>OZ023262.1:263404878-264004878 GCA_964006375.1 Tillus elongatus
GGTGTTCTATCATTATTTATGAAAGCTTGGAGTTGACGACAGCCGGAGTCAAATTCTGAGCATCCTGTATAAAGTTAGATACCAGCGCCAGTATTTATAATAATCTCAAGAGCTCAACTAGCCGCTCTGCAAAAATTATTTCTTTAACTGTTATATTATTGAAGATAACAAATTTTGAATGAGGCAGTGCAATTTGTTTTTTTTTAATTAAAGTATCTCAAAAACAATTACACTTAGGTATAGAAAAGCCTATAAATTCCTCCTAGTGGTATGCACAATCTGTAAATGCAATTAGATGTTCTACTTAAAATAAGGAAGTTGACGGAAACTTTCGATATAGCCAAAAGTGCCATTATACCGAAAGTGCCAGCGACATCAAAACATTTTCATTTAAAATATCAGGCAGCCAAATTTTCAGGAACCAAATGTCACTCGAACCACCCAAACGTCTAACAAACCAGTTGCGTGTATGATCCTGTTTAGTGAATTAAAATGAAAAATATTCATGCGTAACTAATTTTTTTATTACTTTTTTATAGAAAATACTCTGATCTAACTTGGAAATCATAAGCTGCTTAAAAAGTTTACGAGAACAAACGAAGTTTTAGAATTAGATGCCGAATAAGTTGTCTTATTTTCCTTTCTATTAGATTAAATTAGATTCAGTTTGAGTGAGCTATTCCAGTTCCTTCACCGCGACCTTAGGTCTATTGTGGTCCATCAAATCCAGCTCTCCGCGGGAGTCGATATTTTTGAGGGGGTTGAAAGTTGGCTTGACCGGGTCCTTTAGGGTTTTTTTTTGCTCGGTGTTGAAGTTTACTGCCATCTGAGCGAAGTTGCTTTCCCGTTTCGAATCTTACAGGGTTCGTCTGGACCCGAAATCCTTCAGTGTTCGACTTAAGCCAGTATCACGAAATCCTGCTCTCGCGCGACATCCATGCGAGATCGCTTTCCCGTTTCGAAGCTCACAGAAAACTACCCTATTTCCAGGTTCATCTGAATTCGATACCTGCCAGTGTTTGCTTAAATTTCAACCATCCAATCCAGCTCCCTGCGCGAGACGATATTTTAGGGGTGAAAGTTGGTTTGACAAGTGTACTGCCATCTGAGTGAAGTTTCTTGCCCGTTTTGAAGCTCACAGAGAGATAGCCTCATTCCGAGTTCGTCTGAACCCGACATCCGTCGGTGTGTGGCTCGAGGCAGTATCATATGGAATCCCGCTCCCGAGCTGCAAGCAAGCCTCCAAGCGAGGTGTTGCCTGTTTCTAAGCTCACAGTGGAGACCTTAATCTCCAGGTGTAATCCACCTCCCAGAGTTCACAGCTCTCCTCCAGGTTCGTCTAGACCCGACACCCGCCAGTGCTAGGCAGAAGGCCAGCATCACCCAAGCGAGTCGTTTGCCGGTCCGAAGCACACAGTGGATGCCTCAACCTCCAGGCGCAACGCACTCCTAGATATGTCAACCCTCTCCGGATTCGTTTCGACCCGACACCCACCAGCGCTTCACCCAAGACGGTATCATTGGGAATTCGCTCCCAATCAATATCCAAGCCAGGTAATTTGTTCGTTTCGAAGCCTACAGAGGAGGTCTCAAAATTTGGGTGTATTCCACACCCTACTGATCTCCGCTTCCCTCCAGGTTCGTCTGGACCGGACAGTTAGTCCCGTCTTAAGACAGGCAAGTTACCTTGTGCTTGTTCTTTTATTTTGTTCCGGGAGCCACAGGGGACTTCCTTTGGATTAGTCGGCTGACAAAACGGTTTTTTAAGGGTTGACTATTTGAAATTACCCTCCGCTTAGGCTCATAATGAGTCTACCTGATGTACTTACCTAATATATACATATACAAGAGTAGAATTACGTCATAAAGGATAGCAGTACAAGGTTGGCAGATTGTCAAATATTTCCGAGCATGTATGTTGAGAACAAACCTTTTTAATAGTTTATTTTAGTAGGTGACAACTCAAATATACCCGAGAATGTAGATTTTTACGCCCGGTGCTGTAAACAGTGGTATGGTGTATTTCTATCAATAGGTATAGAAAGGTACCAAAACAACAATGGATTATCAAATCCTGAAACCTATCCAAGTTATTTAAACAAATTTTTGAACTGTTTAACTAATGCTATAACAATATGTTAACCCATGTTGTAAGCTTTTCAGTTATTAACGAATCTGGTATCCACAAATACAAAACTATAATATGTCATAAGAAACCAAAACTATTTTGGATTGCATAAAAAAAGGATCAAAACGTGCAAAATATATTTATTGATGAACTAATGTATATTGCATTCTCAAATTACAATAATTTCAGTGACCCCAGCCTTATAAAAAGGTTTTAAATTTGGAGCAATCTGATATTTTTCTTTTGATGGGACTACATTAACATCTTTTGTCAATGAAATGTAATGTTCCATCGAAATTTTTTATATGGTCAGGTGTAAGATCTTTCATTGCATTTAAATTTTTAGGATTATCCCTAAAATTATTGTAAACTGTATACATAATGGGGAATTTTTTATTTGACACCATTGGGCATTTTGACAACTATCAGACATACAAAATTTGTTAAATATAAATTGACCTGGCCGCCGGTGATTTATTGCATATTGGCGTCTGTTAAATCGTAAATTTTAAATTAAATAAAAGTTTAATATTGCAGCATGTCTCCTAGATGTAGATGCAGCGACTTTTTGTCTTGTTTCACAAATGATATAGAGTTTTTTTAAATTGACATTCAGGTCTAAATTATCTTACATCGTTTTAAATTTGAAGTTCCAGCTATGCATGCCTTCAGAAGTCTAGTTGGAAATAAATATATGTTTTAACTTGTGCCTGTTATATTTTTTCTTTGGATCTAAGCTTTGTTTGTTCTAATTGTAATTGTAATTCAATTATATTGTTAGGTTCTTCGGTGTTTTCTATTTGTTGGCTAACAAAACACAGCTTTTCAAACTACTAATTCCTAGTGGGGCTCACTTGATCTTGAATAGCGATCATCTGTGCCTCAATCTCAACAAACAAGTCTCCCCGACTGAGCCAAGCTTGCGATGCATCTTTGTCAACATGCCCCTACGGGACTCAACTTTTCTCTCCATTGATGACGTATTATCCACCATTTTAGCAGCACACAATTTCACAGGTGTTAAATTTCTATTAGCCTCACATACCGCTCTGTATATTGTCGAGTCCTCTCTTCGAGAGTGAAAATAGTCCCTCATTACCTTAACCTTTGACTAATACAGCTCTCTGATATCTATGAGGACCCTCCCACCATCTTTTCGTGTCATGATCATTCTGACTGTATTAGAGTTCATATTATGCTTGCCCACTCTCGCCATCCATGTTTTGACAAATCGCTGCAAGGCTTTAAAATCAGTATCAGACCAGCCAATACTACGAAGAAATATGTTAAGATTGGAACAACACTGGTATTTATTGCCTTTATGCTGTTGGAACCGTTAAAAAGCACAAGTTTCGACCTCATCAATTGGTGCTACATATACCCGCGTTTCTGTATCGAATCCATGCTGTTCTAACTTCCCCTTCTTAACTGTAAGAGTTCGGCATCTGTTCAACATGAAGGTCATTTTTATATCAGAGGTGAATCTTTCGAATACTCTAATTAGTTCCTGCAATCTCTCAGGCGATGACGCATTAAGTTTCAATAAGTCATCCATATACAAAATATGAGAGAGAACATGGTTGACGCGTTCACCCTTTATAAGGAATCCTTTTTGAGATCGTTTTAGCATATTCGAGAGAGGATTTAAAAAATAATAATTACCATTATTATTATTATTATGTGACTTTAGCCTGAAGATACACTTCTTTAAAGGGGGACATTCACTCATGCCAAGTATCTCAGATGGAGCCTTCTCCAAGTTATCGGGCCCTGAACGACGACGCGACACATCATCATTTCGCAGAAATCTCCTCACGGTGTGGGCAGTTGCAAGTATTGCCGCTTTCTGCATAGCCTTATAAGGCCAAGGCACAGTCTCTTAATTTTCTCTCGAAGATCCTTAGGAGTCACACCAGTTGACGACTTGACCATCGGGATCACTCGGCCAATATCTAGATTATTGGTACTCGGAATAGCCACATCAATAACCGTCACTTGTTTACAGAACTTATCCACTATTATCATATCTGGCTTGTTGTTGGAAGCTCGTTGGTCTGTGAGCACGGTTCGATCCCAGTACAACCTGTATCCTGAGTTCTCTAGAATAGCGTCAGGAGTGTGTCTATAGTGGGCCACCTTACTAAGATTTAAAAGTCACATTTTCAGACCCAGTTCTTGATGAAGTATTCGCAAAACTGTGCCTCTCTTTGTAATCTATTGCGGCAAACGCTTGACATCCTGGATAGTCTCTGATGACTGACACACAAATCTACTTTTGTAATCTTGGACCGAATTATCTCCAACTGTATACTTCAGGTAGTTTCTTGCTGGAAAGACTTAATCTTGTATGGCCAGCAAAAACCCATCTAACACTAGAAACATCTGTCCGGACACCAACCAGTAGTTCGACGCAGTTTTTACGACATGTGCCTCATTCAGATATTGAGAGATTTCTGCATCCAAGATTGCAGCTTGTCCTGAGCACTTTGATGGTGACTGCATTTTACTTTCTCTTAACTATATCGCTGTTGAATCATTTGCCTCGCATATGACACGGTCTAGTTTAAAAGTAAGCGCCTGCTGATGGAAATATTTACACAGATTCCATATCTGCTGGTCCAGCTGTTTACCAATGTCAAACACTCCTATTCCACCTTGGTGTCTAGGTAGGGTTACTCGTTCGATAGTACTACAGGGGTGATGCTTTTTATATTTTATTTACTTTTATTATTATTTCTCACGTTTCTTGGGTGTATTTATTGGTAAACTTTAGAAAGAGAACTCATTTTTACAGCCATTCTAAGACTATTACTGTGTTTGAATTAGGGGCATAGCACACCTTGAGAATAATAATAAATAAGTAAAAGAGTCCAAAAAGTCACTGGAGTGCGGATTGCAAAATTAAGTGTAGAAATGTCCCATCCAAAAAAAAAAAAAATTATATATTACTAGATTTTTGATAATATTAATTCATTTGCAATTATAGGTAACATTTCTGCGGCACTTGAAGATTTTGTGGCAAACTTTTCCAAAGTTATTTAAAAAACTATTTTAGGTCGCCCTTATTTAAGCAGCTGTCTTTCGAAAGGTTTACTTTTTTAAATATAGATAATTTGGCTTAAATCTTTATATTTTTCTAACAGGATTCTGTAGTAGTGCGTTTTGTCTAATTTTTAGGAACAGTATGTATTTTATCTAGTTTTTCAAAAATTTGATATTTTGCAATAGTTATAGTAAATCTATGTGATGGCCTATGTAAAGATAATAAGGTGATGTTTACACTGCAAGTGATTTCAATAGTTTTTCCGCAGGTGTTTTTAAAAAAGACACCAAATAATATAGAAACTGTGTCAACGACCATTCGAATAATGGCATTATTATGTAACTTGATGATTTTAATAATAAAAATATTTATTATATAGATAACTGTTATATTAACTATTTAGTTGGATGGCTAGGATTAACTGTGTGCCAATATTGGAATGCTCTTCTTTTAATGCTGAAATATATTTAGTTAGAAACTTTCAGCAACTGTGATCTTTTCTATTGTTTATGATCTACGTGCCAAAATTACTGTATTTGTGACCTGAGAGTATTTATCTGTAAAATATTCAATGTATCTTTGTAATAACTTAAATGTTTCTGTGATACTCGTATGTTACATACATTATATATACAATCATAAATGAATGTAAATTCTCCTTATTTACAACTATTTTTTCTCTATATGTGATGACAAAAATATATGTATATTACAAGTATAAAATGTAGTTTTATTATATTCTGTTTTTTTTTTTGGTAACCAGGGCAATTAAAAAGTACACTAGGAGAACCCAAGTCGCCAAAACACATTTAAAAACCTAACGATCGTTTCACCAATCAAGTTATCAGCGTTATCAGAGGATGAAAAATGCTAAGCGTTTGACGACTTAACTGTGTTTATATTATGTGCAGGTACTAGACGATTGAGAGTTGTTCACACAAAACAAAACTTTCACTGCTTGCTTACCGGAAATTCCCTCTACCCAAATTCGTTCTCACACTCCCTTTGTCTGCATCTCGTAAAGCGGTCAATAAATAGGCGGCGGTGCCGAATTCATACAACTCAATATATATATATATATATATATATATATATATATATATATATATATATATATATATATATATATATATATATATATATATATATATATATATATATATACGACCGATAACTCAAAAAATAATGGACCGATCTTGATAAAATTTGCAGAGTACCTTCCTTTTGCAAGTGGCTTGGATAGGTTCGTTAACCAGGAAAATCGCACCAGGTTTTCCCGGAAAATTTTGTGTTTTCTTTCATATCTCCGGAAATAACAAAGTAAGGGCAACCAAGTACGCGTGTTTGTATTATAAAGAGTGAACTCTGTACCAAAATTTAGATCCCTAAGTTTAAAGACAAAGAAGTTATGGGCAGTTAAAGCAACAAATTTTGGAGTTTTCCTCAAAACGTCAAACTCGCAATATTAAACGTCAAAATTGGCAATGTTTAGGCAAAGAATGTGAAACAAATACCGTTTGTGAAAAGAAAATGTTGCAACAAGAGTGTTCTGCAAACCCTTAAGTTTCAGATTCAACCGTCATTGCCCTTCATTTTACTAAAATATTTACAGAATATCCATTTCAAATAGACCCTTTGTCTGATGCTTTGGCTGTCAGTTTAATTATGTTTGGTGGCTTTTAGTGAATTGTCTTAAAAAAAATTCACTAATGAGGAGATCCCGACTTTTGAATTTTGAAAAAACTTCTTCAAATGAGCGCTAATTAGGCCCCCCAGAACACATTTCCGGGGTCAGTTAAAATTTTTATATGTTTATATATATATATATATATATATATATATATATATATATATATATACATATATACATATATATATATATACATATATATATATATATATATATATATATATATATATATATATATATATATATATATATATATATATATATAATATATAAATAATATATAAATTTGGTGAATACCTTGCTTTTGCAAATGGCTTGGATAAGTTCGTTAGCCAGGAAAATCGGTCCAGGTTTTCCCGAAAAATTTTGTGTTTTCTTTCAAAAAAAATTTATATCTCCGGAATTAACAAAGTAAGGGCAACCAAATTTGGTACGCGGGTTTACATCCTTATAGGTAAGCTACATACCAACTCTGTAGGTCGAAAGACAAAAAAGTTATAGGCATTTAAAGAAAAATAAATTGAGGTTTTTCACAAAACGTCAAAGTTGCGATTTAAACGTCAAAATTGGCAACATTTAGGAAAAGAACTTGAATCTAATACGGGCTATGGAAATAAAGTGTCTCAAGAAGAATGTTTTACAAACCCTGAAGTCTTAGTTTCAACCGTCATTGTCCTTCATTTTAATAAAATGTTTCCAGAAAATTCATTTCAAATAGACCCTTTCTCTGACGCTTGGCAGTAGTCTTAGCTATAGAGTTTATCGTTTAATAGTATATAATTGTAGAATTTTCGTAAAAAAATCAATAAAGCTCAATATATCTGTTATTATACAAGATATGAACAAAAATTGTATATATTAATTATAGGGTGTCTTGAGCTACATCTTAAAAAATTATTTCTACAATCACAGGATGGCCCATAAGTCGTTGGTGATACAAATTTTCTTTTTCTTTTTTTAATCAAACACGCCTTATGTTATTGCATTTTTGCATTTTCCATGGAAATATAATGCATGTTTGTAAGAAAAAAAATTCTGGACGCAGTAAGTGCGTTATGGTAGCGAATTTTGATTAAATGCTTAATATTTGAATAGCTCAATTTGCTATTAACCTATAAGGTTGACCAAGAAACGAATTTTTTCGGGAACACTTTAAGTTTACTTTCGGAAATTTTTGTACATTTTCAAACAATAAAGTTATTTTGATGAAACATGGCACATTGTTTTTACTATATAGATTATACTGGTAACCAAATTTGATGCCTGCTTTTTTAAAAAAACACACATTATTGCTATTAAAAAATAGTTTTATGAAAATTCACTACCATAACGCACTTGCTGCGTCCAGAGTTTTTGGATATTTATTTGTGGGTTTAGTGAAGTTTACGGTTTAACGGTCTATAATTTTTTTAGCTAATTATCGTAGAACAAATTTGTTAATGCATTTTTGCATTTTTATCGAAATATGATGCGTTTATAAGAAAAAAATCTGGACGCAGTAAGTGCGTTTTGGTAGCCAATTTTCGGTAAATTTGCAGATTAGCTCCCGAACGCCTTTCCAAAAACTGTTTTCAGAAACCTGCCTAGGGCCCCCCTGGATCCACAAAACCCAAGAGAAATGTCTTGTTCATACCCCCCAAGGAAGTTACGGGACCAGGAGTGAATAGGGGTGCTGGGCGGGGTGGGTAGTAAAAAGCAAATATGAGCAGAAAATGCGAATAAAACGGGCTTGAAAGTTGTCTTTTTCACATCTTGAAGCCATATCCCCCTTGAACCCTGCCTACCCCGCACAGCACCCCTATTCCCCAAAACATTTCTTGTTTACACTCCCCAAGGAAGTTACGGGACCAGGAGTGAGTAGGGGTGTATAATTTTGTTTAGGTAATTTTCGTAGAACAAATTCGTTAATGCATTTTTGAATTTTTTTATCGAAATATGATGCGTTTGTAAGAAAAAGATCTAGACGCAGTAAGTGCGTTTTGGTAGCGAATTTTTCTTGGGGTTTGTGGCAGGTTTCTGAAAACAGTTTTTTGAAAAACGTTTGGGAGCTAAACTGCAAATTTACCATATTTTTAATAGCAAATGTCTTTCTTTGATGAAAGCAGGCATAAAACTTGGTTGCCTATATAGTAGAAACAATGTACCATATTTCATCGAAATAAATTGATTGTTTGAAAATATATAAACATTTTTCAAAAGTCTAGATGCAGCAAATGTGTTATGGAAGTGAATTTCCATAAAAATGTTTTTAATAGCAAATGCGAGCAGGCATCAATCTGATTATGTTTTTAATAGCAAATGCGAGCAGGCATCAATCTGATTACCGGTATAGCCTATGTAGTAGAAACAATGTACTATATTTTATCAAAATTACTTATTGTTTGAAAATATACAAAAATTTTCCGAAAATAAACTTAAATGTTGGTTTTCTATCCAACAAAGCAAACCAACAATAGCAAATTGAGTTATTGAAATTTGAAGGATTTAATGAAAATTCGGTAAATTTGCAGAGTAGCTCCCGAACGCTTTTCAACAAATTGTCTTCAGAAACATTACTAGCACCCCACCTGGATGCACAAACCACAAGAAAAATTTCACACCCCCCAAGGAAGTTATGGGACTGGGAGTGAATATGGGTGGTGCGCGGGATAGGCAGGATTTAAGGGGAATATGGCTTCAAGATGTGAAAAAGACAGCTTTCAAGCACGCTTTATTCGAATTTTCTGCTCATATTTCCTTTTTACTACCTACCCCGCCCAGCATCCCTATTCACTCCTGGTCCTGTAACTTCCTTGGGGGGTGTGAACAAGAACTTTTTCTTGGGGTTTGTGGCAGGTTTCTGAAAACAGTTTTTTGAAAAACGTTTGGGAGCTAAACTGCAAATTTACCGAAAATTCGCTACCAAAACGCACTTACTGCGTCCAGATTTTTTTCTTACAAACGCATCATATTTCGATAAAAAATGCAAAAATGCATTAACGAATTTGTTCTACGAAAATTAGTTTAAAAAAAATTATACACCCCTACTCACTCCTGGTCCCGTAACTTCCTTGGGGAGCGTGAACAAGAAATTTTCCTTGGGGTTTGTGGATCCAGGAGGGTAAGCGCCTAGGCAGGTTTCTGAAAACAGTTTTTTGAAAAGCGTTCGGGAGCTAAACTGCAAATTTATCGAAAATTCGCTACCAAAACGCACTTACTGCGTCCAGATTTTTTTCTTACAAACGCATCATATTTCGACAAAAAATGCAAAAATGCATTAACGAATTTGTTCAATGAAATTTAGCTAAAAAATAATTATGCACCCCTACTCACTCCTGGTCCCGTAACTTCCTTGGGGGGTGTGGACGAGAAATTTTTCTTGGGGTTTGTGGATTCAGGGGGGCCCTAGGCAGGTTTTTGAAAACAGTTTTTTGAAAAGAGTTCGGGGACTAAACTGCAAATTTACCGAAAATTCGCTACCAAAACGCACTTATTGCGTCCAGTTTTTTTTCTTACAAACGCATTATATTTCGATAAAAAATGCAAAAATGCATTAACGAATTTGTTCTACAAAAATTAGCTAACAAAAATTATGCACCCCTACTCACTCCTGGTCCCGTAACTTCCTTTGGGAGTGTGAACAAGAAATTTTTCTTGGGGTTTGTGGATCCAGGGGGGGCCCTAGGCAGGTTTCTGAAAACAGTGTTTTGAAAAGCCTTCGGGAGCTAAACTGCAAATTTACCAAAAATATTTTAAATAAATTTCGCTACCATAACGCACTTGCTGCGTCCCGATATTTTTTAAACCCTGTATATTTTGACTTTAGTGAATGCAAAATATCATAAGCTTTCGTATGATACCATATTTGGATAAGTTAAATTAAATGCGATAGGAGGTACAGCTACAATTTTTTTTATTGAAATGAACTTTTATAATATTGTTTTGGTTAATGACGAAGCAACTTTTAATAATATCGGTGTAGTTAACATATAGAATATGCATTATTACGCTCAAAAAATTCGACCGGGTAGATCTAGTGGATTTTCAGCATCAATAGTTCTTGAATGTGTGCGGAGGAACTATAGGAGATAAAGTTATCGAGCCATTCTTTTTTGAAGATCGACTTAATGAGGAACGCTACGACAGATTTCTAGAGGATGATTTACCCAACAATGGAAGATCATGAAACACGTCCATTGATGTATTTTCAGCAATATGGTGCTCGGGCCGACTTTCAAAGAAACTTAAGGCAATATTTAAACCATTGGCTAGGAAACCAATGGAGATTGGTCAAGGAGGTAGCATTAGATGGCCAGCAATCTCGCCCGATCTCGCACGATTAGACTTTTTCCTCTGGGGATACTATATCAAGATTTCCCAACAACTGCGGAAGGCATGAAAAATCGTATACAAACAGCTTTTAGAAGTATTACCCCGCCGATGTTGAGCAGTCAAAAAAACTTTGCAATTTCGAGTTGGCATTCAGAAAGGCGCAAACATTTTCGAACATGTTTTATAAATTTTAATAAAATTTTGCATCTAATGTTTCATTCCTTAATTTGTTCATCCATTCAAATAAAATAAGAATTGTAATATGCACAAATAAAAATGTTGAATAGCTCTACCTCATTTCATATTCAATTTAACTTACCCAAATATGGTATCGTTAGAAGGCTTATGAAATTCTGCATTCACCAAAGTCAAAATATATAGGGTATTGCATTTGAAAAAAAAGTATTTTTTAATTGCGCAAAATATAAATATCCTGTATTTATATTTTATTAGATTGGCATTATTAACGTGCATAAACGCAATCTACACTAAAAAACATGTATTATGACAAAACCCGATATTAATATTTCACACGTCGGTGAATACAAACGTCTTAAGTAGACAACTTTTTTACATTTAACTCCCTGTAATTGGAGAACCGGTTAAAATAACCCAAAACAATATGGTCAGTTTAATCAGCATCGAGTGGCTTTGCAAAAATACCATAATATATAGGGAGTTCCATTTTAAAAAATGAAGTTTGGTGCAACACTCTGTATATAAACAGCCTGTATAAATAAAAATAATTTTAAAATGTGCACATGTGGAGCATCTATCGCCTCCAGAAAACTGCATTTTAAAATATAGCCTCAGTGAGGAGCTATCCGTCCTCACACGGATGGGACACCCTCTATATATATATATATATATATATATATATATATATATATATATATATATATATATATATATATATATATATATATATATATATAATAAATAGTTTCAAACAATACTTTCAGTTTGCACGAAATGTGAAAGTACTCTTTTTGTAAATTGTATTTCCTGTCAGTGAATATCCAAAGCCATTCCGATACAAATCATCCATATTACACCACACTAGAGACGTAAAACCCATGAGTAACAACACATTGTCACCAGACATACTCTTTGCTGCTGTTAGTTAGTACTGGATGCATGTGATATGAATAAGCTAAAAGGAAATATTGCATTTAAATTATTGTTATTGTAATATAATGTGGAACAATATTAATAAAGAGTAATAAGCTACATACCTAAAGGTGTATGAATAGCGTGAAGTTTGAAAACAGGTTAATTTCAAACCAAATAAAAGATTGCCAAAATATTTACCGCCGGAGTAGGAAGGAAACCAAATTGGTGGAGCAGTTAGCTGTAAATGCAGGCTAACTATTGACGTATCATCGATGGTCCCATTTTGTACCATATGGGCACAGGCGATTTTTAAATGTCGCATTCAAAAATTGTCAAACACTCAATTTTTTCAAATGACACCTACTATTTTTTGGACACTGAAAGAAATTTGATTTTTATGGTGAGTTACTTAAGCATTCCCTATTCTACCTAACTTCAACCTCTACTGAGTTATTCAATAAAAATCATGAAATTGAGAGATATTCTTTGCTTTTAGTGAATTTTCTTTAAAAAATCACTAATGAGGAGATCTGTGTATATATATATATATATATATATATATATATATATATATATATATATATATATATATATATATATATATATATATATATATATATATATCACACCGATAACTCAAAAAATAAAGGACCTTTTTTAATAACATTTGGTAGGTACCTTCCTTTTGCAAGTGACTTGGATAAGTTCGTTATCCAGAAAAATCTGACCAGTTTTTCCTGGAAAATTTTGGGTTTTCTTTCGGAAGATTGTTACATTTCCGAAAATAACAACGCCATGGCAATCAAATTTGGTTTACACTATTAAACCTACTATAGATGCCAAAATTGCCAACACTTGCTGACTCGCTTAATACTCTATGATCACTTATTTACACCGCACTAATCAATACTAAAACTAACTCACTCTATGTAACGTTCGTCTATTTATACTCTCCATAGAGATTCTAGACCTTCTACCCTTTTCTACACCTGTCACTTCTGGTCCCTTCTAGAAATGTGCCAAAGCATCGTTCAAGCTTTTATGTCTTGCCATCCTCAGCGCCTGCTGCGTGTCGGTATCTCTGATGGCGTCAATGAAGGTTTGCACCGACAACTGGTTTAAAAACTCTATCGGAGCTATGGGGTAGGCTAATCGCGTGAGTTTGACAACGTCAGCGTGGAGATGTTGGAGACTTTCGCCCGGTTTTTGACAACGATTTTTCAACTGTATTCGATACAACTGTTGTAAATGCTGATCGCCAAACCTCATTTCTAATTGATGTCTGATGCTGTCAAAACTCAGCGGTTCTTCCCTGGAAATACCTTGAAGCACATCTAGAGCATCTCCTCTGAGAGCTACAATTAACGAAGTCGCTTTCTCTCTTTCGCCCCAACCATTTGCTGTCGCAGCGGCGTCAAGTTGGCGTAAATAAATACCCCATGGGACTGAGCCATCAAATGTGGGAACTTTAATTCTTACGTGGCCATCTTCGAGTCTGATGTTTTCCTTTCATACTTCTTTTCTAGCGATTGCATTTTCTCTGTACCTCCGCTTGTACTTCCTGCACACTTCACAGCTTGCCATGTACATAGTCGCTGATACCCCTTACTCGATTTTCTACTTGTTGGAAGATGTCGTCTTTTACCTGCTTCATACGTTCGTCCACACACGAAGTAATTATCTTAATTCTGCTGGCTTGTTCTTGCAGAATTTTCTTTGTTTATTCATCTCTTCTTCTGGCTTCTTCATCTCTGTTACTCATTTCTTCTTTTGTTTATTCATCTCGTTTTCTCATTTCTTCTTTGGCTTCTTCGTCCCTTTTTCTTAGTTCCTCTCTTATCTCTTCGTCTCTTTTTCTGGCATCTTCATCTCTTTTTCTCATTTCCTCTTTGGCTTCTTCGTCTCTTCTTCTGACCTCTTCATCTCTTTTTCTCATTTCTTCTTTGGCTTCTTCGTCTCTTTTTCTGGCTTCATCTGTTTTTCTGGCTTCTTCATCTCTTTTTCTGGCCTCTTAATCTCTTTTTCTCATTTCATCTCTTTTTATAGTTTCTTCTTTCATTTCTTTAGTAAATTCCAATAGCTGAGCGTCCATATTGGCTGTTGCGCTACGTGTCTTAGGCATAGACGTACTTAAAGCTGGTACACAGTTTATTCTGTTTCAAGAACACACCCAGTTATGAATCACTGCTGACACTGATCTTCCAGAGATTCTAGAATATTCTACGTTGTTCAACGAATATTTTGGAAAATATTTCCGCTAGCAGCTTGAAAATCCAACTTCTGAGACCAGTTACGCCCTACGGGGTTCTCGAATTTGTTGACTAACAAAACACAGCTTTTCAAACTACTATTTTATTATAACCAACTATTTTCCAACCCCAGTATCAACTAAACTATTTCTCCTCTTATTAAATGTTCATAGAATTATATTCCACTATTTGCCTTCTATGATCGCTTCCTATACACCAACACTTGCTGACTCGCTTAATACTCTATGATCACTTATTTACACCGCACTAATCAATACTGAACTAACTCACTCTATGTACCGTTCGTCTATTTATACTCTCCATAGATATTCTAGACCTTCTACACTTTTCTACACCTGTCACTTCTGGTCCCTTCTAGAAATATTCTAGAGTGTTCGCTGTCACCAACACACTTTATAACCGACATCTGACCATAGAATAAACAAAGACCATAAACTTAATTCTCATAGACAAATGTGACAATGTCCAGACACAAACTACAGAAAAGTTTCCAAAGCTGATTTTAATAAATTCTCCTTCCCTGCGCCTCCAACAGATATTTGTAAATAATGTGATTCTTTAGGCTGCTTAATAAAAGCAAAACATGAAGAAGACAGAGCTGCTCAAGTAAATTTGGCGCTGCACCACAAAAAAGTACCAAACAGCCTCCAGCCTTAGGTAATAATTCTCAAGATATCAAAGATTGTGTCGACCCAATATTCAGTAATGTCCACTGACATGCAACAAGTTGTGTTTGTGCCAGCTTTAACGCACAGCGATGTTTTATTTCTTTTGTTTACTTTTACATAGGCCCATTTCAGCGACTATGGACAATCACCGACGCCAGAGAGCAGTTTCACCTCACTATCCTGGAAATTTTGACGAACCCTTGCCTCTCTGTAAGGAGGGTAGCGATCTTTAACGTGCCCAAGATCGCATGGACACGGGACCGACGGCTTTACGCCCCCTCCGAAGGGCAGAAAATTCAGACATTCAACTTGCTCAAATACAATGCCAGAACCTTGGTTGATGTTAATTTATTACAGTTTATACTGAAAAAGTGAGAGGGAAACCCTGGCAATCGAACTTAGTACCATTCGATTTAGAGGCACACGCTCATACCCCTGGACTTATTTTTTTGTTTCCTTTTAGTTTAGTTAGTGTTTTCCTATATATATATATATATATATATATATATATATATATATATATATATATATATATATATATATATATATATATATAGTCACACCCGCCTATGATATTTGTGTTTATGAACTTTATTACTTCTATGATCAGAGGCCGGTTGTAGTGTGTTGGTAACAGCGAACGCTCTGGAATTATATTTCTAGAAGTGACCAGAAGTGACAGGTACAGAACAGTGTAGGTCTAGAATCTCTATGGAGAGTATAAATAGACGAACGATACATAGAGTGAGTTAATTCAGTATTGAGTCAGTGGTGGCGCAAATAAGTTATCATAGAAAGCGAACAGTGAAATATAGTTCTATGCACATTTAGTAATAGAGAAATATTTTATAGTGGGGTTGGAAAATAGTTAGTAGTTTGAAAAGCTGTATTTTGTTAAGCACCAAATCCAGAACACCGAAGAACGTAACAACTGGTGTCAGAAGTGAGATTTTCAAGCTGCTCACGAAAATGTTTTCCAGAATATTCGTTGAACAACGTGGAAATTTATAGAATCTCTGGAAGATCAGTGTCAGCAGTAATTCATAACTGGGTGTGTTTTTGAAAAAGAATAAAATGTGTACCAGCTTTAAGTACTTCTATGCCTAAGACACGTAACGCAACAGCCAATATGGACACCCAGCTATTGGAATTGATTAGAGAAATGAAAGAAGCCAGAAAATGAGATGAAAAAGCCAAAAAGAAATGAGAAAAGGAGATGAGCAGGTCAGAAAAAGAGACGAAGAAGCCAAAGAAGAAATAGGAAAAGAGATGAAGAAGCCAGAAGAGGATATCAAGAAAGAAAGGAAGAAATGATAAACATAGATGAAGAAACAAAGGAAGAAATTGGGAAGAGATTAAGAAGCCAGAAGAAGTGATGAATAAACAAAGAAAATTCTGCAAGAACAAGCGAGCAGAATTGAGAATATTACTTTGTGTGTGGACGAACGTATGAATCAGGTAAAAGACATCTTCCAACAAGTAGAAAGTCAGCGACGATGTACATGACAAGTTGACGAGTGTGCAATAGATATAAGAGGAGGTACAGGAGAAAATACAATCACTAGAAAAGAAGTATAAGAGAAACATCAGACTCGAAGATAGCCACGTCGTAAGAAATATGGTTCCCACATTTGATGGCTCAGTCCCATTTATCTTTTTTTGATACATTTTTTTTTTTATAATAAAAACTGGTCTGACCGCGGTGTCTAACAAACTCGTCCGCGGTCTTAACAAAATGAAGAAATGTGCCAAGTTTTGTTCAAATCAGTTTAGTATTTTGGAGTTATCGCTCAGATATATATATATATATATATATATATATATATATATATATATATATATATATATATATATATATATATATATATATATATAATGGAATGTTGCACTACACTGTAATCAGTTTTAAATATACACTTTATTTGTTTGCTGTACTTTTGTGATTTTAGTGAATTTTCTTTAAAAAAATTCACTAATGAGGAGATCCCGACTTTTGATATTTGAAAAAATGTCTTCAAATGAGCGCTATTTAGGACCCCTTGAACCCAAATCCGAGGTCGGTTTCAGACTTTATATGGACCGATTTTGATAAAACTTGGTGAGTACCTTCCTTTCGCAAGTGGCTTGGATAAGATCGTTATCCAGGAAAATCCGCCGAGGTTTTCCCGGAAAATTTTGTGTTTTCTTTCCAAAAAAAATTCAATCTCCAGAATTAACAAAGTAAGTGCAACCAAATTTAGTACGCAGGTTTATTTTATTATTAATTATAGGTAAGTTATCTACCAAAATTTAGCTCTGTATGTTAAAGGACAAAAAAGTTACAGGCATTTAAAGAAAAATAAATTTGGGTTTTCCTCAAAACGTCGCGATTTTAAACGTCAAAATTGGTAATATTTAGGCAATGAACCTGAAACTAATATAAGCTATGGAAGGAAAATGTCTCAAGAATAATGTTTTACAAAGCCTGAAGTCTTAGTTTCAATCGTCTTTGTCCTTCATTTTACTAAAATGTTCCCAGAAAATTCATTTTAAATATACCCTTTCTTTGATGCTTTGGCAGTAGTGTTGGCTATAGAGTTTATCGGTTAATGGTATATAATTTTTGTCGAATTTTCGTAAAAAATCTTTAAAGCTCAATATATCCGTGATTATGCAAGTTACGAAAAAAAAATTGTATACATTAATTATAGGGTGTCTTGAGCTACATCTTAAAAAATATTTCTACAATTACAGGTCGGCCCATAAGTCGTTGGTGATTCAAATTTTCTTTTTTAGTGAATTTTCTTTAAAAAATTCACTAATTGGGAGATCCGTGTTTATATATATATATATATATATATATATATATATATATATATATATATATATATATATATATATATATATATATATATATATATATATATATATATATATCGTACCGATAACTCAAAAAATAATGGACATATCTTGATCAAATTTGGTGAGTACCTTCCTTTTGCAAGTGGCTTGGATAGGTTCGTTAGCCAGGAAAATCGAACCAGGTTTTCCCGGAAAATTTTGTGTTTCTTTTCTACAAAAATCCATATATCCAGAAATAACAAAGTGAGGGCAACCAAATTTGATACGCATATTTGTATTATAAAGAGTGAACCATGTACCAAAATTTAGGTCTCTAAGTTTAAGGACGAAAAAGTTACGGGCAGCTAAAGCAACAAATTTTGGAGTTTTCCTCAAAACGTCAAACTCACAAATTAAAACGTCAAACTCGCAATTTAAAACGTCAAAATTGGCAATGTTTAGGCAAAGAACGTGAAACAAATACGGATTGTGCAAAGAAAATGTTGCAAGAAGAGTGTTCTGCGAACCCTTAAGTTTCAGATTCAACCGTCATTTCCCTTCATTTTACTAAAATATTTACAGAAAATTCATTTCAAATAGACACTTTCCCTGATGCTTTGGCTGTCGGTTTAGTTAAGTTGATGTTTTCGCTGTAGGTTTAGTGGAGTGTATGGTTTAACGGTATATAAGTTTTTAGCTAATTTTCGTAGAACAAATTCGTTACTGCATTTTAGCATTTTGTATCGAAATATGATGCATGTTTGTAAGAAAAAATCTGGGCGCAGTAAGTACGTTTTGATAGCAAATTTTCATTAAATCCTTCAAATTTCAATAACTCAATTTGCTATTAACGTAAGTTTTGTTGGTTAGGAAACCAACATTTAACTTTATTTTCGGATTTTTTTGTATGAACGCAGCAAGGGCGTTTTGGTTGCGAATTTTCATTAAATGTTTCAAATTTCAATAACTCAATTTGCTATTAACCTAAGGTTCATTGGCTAGGAGACCAGTTTTCTCAGAAACATTTAAAGTTTATTTTCGGAAAATTTTTGTACATTTTCAAATATTTATTTTGATAAAATATGGTATATTGTTCCTACTATAACGTACTTGCTGCGCCCAGAGTTTTTTATTGTTTTGGGTGGACTGCAGTTTCGAACCGTCCCGGTTCATCATCAGCACGCTACTGACTGTTGTCGCTCCTGTGTTGTGTACGTCTGAGATTGTACGTGGCGCTTGTTCTCTGATTGGTTGTGCCTTCGGACTGTGTCATATGTATCGGTCTCCTGTCTTGATCACAATGGTTTGATAATTTGTCTATGTGTATGGCCTTTATTAAGTTTTGTTTAAATGTTTGTACTTGGATTTGTTCTGGCATTAACTGTTTCTTATTGTTTGTTTGTTGAATGTAGTATTGTTCCCAAATTTCCATTATTTTTTTTGTGTGGTCTTTAACATGTTTCATTAGTTGTAATTGGGTGATGTCTGGTTTTTGGTGTTTCGTATTGTGAATGTGTGTAGCTACGTTTGATTTGTAGCTAGGTATGTGGATTTTATCTAATGCTGTTATATGTTCCTTTAAACTGGTCTATATTGTTTTTTTTGTCATTCTCATATATTTTTTATTGCATGTGTTACATTCTATTTGATATATTCCGTTTAATTAATTCATGTGAGTTGTGTTCTTGTTTTTTATTTATTTTGTTTATTAGTTTGTTATTGGTTTTGTAGCTCATTTTTAAGTCATATTGTTTGAGTGTTTGTGTTATTTTTTTGATGTGGTGGTTATAAGTGAATGTTGTGTATTTTGTGTTTGTTTCTGGTGTTTTGTTTTCGGTTTTGTTGATTTGTTTGTTTTTGATTTGTTTTATTGTTTTCTTGTTGTATCCATTTCTTTGTGTTATTTGTATTATGATGTTGTACTCGCCTTTTCTCGTTCGTCGTTATGGAGTGGTACATTTAGCATTCTGTTTATTAAGTATTTGTATGCCGTCATTTTGTGTGTGTGTGGGTGTATTGAGTGTTTAGGTATAGTGATGTCTGTTTGTGTAGTTTTTCTGTATATCTTGTATTGAATCTGGCTTTCTTTTCTGATTAGTGTTAAGTCTAGGAAGTTTATGGTGTTGTTTGATTCTTTTTCTATTGTAAATTTTATGTTGTTGATTTGGTTAGTTTTTGGAGGATGTTGTCTATGTTGGTTTTTTGATTGTCGTATATTAATTATATATCGACGTATGTTATCCATTTGATGTTTGGGTCTGTTTCTTTTATGATGGTGTTGATTTTATCTTCTAACTGTTGTATGTATATTTCTGCCATGATGCTTGATAGTGGAGATCCCATTGGTAGTCCGTCTTCTTGGATGTAGTATTCTTCGTTGAACTCAAAGTAATTTTGTTTTAATATTATGTTTAATATTACGCTTATTTGTTGTTTTTTGTTGTTGTTTTGAATTTTATTTCGATTATATTTGTGGTTTCGTTAATTGGTATATTGGTGTACATATTTGTTATGTCAAATGAGGAGAGTCTTGTGTTTTAGTGAATTTTCTTAAAAAAATTCACTAATGAGGAGATCCCGACTTTCGAATTTTGAAAAAATTTCTTCAAATGAGCGCTATTTAGGACCCCCGGAACCCAAATCTGAGGTCAGTTTCAGACTTTATATGTTTATATATATATATATATATATATATATATATATATATATATATATATATATATATATATATATATATATATATATATATATATATATATATATATATATATATATATATATATATATATATATATTTATGTGTCACACCTATAACTTAAAAAATAATGGACCGATTTTGATAAAATTTGGCACAAACCTTCCTTTTGCAAGTGGCTTGGATAAGTTGGTTAGCCAGGAAAATCCGCCGAGGTTTTCCCGAAAAATTTTGTGTTTTCTTTTGAAAAAATCGAAAAAAATTTATATCTCCAAAATTAACAAAGTAAGGGCAACCAAATTTCATACGCGGGTTTACATAACTAGAGGCAAGTTACCTACCAAAATTTAGCTCCGTAGGTTAAAGGACAAAAAAGTTACAGACATTCAAAGAAAAATAAATTTGGGTTCTCCTCAAAACGTCAAAATCGCGATTTTAAACGTCAAAATTGGTGATTACCTTCCTTTTGCAAGTGGCTTGGATAAGTTCGTTATCCAGGAAAATCCGACGAGGTTTTCCCGGAAAATTTTGTGTTTCCTTTCGAAAAAAATTTATATCTCCAAAATTAATAAAGTAAGGGCAACCAAATTTAATACGCGGGTTTATATCATTATAGGCAAGTTACATACCAAAATTTAGCTCTGTAGGTCAAAGAACAAAAAAGTTATAGGCATTTAAACCAAAATAAATTGAGGTTTTTCACAAAACGTCAAAGTTGCGATTTAAACGTCAAAATTGGCAACATTTAGGAAAAGAACTTGAATCTAATACGGGCTATGGAAATAAAATGTCTCAAGAATGTTTTACAAACCCTGAAGTCTTAGTGTCAACCGTCATTGTCCTTCATTTTAATAAAATGTTTCCAGAAAATTCATTTCAAATAGACCCTTTCTCTGATGCTTGGCAGTAGCCTTAGCTATATAGTTTATCGTTAATAGTATATAATTTTTGTAGAATTTTCGTAAAAAAAATCAATACAGCTCAATATATCTGTTATTATGTTATTGCATTTTTGCATTTTCCATCGAAATATAATGCATGTTTGTAAGAACAAAAATTCTGGACGCAGTAAGTGCGTTATGGTAGCGAATTTTGATCAAATGCTTAATATTTGAATAGCTCAATTTAACCTATAAGGTTGACCAAAAAACGAGTTTTTTTATACAAATAAATGATTAAACATTAATTATGACTAAAATAATTACAACGCCCGCTGGAATACGACATTAAAACAAAGCTCCAACAACTGACTCGTTGGTCTAGAGGTATGATTTCCGCTTAGAGTGCGGGAGATCCCAGGTTCAAATCCCGGACAAGCCCAAATACCTTTTATTTGCTTTTTTTTTAACCGACTTCAAACAAGGACGAGGTTCTCAATTCGCCTGTATGTTTTTAGTTAATTTTCTTAAAAAAAATTCACTAATGAGGAGATCTCGACTTTTGAATTTTGAAAAAATTTCTTCAAATGAGCGCTATTTAGGACCCCTGGAACCCAAATCCGAGGTCGGTTTCAGACTTTATATGTTTATATATATATATATATATATATATATATATATATATATATATATATATATATATATATATATATATATACTTATGCCTATGCGGAAGTAGCTGGACCATTTCGTATACCAAGTGTATAATAGCTGGACCAACCGTGCAATAGCTGGACGTCCAGCTATTAACATGCTGGTATTAATATGTACATGCGTTATTGGCTGGACCTATTTCATGAGAACATTAAAAGTAAAAATTAATGCGCCTGTGCGGTGTTGCCAAATGCTCAAAATATTAATTCTATTTAAATATTTACATGTTTTAGTGAAATTTATGTACACTAGGACTGCAAAAAACATTAGGTTACTTAAGACTTTATTTAATAATAATATCGTCAGGATATTTCTTACGAATTTCTGGATTAAAAATGATTATTGCATAAGTTACTGTTCATGTAATATAGCAAAAAATCTACAGGTGGTTTGTAAAAATAATGTTTTGGAAGAGACAAAATATGAATTATTTTTTGATATTTGCAGTAGATGTGCCAAAATCATAAAAACACAAAATGATTACCAAGGCTGTAGTGTATAATAAGATTGCAAATTATATTTTGTCACCCTTTGCAAAAGTGAGAAAATGCATATGAAGATCGGGATAGCAATTAAGACCTTTCCGAAATATGAATTTTTTTTTGATATTTGCAGTAGATGTGCTAAAGTCATAAAAACAAAACAAAAAGATTACCAAGGTCCTAGTGTATAATAAGATACGCAAATTATTTTTTGTCACCCTTTACAAAAGTGAGAAAAATGCATATGAAGATCGAGATAGCAATTAAGACGTTTTCCAAATATTTATTATTTTATCGCATTTGCAGTTAATGTGCCAAAATCATAAAAACAGAAAATTATTACTTAAGCCCTTATGTATGAAAAACCATGCAAATTATTTTTTGTCACCTTTTTCAAAAGCGAAAAAAATGCATATGAAGATCGGGATAGCAATTAAGACGTTTCCGAAATATGAATTATTTTTTGATATTTGCAGTAGATGTGCCAAAGTCATAAAAACAAAAAATGATTGCAAAGGTCTTAGTGTATAATAAGATATTCAAATTATTTTTTGTCACCTTTTGAAAAAGTGAAAAAAAATCATATGAAAATCGGGATAGCAATTAAGACGTTTTCCAAATATGTATTATTTTTTCGCATGTGTCAAAATCATAAACACCAAAAATGACTTTCAATGCTCTAGTGTATAATAAGATATGCAAATGATTTTTTGTCACCCTTTGCAAAAGTGAAAAAAATGCCTAAACAGATCCGGATAGCAATTGAGACGTTTCCGCAATATGCATTATTTTTTGACATTTGCAATTTTTTAAACAGGAATCTTTTTTTATATTTACATTTAAAATCATAAAATCATAGAACTATTACCAAAGCCCTGGTGTATAATACTACAGCATACACAACTCTCAACTCGGACAGTTTTAGAATGAATTGAATATGATTCTATTCCTATTTTTCAAGTTGCAGATTTTTTAACGCGCTAAAATATAATATACAGTCACAGCATAATAATTGATTGATTATGCTGTGATACAGTTACTTTTCAATTTTTTCTAAACATATGTTTGACAGGTCAGGTAAAAGCTTTGAAATGTACAAAAGGAGGGTACAGAAACAGAGCTGTAAAACTTTCTGGGATCAACGTCGTAAAAGCGGTATATCAAAGCCCAAACGTTCTTTATCTATGCGACGCTTTTATATACAAATACATAATATTTGAGAAAAAATGCTAGGTTTAATATTTGAATATTACCAGCCACTCACTGCTATACTAGAGTGACTAACATTAATTAGATTCTCATAATTTTTATGTTGCATTGTTCAAGTATGCAGTACAGCATTAGAAACAGTCTTCTTTTGCTTTGTAACCAAGATTTATGCCACTAAAAATAAGTTGCACTTTAAACCTAATTTATAGCAAATTTTTCTAATAAACATATTCCTATAACGAGATTGGGGTAGTTTCTTTGTATACACAAAATGTTTATTAAATTTATTTAAATTCATCATTTTTCCAAAACAAAATAAAAATAATCTGTATCACTCACTCACTGACTAAAGGCAAAGTCGCTTAGTAGTCGCAACGATAGGTTAAAATAAGGTGGTTTCCCGTTGCCTTTCATGTGGCACATTGACTGAAAAAAAAATACATTCTTGGAAAACCTCTTAACTGCTATCCCAATGTTTAAATTCTTTTTTTTTCTTACTTTTGCAAAGGGTGACAAAAAATAAATTTGGTGTAGTATTACATAATAGGGCCTTGGTAATGATTTTTGGTTTTGTGATTTTACCACATTAACAGTAAGTATCACAGAATCATTAATGTTGAAATGAAAAACGTGGTAGTAACTATCCCGGTGTTCAAATGCATTTTTTTAAATATTTCCAAAGGATGACAGAAAATTATTTGCATGAGATTTTTTGCGTCAGGCCCTTAGTGATATTTTTTATTTCTATGAATTTGGCACATTAACTGCAAATGCGAAAAAATAATACATATTTGGAAAACGTCGTAATTGCTATCCCGATTTTCATATGCATTTTTCTCTTTTGCAAAGGGCGACAAAAAATAATTTGCATATCTTATTATACACTAGGGCCATGGTAATCATTTTTTGTTTTTATAATTTTGGCACATCTACTGCAAATATAAAAAAATAATTCATATTTCGGAAACGTCTTAATTGCTATCCTGATCTCCATATGCATTTTTCTTACTTTTTCAAAAGGTGACAAAAAACAATTTGCATATCTTATTATACACTAGGGCCTTGGTAATCATTTTTGGTTTTTATGATTTTGGCTCATCTACTGCATATATCAAAAAATAATTCATATTTCGGAAACGTCTTAATTGCTATCCCGATCTCCATATGTATTTTTCTCACTTTTTCAAAAGGTGACAAAAAACAATTTGCATGGTTTTTCATACATAAGGGCCTTAGTAATAATTTTTTGTTTTTATGATTTTGGCACGTTAACTGCCAATGCGAAAAAATAATACATATTTGGAAAACGTCTTAATTGCTATCCCGATTTTCATATGCATTTTTCTCACTTTTGCAAAGGGTGACAAAAAATAATTTGCATATCTCATTATACACTAGGGCCTTGGTGATCATTTTTTGTTTTTATGATTTTGGCACATCTACTGCAAATATCAAAAAATAATTCATATTTCGGAAACGTCTTAATTGCTATCCCGATCTCCATATGCATTTTTCTCACTTTTTCAAAAGGTGACAAAAAACAATTTGCATATCTTATTATACACTAGGGCATTGGTAATCATTTTTGGTTTTTATGATTTTGGCTCATCTACTGCAAATATCAAAAAATAATTCATATTACCGAAACTTTTTAAGTTATCTCGATCTTCATATGCATTTTTCTCACTTTTGCAAAGGGTGACAAAATATAATTTGCAATCTTATTATACACTAGGGCCTTGGTAGTCATTTTGTGTTTATATGATTTTGGCACATCTACTGCAAATATCAAAAATTAATTCATATTTCGGAAACGTCTTAATTGCTATCCCGATCTTCGTTTTTGTGATTTTGGCACATCTACTGCAAATGCGAAAAAATAAACGTGGTAATAGCTATTTCGATCTTCATATGTATTTTTTTCACTTTTGCAAAAAGTGACAAAAAATAATTTGCATGGGTTATTATACATTAGGGCCTTGGTAATAATTTTGCGGTTTTATGATTTTGCACATTAACTGTAAATATCAAAATAAGTCATATTTGAAAAAACTTTGTAATAAGTATCTCGATGTTCAAATGATTTTCTTTTATTTCCCAGAGTGTGACAAAAAATAATTTGCTTAGGTTGCTATACACTAGGTCTTTCGTAACTTGTTTTTGTGTCTATTTTTATATTGGGGCCTTGGCTTTATTGTCCAATATTTGTCATTTGGGTACATGTAACCAAAATAACAAATAATACATCCTGAAATTTAGTTTTCCTCTATGACTATCTTAATAATAAACGATTGGTTTAGTGTTATTATGTTATTGCAAAACACTTAAGACAAATTATTTTTTCTTCGGTAAGGTGTAGTAGCATATAGCAATATATGGCTGGCATCTATGGCTAACCATAAATTTACTACGTTGAATCCGCTTCACTGATATTGTGATCGCGATGATCCATCCCGCTTTCTGCTGACCCTACGTGTAAATCTATGGCTCGGAATTTATGGATAACTTCACGCAAACTTTATCCCAGTTATATTCAGCAAACATGTCTTATCTCTGCTGCATTGAACATGATGCAAATGCAACTATGTGAATCTTAAAATGCAGCGGCTTTCCAGGAAATAAAGCTTTTAAGTTATTTACTTACCAGGGCTACTATTTCTACCCCTACGACTTTTCATTTATAATAAAAAGTATGTACATTGTTTGCCTAAACCTGCCAGTATAATTTTTTGACAGCTATATACATATAGCGCGAGTTTAAAACATGGAATAAATTCAGTTAATCAGATACAGCTATCTTTTTAAGATAATTCGCAGACATGTCGATAGACATTTTATGTTGCGGTCTTTTCAAAAAATAAAATAAATATCATACAGTGTGTGCCAAATTTAAGGTACGACCTCATCGATATTTTTTTCAAATCCTACCCTAGTTTGTTTTTGTTAAATAGGTTTAACCTACACATTAATTTGGAAAAAACAGCTGATTTTAAATTTTTATTTATTTATTATTATAAATCTAAAGGAATTAGTAGCACGAATAAGAAATGAATGTTGACTTATTTTCCCAAGATAACCAGAAATGTGTAAAACGAATTTCAATTCCGTTTATACTACTAACAAATAGTCAATCGACAACAACCTAAGCATTTATTAAAGAAAATTGATTTAGATTATCTATGTTTTATTTCTGTTTTTAAAATAATATAATGTATATTTGTGTGGGAAGGAATATAAACTTGGTGGTTTAGCATAACTTGACATGTACTTTAAAAATAGCCAACAAAACAGTAGGATTGTCGGTTAAACAAATTATCGACGTCATATCTCAAATTTGGGACAACTTCATATTATTAAAGAAAGATCACAGCTTAAAAACGACTAATTGACGTGTTCCAACATGCATTGTGTAATATGGCAGTAATAATGCTGATAATTGTTTATCTTTTTTTGTCTTTTCCTCAACGGCGACGTATTTCTGCGACTATGGCCAATCACCGACGACAGGGAGCACTTTCAACTCACTTTCCTTTAAATTTGGCCGAACCCTGTTTTTTCTATAAGGAGGGTAGGGATATTCAGTGTGCCCAACCTCGCACGGTACACAGGACTAACGACTTCACGACTCCTCAGTGAATCGGTACCTGCAGAAATTCAACCTGCTCCAACTAAATAATAATTTTACAGTAGGGGCTGAAAAAATGAATGGGGAACCCTGGAAAGCGAACCCAGTACCCTTGGATCCAGCGGCATACTTTCCTACCACTAGATCCCTCAGGCTTTTTGATAGTAATTGTAAAATATCTTTTGCAACAATTGGATACAATAATCTAAAATATATAACTCTATAACACTAAAAGTAGATCTCGTAAGTTTATAAAACAACAGTCATTATACACCTTGTCCTATTTTCGAATTAAGTTTTTGTGTTATCTTCTAAAAAAAAGCAGGAGTTGGATTAATTTTTATTCAAAATACTATATTACAAAACAAAAAAAAAAAGGTACGAAAGATGCTCTCTTCTCTTAATACCAGGAAAGCCTCTGGCCTTGACGAGATCCCAGCAATTGTTCTCAAGAGATGCGCACCAGAACTTGCTCCTGTCCTGACCTGTCTGTTTTAGACATCTTACAATAGAGGCATATTCCCTAGTAACTGGAAAACAGCTCGAGCACAACCCGTCTCCAAGAAAGGATCCAAAGCGCTTCCTAGCAACTACAGGCCTATTTTTCTCCTTTCAGTCGTCTCTAAAGTGATGGAAAAGTATATAAACAGCGAATTACTCAAATTTCTTGAAAAACACAGTCTAATCCACGACAGGCAGTATGGATTCCGTCAGCGCAGATCAACTGCCGACCTCCTTTCCTTTGTCACCCATTCTTGGAACAAGTCTATGAAACTACACGGTGAATGCCAGATTGTCGCTCTAGACATATCCAAATCATTCGACCAGGTTTGGCACGCAGCGCTGCTTAATAAACCTCCGGTCTATGGCCTACCACCAAAACTCTGTACCTGGACAGCAAATTTCCTTTCCAACCGGAGCATTTCTGTTGTCGTGGATGGCCATTCCCCTAAACTGTATCCAATTAATGCAGAAGTCCCTCAAGGTTCAGCTTGAGCCCCTACTTTGTTTCTTCTCCACATCAATGACCTCCTCTCTAGCACATCTAACCCAGTTCACAGTTACGCGGACGACAGCACCCTCCTCTCAAATATACAATATTCTAAGCCTGTCTCTTTAGCTCAATTAGATGAGGAACGCAGACTCATGGAGGGTTCTGCCTCTGTGGATCTTCAAAAAATATTATACTGGGGAAGTAGAAATCTTGTGCAATTCAACTCCACCAAATCTCAGTCTTGCTTTCTATCTCATAAGAGATGCACCAGCCCTAAACCCATCACAATGAACAACCAAGTTATTCAAATTAATGAGACCTTTACACTTGTTGGCATATCTGTGGATCGAAATCTCAATTGGCACCAACATGTCACATCAATTGCAGAAGTGGCTGCTAAGAAATTAGGTTTCTTCGTCCGGGCTCGCAAATACTTTTCACCAGATAATCTCTATACCTTATATACTTTACAAATAAGGCCAAACCTCGAATACTGCTCCCACATCTCGGGTGCTGTTGCCGCTTTGACACTCGCTATTCTGGACTACATTCAGAAGAGAGCTATACGTCTCATCGGTGACACTACCATCACCCAAAGGCTGCCATCCGTTGCCCACCGACGTGCCGTTGGTGACCTCGTTCTCTTTTATAGATATCTGCACGGGCACTGCTCAGATGAGCTTTCTTCCATAGTTCCTCCACCTGCTGCCCCCAACAGATCTACCAAGAACAGAGCGAATGCACCGTTTTACTGTCCAGGTCACCAGACATAGAACATCTTGTTATGCCCGCTCTTTTGTCCCGAGGCCTTCCAAGTTGTGGCATTCCTTGACGGCACATGTTTTTCCTTCTCCTCAGAACCTCCAAATCTTCAAGTCCAGAATTAACAAGTTGCCTCTTTCCTCCTTCTCGACACCCACGGGACGATAGTATTTAGGCTGTAAGCACTCGTGGTGTGTTGTTGAAAAATTAAAAAATAATTATAATAACCCTTTAAGTACGTTACGCCCCAACGTCTACTATAATTACTGAAAATAGTCCAGGATCAGTTTGACTGACTTATTAATTTAGACACCATGTCGATTTATAAATTTCGGTCGGAATATTTTTTGAGAATAAACTTTGGCAGAAAATTTTTAAAACCAGTTTCATTTCTTAGGCAGACTAAATAGTTGTAAGTTTTAAATTACCAGTGCTTTCTTTAGACAGAGCCTACAATATGTTTTGTTGGTGTACTCATTAATCAAATGACCTTGTGGTTAGAAAACATTTTATGTCCGAATTTTCTTAAAGGGTTTCCTAAGCAATTACGGAGCAAGGGGGTTGGATACTGCCCACTAGACGATGTGCGTTAACTAAACGTTTACTATGAGGCTACTATAACAGTTAAATAATGTAAGTACATATATTTATAATCTCGGAACCAAGATACCCTACAAAAAGGCATTATGGGAGCCGAGACTATAATGTAATGTGTGGGAAGTGTCATCGTTGCATTTTGTATTATAAAATACATATTATCGTGTCGGATGACTCCTTCCCTGTTAGATGGGATTTTATGGGGTGCATAAAATTTAATTTGCAAAAATTTATATTCTAAGGTAAAACATTTAAAATGATCAAAAATTGAAAACAATTACATCAATAGATCAATAATTCGATAAAATTTAGAAAATATAACATATAACTTGGTTATTCTTTAGGCAAAGAAAAAGCCTTATGTTTGCTGCATTTTCGTTAACCTGTACGGAAATTTAAATATCAAGTATTTAAAGTTAACAATAAACAATGATTATGAAACACCCGTTAAAAGTAGCTTCCACAGTATACACTCTATCACTGTTGCACTTCTTACTATAAGCTTAGCATAAACAATATGCTACTGTTTTCCTCTAGGTAAAGGAATAATGTCTTCAATTTCTGCGTCTTCCTTAAAGTAATTTTTTAATTTTTAAAATTTGAATAAACTAAGTTTATTCATCGCCTTAATGAAGCTAACTTTGTTAGCTAATTTCTATGATTATTCTTTCACAGCAGCACGACCAAGATGGAGTTCTCCTCAAAGAGAAGCAGTTAAGGAGACCATTAGAAGACATTTAAAGGACGGAAGCAACCCCTCGACAGCTGAATGTGAACTTCTGATTGAAAATTGTCCAGTGTTAAACAAACGAACTCCCCAGTCTCTAAAACCTTACATTTCTAGTAGCACGAAAAAAAACAGACAATATGATAAATATTTCTTTTTAGCTATATTAAAATAAAATAACATAAAAATACATCAATGACTATTTATATTACATTTTACAAATTTGCCTACTTTCTACAAATTTTCTTCTACTAAATTCCTGATTCTCCACTTTTCTGCATTTTCTATTTATTTACGACAACTATTTTCACTGATTTCTCACGTTCAATTCAAACCATAACACAAGAATTGTGTTTCATATGTAACTTATGCAAAAGCTTTGGTCATCATAATTTTGTTGTTTGAATTATGTTACTTCCATTATGAAAACAGATCACATGCAATGTATTCAGATCCAGATAACTAATTACAATAATTTTGTTTTCTAGGAAATCAATGTATTACATTTTGAGATAAAACACGTGTGTCTTTAGACAAGACTGTCATAAATATATTTTTATACACAATTTATTTAATTTAAAATAACTGGTAAAAATTTCCAACACAAAATTTGTCTTTTATCATTTTTCTGCTTTACCACACCGGTGTGATAATTTATGGAGGCAAATAATTTAAAAATAATTTGTAGTCACTTTTTATAATTTTAATATTATTCACGAAGTGCTTCACTGTAAAACTGTCAAGGTAAAGAGAATAAATACTGTGTTAATTAAAACATATCATCTTTGCATACTAGCACGCAGACCTTAAAACCGTAATGCTACCTGTTTAAGCGTACAACATAAAACTAACCAGAAAACTTTTATATATCCTACTAAAAAGTGCGGCAACACTGTGATGTTAGGTCCAGCTACTTCCTTTTGGACATATTAATTTTTATGGCTGAAATGTCCAGCTACTTCCTTATAAACATATATAAATCCCAAGAGAGAAAGGTCCAGCTACTTCCGCATAGACACAAATATATATATATATATATATATATATATATATATATATATATATATATATATATATATATATATATATATATATATATATATATGTATGTTTATATATTTATGTGTCACACCTATAACTAAAAAAATAATGGACCGATTTTGATAAAATTTGGTGAGTACCTTCCTTTCGCGAGTTGCTTGGATAAGTTCGTTATCCAGGAAAATCCGCCAAGGTTTTCCCGGAAAATTTTGTGGTTTTTTTTCGAAAAAAATCGAAAAAAATTTATATCTCCGGAATTAACAAAGTAAGGGAAACGAAATTTGGTACACGGGTTTATATCGTTATATGTAAGCTACCTACCAAAATTTAGCGCTGTCGGTTAAAGGACAAAAAAGTTACAGGCATTTAAAGAAAAATAAATTTGGGTTTTCCTCAAAACGTCAAAGTCGCGATTTTAAACGTCAAAATTGTTAATATTTAGGCAATGAACCTGAAATTAATATGATCTATGGAAGGAAAATGTCTCAAGAATAATGTTTTACGAAGCCTGAGCTCTTAGTTTCAATCGTCATTGTCCTTCATTTTACTAAAATATTCCCAGAAAATTAATTTCAAATAGACCCTTTCTCTGATACTTTAGCAGTAGTGTTGGCTATAGAGTTTATCGTTTAATGGTATATCATTTTTGTCGAATTATCTTAAAAAATCATTAAAGCGCAATATTTCCGTTATTATTCAAGTTACGAAAAAAAGTTGTATACATTAATTGTAGGGTGTCTTAAGCTACATCTTAAAAAATATTTCCACAATTACAGGGTGGCCCATAAGTCGTTGGTGATACAAATTTTCTTTTTTTTTAGTGAATTTTTTTAATCGAACACGCCGTATGTTATTGCATTTTTGTATTTTCCATCGAAATATAATACATCTTTGTAAGAAAAGAAATTCGGGACGCAGCAAGTGCGTTATGGTAGCGAATTTTCATTAAATGCTTCAAATTGTGAATCAATTTGCTATTAACCTATAAGGTTGACCAGAAAACCAGTTTTTTCGGGAAAAATTTAAGTTTACTTTCGGAAATTTTTGTACATTTTCAAACAATAAAGTTATTTTGATGAAATATGGTACATTGTTTCTAATATATAAATTATACTGGTAACCAAATTTGGTGCCTGCTTTCTTAAAAAAACATATTTGCTATTAGAAACATTTTTATGAAAATTCACTACCATAACGCACTTGCTGCGTCCAGAGTTTTTTGTTTATGTTTTTGTTTTCTAGTTTATGCACTAGTTCTATGGAGTTTTTTATGTTAAATTTGTTTTCTAGTTGTATTTCTTGTTTTAATACTTGGTCCATTTTTTGTTATTGCTATTTACCTTAATAGGAAATTGAGTTATTGGATTTCAAATATTTTTACAAAAACTATCTACCATAATGTGTTTGCGGCACCCAGACCTTTTTCAACACTTATTTACTGTTGCTGTGTCCACACTTTTTGAAAATGATGAAATATTGTAGTTCTCTAAGTAAGACTGACAAACAAGGCAACCTAAATTTCATTTTTGAAAAAATATTTTAAACAAATGCAATGGTGTAAAATTTAAACATAAATTGAAAATCTTGGTTCCCTGCTTTCGTCGCAGAGGTTCCCCTTCCCCTCGTGCATGCATACAACCACCTTCAATGCATAAACAGGAACAATGTAAACGAGAAAAGTTTCTTGGGAGCAACCCGCAAGAAAGTTACGGGACGTGCGGTAAATATAGGGGTTATAGGCGGGATACACAGAATTTTAAGAAGGTATAGCTCCAAAATGGGATCAAGGCAGCTCATAGAGGTCCAACTAAGCTGGGTTTTTTTTCGCACTTTTCGCTCACATATACTTTTTATCTTCTTCCCCGCCCAACACCCCTATTCACTCCTGGTCCGTAACTTTCTTGGGGGCAGTTTGCAATAAATATTTCTTGTGGTTTGTGCATCCAGAAGAAGCTTTAAGCATGTTACTGATTTTTTTCCTAAAAAGCCCCCGTGTGCTAATCTGCAAATTTACCGAAAATTTAATTTTTATTTACAAAACTAATGTATCTGTCAAATTATAAACGTGGCAGGTATTTTTCCTTATCAGTCGCTTGGATGATCCGTTTCAGTCCACTCAATCGAAACACTTTCTGCAAACAAAATAACAAAAATTGTTTTCTAAAACAAATTTATCGTTGCTTGTAAAGCTCATTGTGTTATTTTTTAAATTTAGTACCCACGCTGCTTTTATATAGGTTTTAGCATGTATCATAACTGAAGATTCTAGTTTAATGGAAAATTGAATTATCACTATTTGGAATATTTTACGAAAATTCGCTACCATAACGCACTTGCTGAACCTTAACCTTTTTCAATATTTATTTACTATTGCTGTATCCATACTTTTTGAAAATGCAAAAAATAAATATAAACAATACACAATTTTGGAATTAAAATTTTAATAATTTACACAATATCTGTTTACTGGTATAATTTAAACTACTGCATGATATTATGTAATTTCACTTACCTCAAATTTTCCATATACAACGTGAAGAGTAAATAATAATGAAAATTCACTAAAAACTAAAAGTAAACAATAAGTATCTTACTCAGTGAATGGTGGACGTGCCGCCACCTAGTTGCGGAACCAAGTAGTATGTTGTCACGCCAGCTCCGAATAACACAAAGTGTAAAAAAATAGAGACTGGATACAACTAACTAACAATTTAGAAAATTGTCAGCCCTGGCCCATTTCTACTCCAATATAGGGGCAAAGTATGTAAGACTAGATGCATTTTCGCAACAATTAGAACCGTAGACCGGTTTCGCTCTCATTAGAGCTCTTCAGTACGGCATACTAAATGTAGCAAAAATACACCAAAAGTAATACGGTAATACTTTGTGTTATTCGGAGCTGGCGTGACAACATACTACTTGGTTCCGCAACTAGGTGGCGGCACGCCCACCATTCACTGAGTATTTTAGGGCTGGCTATACGATAGCCGTAATACTTTTGGTGTATTTTTGCTACAATTAGTATGCCGTACTGAAGAGCTCTAATGAGAGCAAAACCGGTCTACGGTTCTAATTGTTGCGAAAATGCATCTAGTCTTAAATAAGTATCTTATTCCAAGATTCTAAGGTATTAGCTGAGTTGTATTATTTGTTTATGACGTCTGTTAACAAAGAAGAAGATAACACGAATCAATTCCCCCTCTACTGTAAGTTTGCAAAATAACAAATAACAATGACAAATGACTAATTGGCATTGTCGGATTTAACTAGAAGAGGACGATGGGTTTTAAATACCTTGAAGAATGGGAAGCTTAATATTTATACATAATAACACGTTGTTCTAGATTCGCTTTAAGAGCCTCGGTGGTTCAGTGGTAAGAACGTGTGCCTCTGAACCGAAGGGTACTGGGTTCGATCCCACGTTACTCCTTTCACTTTTTCAGTACATACTGTACATCAACCGAGGTTGTGGCATTGTATTTGAGCAAGTTAAATGTCTGCACGTTCCGCCCTTCAGAGGGGGCGTAAACCCGTCGGTCCCGTGTCCATGCAATGTTGGGCACGTTAAAGATCCCTACCCTCCTTACAGAAAGGCAGGGATTCGGCAACATTTCCAGGATAGTGAGGTGAAACTGCTCCCTGGCGTCGGTGATTGGCCATAGTCGCGGAAATAGGCCGATGTTGAAGAAATTAAAAAAAAATAGATTTGATTTAAACAAATTGAATAACTGTCATTAAAATTTTTATTTATTACTGTATATTTTCCTGATATCTTCAAATTGAGATGACAGTTTTGGCAAATGGCAAACCAGCTGATTGTTTATTGTAACATATTTTTCTAACCTGTTCCTTTGAAGTTTATTTTGGAGCATTTGTTTGAGGTAGCAGCCTAACTCTGATATATCTGTCTGACCTTGTCTAACATTATAGGCACCCATATTTCAGGTTATATCGTAAATGATTTATTTTTTATTTGGTTATAACTCAAAATTTACTGAACCGATTAAGTTCAAATTTGGTAGAGAGGACCACTGATACGATATCTACGTGCGTGTAAAGTTTTAGTTTCATACTTCTGGTAATTTAAAAGATATTGAGTCTTCAAACAGTTTTTCACATTTTTTTTGAAAGTATGTGAGTGTCAAAACTGTGTAACGAACTCATCCAAGCTGTTAGTAGAATTTGTTTTCGATTGGTGAAGTATTTTTTGAGTTATCGCTTGGATACATACATATACAGGGGAGTCATGAAGTCCTGGGTCAGAAACGAACACAAGGTGTACTGGAAAGACTTCCAGGGCTCAGACATGGGAAGTCAGTAATTGAGGAACCCAGTTCAAAGAGAGCTGTGGAGCTGCTAAATCTCAGCAGATGACAGCTCAAAAACACAACAGGACTCTTGACGAGACACATGGCCGTAAAGAAAACCTGCATAAAATGGGGTGGTTCGAGGGGGACCTGGCATGCAGACTCTGCGGCGAAGGGGAGGAACCAGCCCAGCACATCTTGTGCGAGTGTAAAGCTCTGGACCACAAAAGACAATTGATCTACGAGTTCATGTATGAAAAGGTTAGGCTTGTGTTGAAATTTCAAGCTAGAAAAATTAAACTTGACACATAGTTTAATTCAGTGACAGCAGTAAAAATTAGTAACTTGCTTTTTATATAAGTCGCGATGGGTCGTAGAATACGTTGCAGTAATGAAGATATCATGAATATATTCATTACTCACGGTGACTGCAATAGATTTGTTACATTCAGTGAAGAGTTTCATCACTCAGCACCTCTGAACAGGCCCTGGTTCAAGAGGCTGCAAGCAAAGTTTTCTAGGTGAAGTATAACAACAAAACGAGTAATTTGTAGAGACAAACTTGAAGATGAGGAAACATTCCAAGTCACAGTTCTTGCATACTTTCTTGCAATGCCAACAAATTCTATAAGAAATGTGTCTAGAAACTTGGGCATGCCTTACGGAATCATTCAGCGAATATTGAAGAAGCACAAAATGCATACTTTGTCTTTAATTCATGTCGAACACCTCTATGATAGCGACTACGAGATGCGGATAAATTATTGCGAACACCTAATGATATAGGTGCAGGAAGATCCTTTACATTCTTGAGTACAATAATCTCGGCTGATGAGTCTAATTTCGGCAGAGAGGGTGTACTAAGTATGAAAAATCATCAGCATTACTGGGCATCTGAAAACTTGTATATGATACAACTTAGGAATTTTCACCAGATATTTAATGGCAATGTTTTCCCCATGATTATGGACGACTGAGTGTGTTAATATTTACGATAGCACTCTCACGTCTGAGAAGTATATTCAGATCCTGGGAACAGAGGTGATTCCATTCGTGGACAGTTTGTCAGATGAATAGGCAGGAACGGATTTTGGCACTGGCCAGAACATTACCGGACTTAACACTGTGTGATTTTTATATGTTGGGTATAATAACATTCAAAGCTTATGAGGTGCATGTCTAATCTAAAGAGGAACTAATCGAACGCATAACGTAAGCTTTCACAGAGTTAGATACAAAGAAGATACGAAGAACGACCACTGTGGAAGTACATTCGAGAATTTCATAGTGTTTGGCCCAAAACGGAGGTCACATTGAATCCTTTGAATTTTTCTGTTCCAGTTCACATCACAAGTTGTTTTCCTTTAGTCGAGAAATAAGAATTATGCATTCATTGTCACTGTATGATTGCCATATTACTTCATAATAGTTTTGTTGCTACATTTACAATGATAGGACCATAATGAATTCATGTTCTTCGTTGTAAATACTGATCCTTATTCCTTGTTTAAAGAAGAATAATGCAGCGAGAGATATTCATTCTTGAGTAGAACTATCTGCGCCATTGTTGGGTGTTGGTATCAATATTTTCAGTAAGTATTAGACGCTCTAAATATTGTGATTGGCATTCTTAACAGTCAATTGAATTGATCAAACTTTTCATTGGTATCAACAGAAGTGAATCTTGGTTAAGTCTGACTACTGCAGACACGGGCTGTTTCCCTGTTCAGTAGTAGTAGTAGCAGTGGTGGGGAGGCCAACGCCAAGCAAGTAGGCCACAATGGGCCCTTTTTGCCAACCCCAGCAACCCAGCAACCATGCTCTACTCTTCCTCGGTTCCGGCGTCAAACCGCCTCGACCTCGAGATGAAGGCCGTGACGGTCTTCAATTGGATGGTACTTACCTGATTCCTCTGCACAGTCCTCGATCCGAACAATTCTGCTCGAAGACTCCCAAAAGCCTCGCATTCACACAGGTAGTGGTAGGACGTTTCTTCATCCTCGCCGCATTCCTGGCAAATGGGATCCCTCTCTACGCCTATCAATGTGAGCTGTCGTCTAAGGCGCAGTCGCCTTTCCGCACCCCCAAGGATGCGGCGAAGCGTAGGCCGACTCCTTCTGAGTAGCCAGACAGCTTTATCTCTGCCCGGCCCCTCCACGAAGTCACTCGCCTGTCTGCAGCCACCAACCGACCCCCAGTGCCTCTCCATTGTTTCCTCGGTCCACCTGTCTAAGGCGACAGAGACTGTCTTCCTACTTATACCTATCGCAGGCTCCGGGCCACAGAACGGCCGCCGGGAACCGAGTCTTGCGACATTATTCGCCACCTCATTCCCCGCTACGCCAGAGTGTCCCGGAACCCACACCAGTTGCACATCCTTCGTCCTAGCTAGTCCCCTGAGGGCGTCAGCGCACTCCTGAACCAGTGTTGACCTGACCGTGGCCGCGCAGACTGCCCGGAGGACCGCCTGGCTATCCGAGCATATGTACACACATTTCTCAGGACTCCTCTTCACATCCTGTCTATTGGCCACAGACAGGATAGCATACACATATGTTTCGAATGCCGTGGTATATGCGCCAAGAGCATAGCTCTCGCGCACCCCCAGGCCCTCGATGTATATTCCTGCCCCGGAGGATTGTTGGTCCTCCAGCCGCGATCCGTCGGTGAAACAGACCAGGCTTGCGGGCTGGAATGCAACCTAATTTTCCCTCCACTGATCCCTACTGGAGATCCTGAGGGTGTATGGCCTAGTCAACCTAATATCGTCCTCGGCATCCCGCACTTCCCTGTTCATCAGTCAACCAATATTGTCAACTGAGGGTGTTTATCGCAGTTTTTTATTATATTTCTCAGACTGTCAGAGTGTCATAATGAATACAAGAACACACTTGATATTCCAATGCCATGAAAACATTGGAATTAAAATTTTCTGCTGCGATATTAAATTATCACTTAAGAAAAGTAACAATATCTCAGAAATTATGCTATTTAGGTATAGGACATAGTTAACAGAAGTTGCAGAGCTATGTATATAGAACGCGTTGGAATGGTAATATATAGGGTTCTGCATTTGATAATATCAACTTATACACACTTGAATTTCAAGGTTTTTTTTCAGGCTATGAACACACACACCGTGATTTTACAATCCATGAATACCAGCAATCTGTTGTCTAAAAACAGAATTTCTAGATTCACACTTGACAGATACATCAAATTATCAAAAGAGCTGCGATAACGAATATTTTTCCTAAATTGCCAATATTTCAAAAACTAACAACCCTAGGTGTAGAGAGTGCTAACCAAAATCTAACTCAAATTGTATCATTCTGAAAATGCAAAAATATACAGGATGTTTCATCAAAAATAACGAAGTTCATGGCGACTCCCAATATAACAAATTCACTAAAAGCAATTTTTGGAAACGCTGCTAATCTTACCTCTTAACGAAGCAACAACCTTCAAAACCTGGTGCCATGTCAAATCGACAGTAGATAAATGGCGAGAATTGAAACACCCCAGACTTTGGTTATGGATAATATATAAGCCAACAAATTCTTAGGAATCGCTTCGTGCCAATTTCAAAATTAAGTTTTCAGTCCTGCTGTCTCATACTTTTTGTAATTGAAGAGACGAATGTATTAATCAGCTGTCTTCTTCATGTGCGTCTAATTTGTAAAATTTTTCAAAGTTTGGTTTATTAGTTCTTAGTGTAATATAAACATCTATCAGCATAATGTATGAATATTTACTATATTTTCAATTTACTTGAGTAAATCATAGGAATAAATTACCACATTCTGCAAAAACTGTAACAAGTAGATAAACAGTAATATATCATAAGTTATTTAGCCAATTGCTGTCACTATAAGTACTCATGTTTTGTTAGCAGTTAAGGGTGAATGAATCCTTGATATTTAATCAGTACTTTCCGTACCTACTTATATCCTATTTTCATGCCAGTTATTTTAAGATGGAGGTGTAGTTATAAATTATTTTAAATGTCCGACATCTGTAGTGGAAAACTAAGTGTAAAATCAACTTTGCCTCCACCAAACTACATTTAGATAGTTACAGTAGGCCTATAAAAAGGACGCAAATTATTTCCAGCGTTTAATGGCTTACTAGATATTTGTGACACTGTCTATTTTCACGGGTTAGTGCTTGAAGTTGTAAAGGTTAATGAATAACTTTTTAATGTGAACGAAATATAACATTAATTGTAGAGAAGAATTCATACTGAATAATATAGGAAGTAAGTACCAGTATGAGTCCAGGCACAGTCTAGTGTTGATTTTGGACGGGTTAGTGCTTGAAGTTGAAAGGATAATGAATAACTTTTTAATGTGAACGAAATATAACATTAATTGTAGAGAAGAATTCATACTGAATAATATAGGAAGTAAGTACCAGTACGAGTTCAGGCACGGTCTAGTGTTGATTTTGGACGGGTTAGTGCTTGAAGTTGAAAAGGTTAATGAATAACTTTTTAATGTGAACGAAATATAACATTAATTGTAGAGAAGGATTCATACTGAATAATATAGGAAGTAAGTACCAGTACAAGTCCAGGCACGGTCTAGTGTTGATTTTGGACGGGTTAGTGCTTGAAGTTGAAAGGATAATGAATAACTTTTTAATATGAACGAAATATAACATTGATTGTAGAGAAGGATTCATACTGAATAATATAGGAAGTAAGTACCAGTACGAGTCCAGGCACGGTCTAGTGTTGATTTTGGACGGGTTAGTGCTTGAAGTTGAAAGGATAATGAATAACTTTTTAATATGAACGAAATATAACATTGATTGTAGAGAAGGATTCATACTGAATAATATAGGAAGTAAGTACCAGTACGAGTCCAGGCACGGTCTAGTGTTGATTTTGGACGGGTTAGTGCTTGAAGCTGAAAGGATAATGAATAACTTTTTAATGTGAAGGAAATATAACATTAATTGTAGAGAAGGATTCATACTGAATAATATAGGAAGTAAGTACCAGTACGAGTCCAGGCACGGTCTAGTGTTGATTTTGGACGGGTTAGTGCTTGAAGTTGAAAGGATAATGAATAACTTTTTAATGTGAACGAAATATAACATTAATTGTAAAAAAGGATTCATACTGAATAATATAGGAAGTAAGTACCAGTACGAGTCCAGGCACGGTCTAGTGTTGATTTTGGACGGGTTAGTGCTTGAAGTTGAAAGGATAATGAATAACTTTTTAATGTGAACGAAATATAACATTAATTGTAGAGAAGGATTCATACTGAATAATATAGGAAGTAAGTACCAGTACGAGTCCAGGCACGGTCTAGTGTTGATTTTGGACGGGTTAGTGCTTGAAGTTGAAAGGATAATGAATAACTTTTTAATGTGAACAAAATATAACATTAATTGTAGAGAAGGATTCATACTGAATATAGGATGTAAGTACCAGTACAAGTCCAGGCACGGTCTAGTGTTGATTTTGGACGGGTTAGTGCTTGAAGTTGAAAGGATAATGAATAACTTTTTAATGTGAACGAAATATAACATTAATTGTAGAGAAGGATTTATACTGAATAATATAGGAAGTAAGTACCAGTACGAGTCCAGGCACGGTCTAGTGTTGATTTTGGACGGGTTAGTGCTTGAAGTTGAAAAGGTTAATGAATAACTTTTTAATGTGAACGAAATATAACATTAACTGTAGAGAAGGATTCATACTGAATAATATAGGAAGTAAGTACCAGTACGGGTCCAGGCACGGTCTAGTGTTGATTTTGGATTCGTTCGTGCATTTATTTTCGATTTTCATAACAAAAAAAACACACCACTTGAATATTCTGAATTGAAATATCGCGCGTCTTTAAACCTATGCTACTTGTGTTTCTATTGAATTGCCTTCCATAACACAAGTCTGGGCTGTTTCAATACTGGCGGATAACGAGCAAGCACAAAGGCTAAACTAAGACCTACGAATTTCCTAAAAGGCAGAGTTCGATTATTTCTTATTTTTCTCATTGAAAAAGCTGGTTCATGGTGATATTTTCGTCCCAAATGATAGTAAAATCTCCATCGATTATCATATTACTGAACCCATCGTTAAGAAATTCTAATATACAGTCAAATGCCAATAACAATAGCCATTTTAATTTAAGTATTTATTGTTTTTTGATAATCCCCATTTTGGGTTGTTTGAGGAATTTTGATCATGAGTATTTAATCCAGGCCAAGCCAGTAACGCAATGCCTTGCATGAAATCTCTACTTTGTTTGCTGTCTTATTATACCACAAAAGAGCCGATTATTTGCATCGCTAAGCATATAAGAATTATATTTGTAAAATATTAATCGATCACTGAAGACATAAAAAACAAAACACATTTTTTTATGTTCAAAATTTACTGAATAACACAAGTTGAAAAGGCATTCAATAACAACTTATACTAGATAATCTAACAATACACAAAAATATCCATACATGCATATCAAATCATATGGGATTAAAAGTGTACAAAAAAAAAAGAGAAACCAAAATCCTATACTATAGTTAAGGTTAATGTCCCTGGTGTTTTCTCAACCTGCTATCCTCACTTAATAGCTCGTCTAGTGCGTCTCCTCCCTATAATAAGAATCACACATGTAGATAAAAATAGTTTAAAAGGTAATAAAATAGAAAAAAAGTCTGGTAATTGTAGTGAATTTTCATAGAAATGATCTATATATATATATATATATATATATATATATATATATATATATATATATATATATATATATATATATATATATATATATATATATATATATATATATATATATATATATATATTATGTAACGATTGCGTTTCGTTACTACTTTAAATATTCAAAATAAACCCGTAAGAGACCTAATTAAGAGCCTACAATCCAATATCAGTAAGGCAATTCATGTTTTGATTTCAAAATTATTTTGATGAAAAGTCGCTAAATCTTCAAGTACCGTAAACCCCTTTACTGCATTTCTAATTTGTACGTTAAGATTCAATATATCTTTGCCAAGAAAAATTGCGTCGCATTTTGCTGGAAGAATATTTCCAAGAGCTAAATTGCGACTTGGTCTGTATTTTTCCGTATCGATGATGTCACCTAAGAGCGACCGTTTGAGCCGTTGAACAGATATTCCCGGCAAAACCTTGAATTGTAGACACGGGGAGGTGAAACTTCAGGAAAAAAGGGTTAGATGAGAACGCACAGCACGCTGGCTAGGAGGAGTCGTAACTGGCATGTTACCGAGTGAACACCTTTTAGTTGAGGTGGCTAAAAATTATCTTAAAATAGGGGACAAAAATCCTACTCGTCGATACAATCTAATAACAGTGGTCAGTGATTGTTTAATATCATTTGATAGGTTTTTGAAATTAAATTAACGTGTTTAGTAGAAAAAACGCGAATTAAGAGTGACCCTTTGTTCACACCCGCTGGTGTATCTCTCATGTTGAACGTAAAGAATTTCTGATTATTGCCGAAGTTTGAGTCAATTGGCAATAAATTTCACTTGAGCCAATTCACGTATTAATTGTTGTTTAAAAGGATTTCGTCAAATTAATTCAGCATATCGACATAGGGGACAAATTGTCACACCCAATTTTAGAACAACAAAATCCGCCTGAGGTATAACCATTAATGGGAAGTACCACTCAGTTTCTCCAGCTTCCCCTCTCTTATTCGAGTCTGTGAACCTGTGTCAGGCACTGATAGTTGATTCCACTTGGAAAGCATCATCATAGGGTCATCAGGTAACTCAATGCATCAGGACTGGGCGAGTCGATATAAGCCTTATTTCTGTGAATCAACAGAATTTTTCATGCAGCAAATTAATATTTGAACCTTTACAAGTTGAACTTTCAAGATAACACAGTCAAATTTGAACTTAAATAGTGTCAGGGAGGTGCCATAATGACAGCTGTAAATTTCCTGTTTATTCTTTAAAATTTTGTCAATATTGTGAATTTAAATACATAATACTTGAAATTGTAATTAGTAGATTTTGTTTGTGAAATATTTAACCTGCACATTTCTTAATATTTTTGATTTTTGATGTACCTGAAGTAGGTAATGTTAATATTTTTCTAATATGCAACCATTTTAGCCTATTATTTTGTAATATGCCATGTGAAATGATAATCTCTTTTTCTTAAAACTCTTGCTGTTTATTTGATTTTTATTTGTGTATGATTTAATGCTGATTTTAACAAACCATGTCAATTTAATTTTGTTTACTATCCCCAAATTTATTTAAATGAATAAATTTAATATTATTTAACATTAACATATCTGTTTAATTGAAGAGAAATTCCTCCCTAACATCTCCCCTGTTTGGCTGCAATACAATTAATAGATTATATGATTATCGCTTATCTAGATACCTAAAATTAAATATAACCAGGCTCTAGTCGAGGGCGCTCATAAATATCAGACCCCAGGCAGAGCAACAACAGAAAAGAACGTGAGTATCAAACCATATCAAGATCTGCCAACCTCCTAAAATATTTCTAATCTTAATAATATTAATAATCTGATAGATGGAGGCTTTTAGGGTAGGGTTATTAGGCAATGTTGACTTCACTATCAAGCAGATTCAAATCCGCTTGAGGTCAATCACAATATACCACAGTTCTAGTTATTTTGTTTGAAGGAGGTTACAACTACCTGGTTCCGCACCGAGATAGCAACCCTGTTGTATGTATATATATATATATATATATATATATATATATATATATATATATATATATATATATATATATATATATATATATATATATATATATATATATATATATATATATATATATATATATATATATATATATATATATATATATATATATATATATATATATATATATATATATATATATATATATATATATATACAGTGTGGAACAGCCAAATGGAATAAATTCGATAACGGATAAATGAGGACGTGTTGGGAAAAACGCTTGGACACGTCGATTTGTATTTTTAACTGCGCATCTTTTTCAAGAAAAAAAAAATATTTAGGGTGCGTCATGTGACAGTGGCCAATACCAACTTTCTTATTTTAAATACAAGCCCCTGTATATTATTAATTTTTTGGATTCTTCAGAAAATTCTAGACATAATTCATGTACAATGTCCTATACCTATCTTCAACTGTTTCGGAAATATTAAGTATTTTCAGATTTATTACAAAAATTAACATTAAAAATAGAAAATTATTTTATTTCACAAATTCTAATAAGAAATACTGATTATTTCTTAATAATTTAAAAAACAAAAAAAAATTAATGTCAATGTAGTAAATGTTCAAAATGCTCGCCACGAACATCTTGGCAACATGCTAATCTGGTATAGAAATGTCTTCTAGCATTACTCAACATCTCAGGCGTGACTGATCTAATCGCAAGCGTGATTCGTCTTTTTAAGTCATCTAAGTTGAGGGGCTTAGTTTTGTATACAATACTTTTGACATATCCCCACAAAAAGTAGTCTAATAGCGACAGATCAGGAGATCGTGCTGGCCATTCTATCGATCCGCGCCTCCCTATCCACCGATTTGGAAAAATTTGGTTCAGGTACTGCCGGACATTGATTTGGTAATGGGGCGGTGCTCCATCTTGCTGAAACCATATTTTATTGGCAGGAACTTGTGGGTTTGCTGGATCTGGATATAAGTTTGTCAAAGTTGGCACGACATTATTTTGGAGCAGTTCTAAATATTTATCCCCATTCAAGTTGCCATCAATGAAAAAGGGACCTACGATATGATTTCCAACAATTCCTGCCCAAACATTAACTTTTTCAGGATATTGCGTATGTTCCTCTCTCATCCAATGAGGATTCTCATTAGACCAATAGCGGCAATTTTGACGATTAACATGACCGTGAAGTGTAAATGTGCTCTCATCAGAAAACAAAACATCTTCTAATTGGATCACATTGTTATCTAACTTTTCCATCATTTGTTCACAAAAATACGTTCTCCTATCGAAATCGTCCTCCATGAGCTCCTGAGTTGGTATCATTTTATAGGGATGCATTTTACTTTCCTTTAATGTTCGAAAAATTGCTGTGTGGCTAACGTTGAATAGTTGGGCTGCTTGTCGACCAGAAGTATGTGGGTTTTCTTGAAACTCAAGCGTAATATCCAATTACGTATCATCACTTACTGCATTGGCAGCTACTTTTTTTATCTGTCTCACATGACCAAGCTCGCGAAACTGCTTTTCTATTTTGCTAATTGTTCCTTGGGATACAGGCGGCAAATTTGGAAATTTTTCGTGAAATAAGCGAGACACTTCCATCTGTGTCCGTGTGTTATCTCCATAACCAATCATTTGTAGAATGGTTATTTTGTGCATTTCTGTTAAATGAACCATTTTTCTGATATTATTACGTACAGTTAACGAAATTCAAACGACAATAGCACTGACACTAATCACTACTGTCATGCAGGCAGACAACAAGTTGCTAAGGCTACGAGTTTTATACGAACAGAAAGAAAACTGTTTTTGTTTTTGTTTCATTTCATATCAGTAAAAAGAAACGCAGGAATGGTTTTTGTTTACTTTCTCATTATCAAGAGCTGAATGGGAAATAAGTATTGAATGCAATGTAGCGAATTTGTGAAATAAAATAATTTTCTATTTTTAATGTTAATTTTTGTAATAAATCTGAAAATACTTAATATTTCCGAAACAGTTGAAGATAGGTATAGAACATTGTACATGAATTATGTCTAGAATTTTCTGAAGAATCCAAAAAATTAATAATATACAGGGGCTTGTATTTAAAATAAGAAAGTTGGTATTGGCCACTGTCACATGACGCACCCTATATAATTTTTTTTTCTTGAAAAAGATGCGCAGTTAAAAATACAAATCGACGTGTCCAAGCGTTTTTCCCAACACGCCCTCATTTATCCGTTATCGAATTTATTCCATTTGGCTGTTCCACACTGTATATATATATATATATATATATATATATATATATATATATATATATATATATATATATATATATATATATATATATATATATATATATATATATATATATATATATAGAACATTGTGAGATGCACGACAGGGTCGCCATCTCGGTGAGGAACCAGGTAGTATGTTGTGACGGCAGCTCCAAACAACACAAAATGTTATAAAATAGAGACTGTGTACAACCAACTAACAATTTTGTAAATTGTCAGCCCTGGTCCATTTCTTCCCTAACATAGGGACACTGTATGTAAGGCTAGATGTATTCTCGCCATAATTAGAACCGCATACCGGTTTCGCTCTAATTGGAGCTCATTAGTACGGTATACTAATTACAGCAGGAACACACCTATAAAGTAATATGGCTAGACGAGACGAGCGACCTGGCTGGGCAGAATGAGGTGACCCTCATCTGGGTGCCGGGTCACTCGGGGGTCAAAGGCAATGAAGAAGCTGACAGTCTCGCGAAGAGAGGGTCAGCAGAACCATTTATGGGACCAGAACCGGCTCTGGGCGTGTCAAAGAGCACTGCCAGGGGAGCCATTAAGTCCTGGGTCAGAAACCAACACAAGGTGTACTGGGCGGACTGTCCAGGACTCAGACATGGGAAGTCAATAATTGACGGACCCAGTTCAAAGAGAGCTGTGGAGCTGCTAAACCTTAGCAGAGGACAGCTCAGAAACACAACAGGTCTCTTGACGGGACACATGGCCGTCAAGAAACACCTACATAAAATGGGGCGGTTCGAAGGGGACCTCACATGCAGACTCTGCGGCGAGGGGGAGGAATCAGCCCAGCACATCTTGTGCAAGTGTATAGCTCTGGACCGGAAAAGACAACTGATCTACGGTCACTCTAGACCGGAGACAGAGCAATATAAAACTTCACCCTACCAATCGCTGTGCAGACTAGTTCAAGGCACAGTGATTTTGGAATGGGTGGAGTAAGACTAGGGGTATGCACAATCAACCAAGGGTTGCGGTGCTATCGGGGCGGCAAGGCCGCGGACGAGCCCTGAGGGAACAAAAAAAAAATATGGCTATGGTAGCCAGCTTCCTACAACAATGTGAGATGTACGACAGGGTTCTTTTGTATTAACACTTGACTTAAGAACTCGTGTATCCTTAACAACATTACAATAAAAAGAATCCAAGTTAAAGATTCGTAATATTAAACAATTAAAGGTTTGTGAGTACAATATTTTAAGTACAATTTGGAGAACCCAATTCATCACAATAAAGTTTTTAAACGTGACGATCATTTCTACCACATATTATACATAAATTTTATCTTTCTGCACTCCTCTATGTGAACTTTAACTATCCCAAAAAATCCCCTCCTCCGTGCACAGAATGTGCTTAAAAAGGAGTTCAAAGTTTTTTCTTCACATAGGGTAACTGCACCAGTAAATGCCATTATAAAGACTTGTTTGCATAAAATAGGCTAGAAAAAAATTAAAAACAATTATTTGCGATTGAACAAAAAAACCATGTGTTTGTTGAGGGTTTACAAAGGTATCTCTACTGTCATAATTGCAATAAAGATATTTACTAATCATATTTAATTTTTTTCCCCACTTTCCTTCCAAGTACCTGTAATTGCCATTATTCAAATTAAAAAATCCCAGTAATTGCCCATATTTATTTCTATGTTTTTACCATCTATTTTCACTATAAAAACTTTGAAATAAAAAGAATGTACGAATGCAACAGTTTTATTTTGTCTTTAGATTATAAATACTAGATAAGTACATAAACTAAAAAATTAACATTTTGATTTAAAAGCCCTATAAGCTGTTTTAATTTTTTTTATTATGTTATTATTTATTGAAAATGGGTTATTGCCAATTAAATCCACTGGTTCTTAACAGGCCAAAGAAATGAGTTCTCTGTTATTTCTTTTAGGAACTTTATGGTTGCTTTAGATTGTTCATTATCAATATTAATAATCCTTCCGATGAAGTATTGTTCATCGTAGTATACAGCATAATAATGCTCGGGAAGCAATGTTACCTCCTGATCAGTATTCAAGTGATCAGATGCCCTTTCCTTATTACTCGTAATTGTTTGTATCATATCTGAAAAATCTTCAGAACCTGAAGATGTGCTATCTGCATATATAACTGACTCTTCACTATCTTCCGTCACTCTCTTCAACTACACGTTTCTTCCTTCTCTCTAGTAAACCTTGTTTTTTCTTTTGTATTTCCTGTAGTTTTATTTGTTTTTTCTCATATCTTGCTCTCTTCCTTTTCTCTCTCCTCTCTTTTTTTCTTTTCTCCTTTTTGTGTCATAAATTTTTTCCATTCTTTTGAAGTAACTACAGATGGAGTTTTCTCAATGTTCCTTTTTCGTTTAAGCGACGTATTTTCTTTTTTTTTTCTGGTCATATTAAAGCTCTTTCAAAAGGTGTTCCAACACTTGAGTTTGAACTGTCGTTCATTAAAATCGGAGAACGGTTATTAGAACGTATCGGCACATCAGGAGTTCTGGGGACTTCGAAATTAGTAGTTCCTGGGGGCGTATGTTCTTTAAAATGATCTGATAAATTCGCATCTTGAATTCTCTTTGATGGTATTTCTGTTGTTGGATGGTTTAATGTTTCTTCTAGGGGCATATCGGGGGGCATATTAAACATGGAGGAATCTGTTGAATTTCTGGGAGGCGTTTTGGCTGTCGAAAATTGATGAGCTGTGGAAGGACCTGCTAAATTTATGTCATTAAATTCCCTAATGTTTTGGGGGGGTATTTCTTTTCTTGTTAGATTTAGTTTATTTACTGGTGGTATATTTTCATTCTCGCTTATTGCTGAATTATCTTTTAAATCATGATTCTTCTTAATCTTCTGCCAAACCTTAAACAGTTCCAACCATTTTTCTTCCCCATTCTAGGTTTCATTGAGGCTGCATTTCTTAAATAGATTAAGAGTGTCACTGGGAATAAATGTTTCCAGATATTTTAAATGTGACGTCCTTTTTCCTGAAGCAGACACAGATTGATTCGCAGTTGTCGAAACCAGTTGTCTATCCTTAACGCATCTAGAGTAGTCGACAGCATCAGGCGACCAAGGATACAGCCCGCATTTTCTGAAGCCATTAATGATGCACTCTGCTGTTACTCCTTTTAGGGCATCATTAAACATCAATGGAAAATTTGTTTTGTTTAAAACTTCAATATTTCTATCTAGTCTCCATTGGTGTAGTTTTTTTCCACTGATCCTTTAGAGGTTTAAAGACAGAGACGTCGCAAGGTTGTATTATATGAGTGGCATTAGGATATAACGCCACCAATATAATTTTATTCTTTTCTGACTTGTGTCCGTCAATGAACAGAATCACAGGGAATGTTATTCTATTTTTCACAAGCCAAGGATGGAACACGTTGGCCACATATTCGTAAAACGATTCGCCGGTCATCCATCCCTTCTCGCTCTTACCAATGGCCCATTCATTTGGAACATTAGATACTAACGGCCCAGGTAGTCGTGTGTATGAAAATAAAAGAAATGGTGGTAATAAGGTACCATTAGCGCTAACTGTGATAGCTACCGTTATTGATTCTTTATCTGAGCCCTTTGCTATTTCATATATTTTTTTTTCGCCTCGCGGACCAATAACCTTATTTGACTTAGGGCATATCTGAAAGGCAGATTCATCAGAGTTGCATATGCGCTCTGGGTAATTAAAAATGTCGGTTTGATTTTCAGATTCCAAGAAGGTAAGTACTTCTTTAAACCAGTTTCTCAGTATTTCTTCTGTTACCGAAGCTCTTGTGGAGGTCAAAGTTTCAGGTATTCTCACAGATATTGTTGGGTTTCTTTTGAAGAACGCCGCTAACCATTTCCTGCGGGTTTGTCATTTATGAATGGATTTAGTCGATTAGAATGTTTCATAATTTTCTGTACGGTTATCAGAAGATCATCGTTGTGAGGTGAAAACCCTCTGTTTGAAATTTCAATTATCCATTGCACAAGTGCATTCTCTTCATTTTTGGATAAAACTGCAGGTGGACCCATTCTGCGCTCCACTGGCGTTTTTCCTTTTACTTTGTTTTTTAGCGTGTTTCTCAGAACCCCAAACTGTTTTGCAGCAGTTGAAAACGGCATACCACTGCGACAGGCAGTTATGGCGGCCTCCATACTTTCTTCTGAATATCGAAAAAATGGTTTTTTCACCCTTTCCATTGTTGTTTTACCTGTGCCAATAATTGCCATTGAATTAAACCAGTAGTTGCCATTAAGTGGCAATTACTAGATTTTTTAAAGAAATTTGTTTCAGTTTTATATCAAATATAGCTAAGGCTACAAACAATACAATCTAATTGTAATTAAGCTTGTATTCGATTATCTTACTATACTCCAGTAATTGCCATTAATGGCAATTACTGGGTTAAAGAAAATAATATGCTCCAGTAATTGCCACCCCCTCTAAACCATAAAATAACTTTAGAACAAGTAAAATACTCATATATTATTTACAAACAATTACCTGTTATGTATATTTTCACATAAAAAGTGCAGATTTCACGAGATCACATTCAATATTTCCAAAAAAATACACTAAGCTTCTTAACACAAATGGTAACAAATCTCTTCTCTACCACTCATGTAGCCACATTGAAACATTTCAATGGCCGCCTCGCAAGTGCTGCCATCTCTTAGAGTTGCTCATACATACAAATGGTAGCAAATACATCACCCAACATATAGGTGGCGCAATATTTGTAATTTGTAAATATGAAACCTTATTATTGGGATTATGATTGTTAAGTGGCAATTACTGGTACACTGGCAATTACCGGTGCCGTTACCCTATTAATATATAGATTGTACATAAAATTATAAATCTGACAACAGGGAAGGGTTTGCTGGCTGTAGGAAAACGAATTGGGTTTGTGTGCAACATTTGTATTGTGTATAAAATTATAAATCTGGCAACAGCGAAGGGTTTGCTGGCTGTAGGAATATGAATTGGGTTTGCAACTAACCTGTGAAATAGAAAAGTATAAGATTACTATTATTCATTAGTAATTAAGGAGTAGGAAGTGGCAACACTGTGTGAAGTTCAAGCAGTCAAATGCTTTGGAATGTGCCCATTCTTCTATCAATATAGATAATTAGCTAATTACACAACTTACTCTTTTTGTGGTTGGACATGTGAATAGATAAGCCTGCTTTTCGCACACTAGCAAAACTACACAAATCACATTGATACGGTCTCTCTTGAATACTTTTATGTTTGGAAATTATGTGTTCTGAGAGATTTCGCATTCGTACAGCAGCATAATCACACAAATCACATTTGAAAGGTCTCTCTTGAACGCTTTTATGTTTAGACATGATATGTCTTAAAAGATTTCTTCTTCGTACAGTACCAAATTCACACGAATCACATTTAAATGGTTTCTCTTGATTACTTCTATGTTTGGACATGATGTGTATTGACAAACTTTCTTTAACTGCACTAGCATAATCACACAACTCGCATTTAAAAGGCCTCTCCTGAATACTTTTGTGTTTTGAGATGATGTGAGCAGATAAGTAAGTTCTCCATACAGTAGCATAGTCGCACAACTCACATTTAAAAGGTCTCTCTTGATAACTTCTGTGTTTCGTGACAATGTGAACAGATAAAGCTTCTTTCCTTACATTAGTGTACTCACAAAATTCACATTTAAAAGGTCTATCTTGAAGACTTCTGTGTTTAGACATAATGTGACAAGATAAGTTTTGTTTGTTTACAGTTTCATGGTCACATATGTCACATTTAAAAAGTCTCTTTTTAATACTTTCATTTATACATTTAAAAGAGTTATTTTGATTATGTGTGTGTTTGGAGGTGATGTGTTTTAACAGATTCACTTTCTTTACACTTGCGTAATCACACAACTCACATTTAAAAGATCTATCTTGATTACTTGTGTGTTTGGAGATGATGTGTTTTGACAGATTCACTTTCTTTACACTTGCGTAATCACACAACCCACATTTAAAAGATATATCTTGATTATCTGTGTGTTTGGAGGTAATGTGTAGTGACAGATTCCCTTTCTTTACACTTGCGTAATCACACAATTCACATTTAAAAGGTCTCTCTTGATAATTTCTATGTTTGGCGATGATGTGTCTTGACAGATTCTCTTTTCTTAGAGTAGCAAAATCACACAATCCACATCTAAAAGGTTTATCTTGACTACTTTTGTGTTTGGAGATAATGTGGGCAGATAAAGATTCTTTTCTTACATTAGTGTAGTCACACAATTCACATTTAAAAGGTCTTTCCTGAAGACTTCTGTGTTTAGACATAATGTGACAAGATAAGTTTTTTTTGATCACAGTTGCATGGTCACACATGTCACATTTAAAAAGTCTCTTTTCAATACTTTTATTTTTACATTGAAAAGATTTATCTTGATTACTTGTATGTTTGGAGGTGATGTGTTTTGACAGGTTTACTTTCTTTACACTTGCATAATCACACAACTCACATTTAAAAGGTCTCTCTTGAATACTTCTATGTTTGGCGATGATGTGTCTTGAGAGATTCACTTTTCTTACAGTAGCAAAATCACACAATCCACATCTGAAAGGCTTATCATGACTACTTTTGTGTTTGGAGATAATGTGGGCAGATAAAGATTGTTTCCTTACATTAGTGTAGTCACACAATTCACATTTAAAATGTCCATCTTGAAGACTTCTGTGTTTAGAGATAATGTGATGAGATAGGTTTACTTGCTTTGCAGTTGTGTGGTCACACAAGTCACATTTAAAAAGTCTCTTTTTAATACTTTCATTTTTACATTTAAAAGATTTATCTTGATTACTTGCGTGTTTGGAGGTGATGTGTTTTGACAGGTTCACTTTCCTTACACTAGTGTAATCACATATGTCACATTTAAAAGATTCCTGGTAATTTCTTCTATGTTTTAACACAAACTTTTCTGGCAAGTAGGCTTCTTGTAAACTATCACTCTTAGTGTCCAAATGTAAGTCAACATCACTATTTAAACTCGTTCCACAATATTGATTACCAGAGCTGTCGTTATCACTAAAGTATTCGGTTTTAATATCTAGGAGGGTAGGCAAATCATGTTCTACTACTTCTACTTTTACTTCGGTCTTACACTTGTATTTCACTTCTGCTTCATTACTTGCATCCATATCCATGTTTGTTATGTTGTTGGTTTTGTACTTTCGTTATTATTTAGATACTACATATCAACATACGAGTAAAAGAAACCAGACCATCAACTAGGGTGAGGGCGAGGGTGTAATCTTTGAATATAGGGTGAGGGTGTCACACGGCGCAATATAAACGCACAGGCTAGACCAGGGTTGCCAGGTTTTTAAAAGTAAAAAGTAAATATCGCCGTTTTCCTGAACGAGATCGCCCAAAATCGCCAACTTTCCATCCACGGGAAATCGCCCAAAATCGCGCATTTTCTGTAAGAATTGTCAATTGTCAAATCGTCGAAACTGAATTTTTCGGCGGGAATCTCCATTTTTTTTAAAGCTTTCTTTTAGGTTGACGAGAAGTTTTAATATAATGATGTATAGTGCATAGAGCATCGGTGGTCCAGCGGTGAGAACGTGTGTCTCTGGACCCAAGCGCACTGAGTTCGATTCCCAAGGTTCCCCTTTCAATTTTTCAATACATACTATAAAATTAATATTACCCGAGAGGTTGTGGCAATGTATTTGAGCAAGTCGAAAGTCTGCACGTTCCGCATGTCCGGGGGGCGTAAATCCATCTGTCCGGTGTACCATACAATGTTCTGTACCCCCCCCCCCCCCTTCTACACTTAGTTATTATGGGGGAAGCCAGGCTAGGACTATACAGACTAGCCTGCAATGGTAGACTGAAGATCAACTCAGGCTTCAGGGGCCACTGCAAAATTCAAGAGATCGTGAAGGAGCCCATGCTTGAAATTAGGTCAGACTTCACCAGCTCGCGAATCTGCAGCGAAAACAACTTTACAGTGGAAATCCCCGACCGCGAGGCATGGCGGGAGGAGACATACCACGGGACGCGCTCGTCTGGTTCACGGACGGATCTGGCGGGGAGCGTGGGACGGGGGCAGGTGTTTATTCGTAAGGACCGAGGATAAGTCATAGTATTTCCCTCGGAGCCCATGCAATAGACTTTCAAGCCGAAATGTACGCCATTCTGCACTGTGTACGGGAGAACAAGAGGAGGGGCTACACCAACAAGCGGATCCTCATAGCCACAGACAGACAGGCAGCCCTTAAGGCCCTAAATAGCCCAGGGGTAAATTCCTGGCTGCTGAGTGAGTGCCGAGACGAGACGAGCGACTTGGCTTGGCAGAATGAGGTCACCCTCACTCGGGGGTCAAAGGCAATGAAGAAGCTGACAGTCTCGCGAAGAGAGGGTCAGCAGAACCATTTATGGGACCAGAACCGGCTCTGAGCGTGACAAATAGCACTGCCAGGGGAGCTATGAAGTCCTGAGTCAGAAAGCAACACAAGGTGTACTAGGCAGACTGTCCAGGGCTCAGACATGGGAAGTCAATAATGGACGAACCCAGTTCAAAGAGAACTGTGGAGCGGCTAAATCTTAGCAGAGGACAGCTCAGAAACACAACAGGTCTTTTGACGGGACACATGGCCGTCAAGAAACACCTGCATAAAATGGGGCGGTTCGAGGGGGACCTCACATGCAGACTCTGCGGCGATGGGGAGGAATCAACCCAGCACATCTTGTGCGAGTGTAAAGCTCTGGACCGCAAAAGACAACTGATCTACGGCCTGTCTAGCCCGGAGACAGATCATTATAAAACTTCACCCTACCAATCGCTGTGCAGACTAGTTCAAGGCACAGTGATTTTGGAATGGGTGGAGTAAAAAGACTAAGGGCATGCACAATAAGCCAAAGGTTGCAGTACTATCGGAGCGGCAAAGCCGCCGACGATCTCCGAGGGAGAAAAAAAACCATACAATGTTGGCCAGGTTAAAGATCCCACCCTCCCTACAGAAAGGTTCAGCAACATTTCCAAGATAGTGAGGTAAAACTGCTCCCTGGCGTCGGTGATTGGCCACAGTCGCCGAAATAGACTGACGTTAAAGAATGAAAAAATCTATAGTGCATCAAAATCACATGTAAATAGCGGTTTACCTTTAGTCATTACATTTAAAAAGAAAAAGGAACCAGAACAAGAATCTATTTATAAAGACTCAAAACATACACTCAACAGCAGTCTTATAAGAATGCAAAAATACAATATTTTATCTATATAACGAAACATAAAATATACTGTAATAAAACATAAACAACATTTTGTCCCTGTCACCTGTCACCCATCATCTTTTCTCTATCCAAACATGCAGGGTACTCTCAAGATCTATAAGTTATATAGATCTTGGGGTACTATTGGTTTCTCACGGATGTCGAAATGGCATTGCTTCTCATGGATAAAATAATGTTCGTCTATGTTACTTCGGAGTAAATCAAACTTTGGAGAAACTGAATAGTTTTACAACAGAGTTCGTTTCTTCAAGATCGCCCAATTGGCGATTTTTAGATAAGAAAAGTAGCCCAATCTGCGACTCGGTGCTAAAAGATAAAAGATAGCCCAATTTGCCATAAATCGCCCAATCTGGCAACTCTGGGTTAGACATGAACAGAAACGTAAATACCACATACACTGTTGTCGGGTTGTAGTTCTTTCATTGAATAATATCTAATCAATATTATAATTTTTAATATATTTTTGCCTGTATCAAATGTGTCGTACATTATAAAGAGAATACATATAAAGAAATAATGATCAAAAGCGAATTATGTATTTAACATTAATAACTATAATAAAAATAATAAGATATGTTGAAAATGACCACCTTAAAGCCAACACACAAGAACTACACGTCGGCTCATAGAACTGCGTATTTGATAAAAAATTCCATGAGAATCTTGGATTACCCTACACGATTCAATAATGCGGTTTCTTGAGCCTTTCAAGTTTTGAATGGAGGTCAGAAATGCCAAAGTTTTTAAATGGTTTTAAAGTAAAAATCTAATGGATTTAAAGCAATTTCCTATGCTGAAAATGATCACAGTATTTCCACTAAATGGCAACAAGCGACTCCTTATTATCAACAATTATATTATCATTACAAAATGTCAATTAGCTGCATTCTACATAAATTACCGTTTAATTAAAGTTATACACTATGCAAATTATGTTATGTAATAGTGAATTTAAATTATTGTTTATCCAGAACTCGTTAAATTTACGAAAAAAATACAAGGGGCCTTTTTTTTGTTAGGAATGAATCAAGCTATTCAAAATTTATATTAAATCGCGATATAGCTGTAAGAAAAAAAGTTACGTGTGAAACAAGCTCTATGGGTGGGTTTTTCTACCCTTTATAACCTCACAGGAAATCTAATAAATTGTTCTCTGGGTGTCATCTTGATAGCAGGCAACATCTACTTGATTTAATTCCATAACTTCTTCCATATTTAAAAAAAAAATTACTACTTTTTTTTGACACCTTTTTTAAAGGGGTCGTATCTTCACAGGAGAGGGGTGTATTAGCTTTTTTATACGAAAGGCCCGCTTTAACTCTTTAAGTGTCAAAAAGGAAACACCCCGTCAATTTTTTCGTACTTATTTGTTTACATCCTGTATATACAGGGTGCTACAGATTCGAGGCTCACTATGGGTATCTTCTAAACTGGAAAAGATACAGGGTGGGTTAAATTGAGGCAAATATGCACAATTATGGGCCTTGTAGCATGCCATATTAAAATTTGCTAATTTCCCAATACTTCCGAAGATATACGAAAAAAACCGAAAAATGTAAATTCCGTTTTATTTTTTTCTGAAGTTATTTGAAACGACATAAAAAAATGAAAGGCACTTCTTCATTGCTACTTTTTATACTCTATAAGATGTAGTGAACAGATTCTAAGTACAACGTTTCGTTTCGAGGTAAACATCATCAACTTTGTTTTTCATATGGCCGTTAAAACAAGTACACCCCGTATTAGAAAGCATATTTCATTGCACATTCAATGATGTATAGCATGATAGGTTCCTTATGTTGTTTTTTGCATTGTTTAAATTTTCAACAATTTTCAATGCGTAGTAGGCGATGTAGACGAAAAAGTTACGATGATTGTCAAGTCAGACATAATCAACACCATGATAAACAGTTAAGAGAACATGGTTCAAAGATACAGCCCTTTAATGGTAGGACGGACGGACGGATGGCGTACCTACTCTTATTAGTAATGGGTTTCGGTTTTTGTATGAAACCCAAAAAATAGAATCATTAATCTAATCTGAGCTTCATTTAAATTTGATTATTTACAATGGGTGGGCTATGGACATGAAACACTAGTACAGCTGTCAAAATTAAAAATGCATAGAAACTCAACAATCAGACAGACGCCAGTTTTGCATCTCAATCACGTTTAATTAATATCATTATTAATAAAATAGTTTGTTTGACGTTTTGATAATCTTGATTACAATGCAGTTTTGAAAATTCGCCAACACTTGATATTGTTGAGTGAAGGGATACTTGCTTCTACGCTTACTGGTCGCGTTGATGTGGGTGGATTTGCAGTTACCTGACAATAAACATTAAAATTGAAAACGGCGCAATCACTTCTTCATTAGTTACTTTGCTTCCATATTGTTTTCGAGGCATACTAAATGAACCATGTTCTCTTAAGTGTTTATCCACAGTCTAGCAAAATATGTGGTTGACTTCGCTCGGGATATTGTTGGAAATGCATATCTGTAGCACGAGCCGCATTTCTGTGGCACAAATAAAAAACTCTTAACATGTCACTTTGCTCTTCATTAGAAAACTGCATTGTAATCAAGTTTCTCAAAACGTCAAATAAAGTATTTTAAAATTAATGATAACAATTAAACGTGATTGAGATGCAAAACTGGCGCCTGTCTGATTGTTGAGTGTTTCATGTCCAAAGCCTACTCATTGTAAATTATCAAATTTAAATAAAGCGCAGATTAGATTAATGAACCGTATATTTAGGGTTTCATACAGAAACGGAAACCCATTACTAATAAGAGTAGGTACGCCATCCGTCCGTCCGTCCTACCATTAAAGGGCTGTATCTTTGAACCATGTTCTCTTAACTGTTTATCATGGTGTTGATGATGTCTGTCTTGACAATCATCGTACCTTTTTCGTCTCCATCGCCTGCTATGCATTGAAAGTTGTTGAAAATTCAAATAATGCAAAAAACAACATAAGAAACCTATCGTGCTATACATAATTGAATTTGCAATAAAATATGCTTTCTAATATAGGGTGTACTTATTTTAACGGCTATATGAAAAAACAAAGTTGATTATGTTTTCTTCGAAACGAAACGTTGTACTGAAAATCTGTTCACTACATCTTGTAGAGTAGAAAAAGTGGCAATGAAGAAGTGCCTTTCATTTTTTTATATCGTTTCAAATAACTTCAGAAAAAAAATAAAAACAGAATTTACATTTTTCGGTTTTTTTCGTATGTCTTCGGAAGTATTCGGAAATTAGCAAATTTTAAGATGACATGCTACAAGGCCCATAATTTCGCATATTTGCCTCAATTCAACCCACCCTGTATATATATATATATATATATATATATATATATATATATATATATATATATATATATATATATATATATATATATTTATATTTTATATATATATATATATATATATATATATATATATATATATATATATATATATATATATTTATATATATATATATATATATATATATATATATATATATATATATATATATATATATATATATATATATATATATATATATATATATATATACAGGGTAGTCCACTTCGCAGAAAATGCCAAGTTTTCTATATTGAACTCAGTTTTATCAAAAAAGTTTCAACTGAAAGTTGTTCCTATCAATCAGCTGCGTAATTCAAAAATATTTTAATTTACACAGGGTATTCATTTTCTTCGTGGCAGACCAAACTTACTTTTTTCAAACAGAACATACTGTATTTTATACCATTTAAAAAAAAGATGGCATCGCGACAAGCAAATTGATACCCCACATGATGGATCTAGGCCCAACTACTTCAGAGTTATTCATTTGTTTATTAAAAATATTGGTCTAGTTTGGCGCGTAAATACTTCGATTCTGCACAATGTTTTGACTGCATATTTACTGGAGTTAATTTTATACACTCCTCATTATAACAAAATGCAACATGGTAATTCTTAATGTAACCTGCCTATACAGAGTATTAAATTTCGCAAAACTTAAATTTTCTCGAAAATTTCAAATGGAACGCCCTGTATATTAGAACGTTATTAGATGCGCATTTTCATGACCTTTTCATCAATACCACATTTGATGATATTGTTTTCAACGGTTTCAAAGATATTAAGGCTCAATTACGGAATTAGCCATTTTTATATAAGTTCGAGTAAGTACTACTTCACGTTAATATGCAACACCCTCTATTTCACATCATTTTCAAATAGTTTACGTGATATCTCTAATTTATACTGCATAAAAAAACTAAAGTGTGTGATGTAAAAGAGCAAAACATTTGATGCATGTATTAACAAGCTTTAAATTAACAAGAACAACACTAAATCACAAAATAAACAACAAAAATTCAATGCAGCAAATGTTCAAGTTGGGGGCCGTCATTGTCAATACAAATTTGTAATCTCTGTCTTAAATTGTTTTTCACCTTAAACAATGTTGCTTCGCGTACAGAATTGAAAGCCTCTGAAATCCTTGAGCGCAAGTCCTCCTTGATTGTTGGTGGAGTCGCATACACTTTACCTTTAATGTCACCCCACAAAAAGAAATTTATTTTGGAAAGATCAGGAGATCTTGCTGACCAAGGGGTTGGTCCACCTCGATCTATCCATCGTTCTTCCAAATTATGGTTTAAACTGCTCTAACAGCTCCTGTTGAATGTGGAGGCACTCCATCGAGTTGATAGCACATTTCACCCCGGAGTTGTAGAGGAATTCCTTCTAACAGCTCTGGTAGATCATTATTCAAGAAATTTAGATAACGCTCACCAGTGAGAGTTCCATCGAAAAAATACGGTCCGATTAAATACGGACCCAAAATTCCAGCCCACACATTTATGTACCACCTATGCTGACGATCCATTGGCCACGAAAAATGTAGATTTATATCAGCATAATAATGCAAATTGTGCATGTTAATTCCTTCAGTTTGAAAAATTTTGCTTCATCTGTAAATAGCACTTTTGCAAGAAATCCTGGTTCCTGGTTGTCCTCCTGTAGAGCCCAAATACAAAAATTCAATATTTTCTGCTTATCGCTTGCAGACAGCTCTTGAACTTTTCTAACATCGTGTGGGTGATATTTGTTTTCTTTAAAGTTATTTGAGTTATTTTCATTGTTTTCAAATGTTTCACGTTTTTTGAACATATTTCAAACACATCACAAATTGTGAAACGGCGTTTTTATCAATAGATAGCGGAGGCCCATGGAAATGACGCATTCAGAGAGCTTTTTGTTTGTATTACTCGTCGAAAAAATCGAGCTGCCGTATACGGGCACGCTCAAATAGTGGCTGAATTTTAAAAGCTTTTGCAGAAATGTTTTTAGTGTTCTGTGGAATTTATTTTTGTAAGATTTTTGTTATATCTTGGTAATTAATAATAAATGCTTAGTAAGTTATTATAAAAGAAAAGTTGTCGAATTTTTGTGAAAAATGTAATGTAGTGTAACATTACTGAAGGCAATTTCTTTAAAAAAAAATATGATTTTCTGTAAAAGAAATTTTTGCAAATTTTCATAATTTTTTTTTCAATATTGGTCCTAAAGCTGTTTGTGAATAATTATATCCTGGCAGGTGTGTAAACAGCTTAAAGAGGTTCGTTGGCCAGAAAAATCGGACCAGTTTTTTTTCTGGAACTTTTAAGGTTTATTTTCGGAAAATGTTTGTACTTTTTGAAACAACAAAGCTATTTTAATTAAATACCGTAGATTATTACTAATATATAGGTTATACTGCCAACCAAATGCCCTACTTTTTAAAACAAGATATATTTGCCATTAGAAGCATTTTTACGAAAAATTCGCGTCCAGACTTGTTAGTTTTGAAAATGATATCCGTCATTTTATGCGCGACATTGGGGACTGTTGGTGGTTGAACATTTGGAGGTGGGTTGAAAGTAGAATTACCGGCGAACAACGAGGAAAAAGTTCAGCCTCGTCTAGGGCGATAGAAACAATTTCATCCCCTGAAACAAGAGGTCGGAACGTGCTCTTGCAGAAAATATTCCCAATAGACTTAGCAAGAGTCCAAAAGAGTTTGCTGACGTTGGAGCTTGAGAGGACTTTGTTTTTGATTATTAAACGACTTTTTTGCTTCAGAAAGAATGCGGACATAGCGGTTTCTTGCGTCGTTAAATGCTTGACGGTTTTCTTGACTGGGATTGTGTAGAAGCGTTTGGTGAGCTTTGACCTTTTCAAGTCTGGTCTTGTCACAGGATTTAGAGAACGAGGGCTTTTGAGTGGCTGAAGAGGTTTTCTGTGTACGCGGAATAAATAATTCCATGCCAGCTTGGATAATTTCGGTGACGTTTTGTGAGATATCAGAGGGGTCAGGATGAGAGAAGCAGATAGACGCCCATCGAAATGAGGAAAAGTAATCCCGCATTTCGTCCCAGTTCGCGGAATTGTAGTGCCAAACAAAAACATGGGTGTGATGACTGTGTGACCTCAGGTTGCATTGCGTAGGAAGCAGTGACCATGCTGTGGTCTGAGCGACCAAGGGGGGCCGTGACTGATGTCTTATAGCATTCAGGTTTTATAGTAAGATATATCCAAGGGACTTGAGCTGTGTGTTGGGATGCGAGGAAAATAAGTAGGTTGCTGAACCATATTGGCTAAAGAATTGCTGACTACGAAAGCCTCCGCTGCTCTCCCTTGTGGATCGGTTTTTGAAGATCCTAGTTATTCCTTATTATGGACATTGAAGTCACCAAGAATAGTGACCTCGGAGAAAGGATACTCAGAAATGAGATGGTCGGTTTTTTCAGAAAGGTAGTCGAAGTGCTGGACAAAGTTGTTGTGAGAAGATGACCGGTAAATGCAACAGATGAATTTAGTTGCAGCCCTGCGAGAGAGAGTTTAATCCAAAGTATGTATTTTCTTCCAGCTTCTAAATTGGGGAGTCTGGTGCAAGGTAGATTGCTACGGACGTATGCGCACACGCCTTCATGCAAATTAGAGGAAGTAATTAAGGAGCTCATACCCGGGAAATTAAGGTGATTAGTGGCTGTTTTGGCACTGATATTTGGGTTTCGGTAAGGAAGAGGAGATACAGCGTAGGCAGAAGTTCCATATCAAACCTTATTTTCTCTTATGATCGCTCGCGTACTCACTGTTTTTTATTTGAAGTTTACTAATGATTACTTTTATTAACTTGACGATGTCGTTCCATGTTGCTTGCTCTGAGTTTTAAACGATAAAAATCGAAGTGCTGACTTTTGCGATGTTGTCAGAAGAGCACTAAACTCATACTACCGACTGCGCCATTGATAGTTGTACCTCAGAGCAATTTATTTAACTTGGGTTACAATAGTACAGTTATTAATAGAATATAATTTAAATGTTGTAAAATATAAAATATGAATGTGAGTAATCTAAACTGTTAAGGCTGGACAGAAAAGGACTAACTTAAAATGAATTATTACCTATATTTATAAACTTTACTATGCTGATATTAATCAATAGTATTTGATTTGGAAATGTCCCAGACGCTGACTGGACAGGAAATGCACACAGGTGCATAAATACACTACGGACAATTGCTGGTTTGTGCCTTGCCGTATGTGGTATACCGGGTGGTGCTACTATAACTGGCGGAAGGTGCAGGGATTTAAATAGGAAACAAACGTAATTTAACGTTTCTACTGTGATTTATTATCCGATCTGTAGGTTGAAAAGGACTACAACCTAAAATTATTTGATTATGATCCAAAAAACGTGTGACACCTCAAAGTTATGTTTTTTCTTATGGAACACCCGGTATTCGACAACATTTTTGAATACTATGGGAAAAATAAAATTCACTTCCTCCAAGGATCCCTACACCTAGCTATTACGGTTTCTCAGATATCTTGACGATATATCGAGGAATGTGAGGTTTCCGAAAAAAAGTCTCATCTCCATTGTCACATGATATCGTAAAAACTCACTGGCTTTTGATGGTGAATTTGGTACTTCATCATTTACTGTAGTCAATATTTTGCAATACTCTACAGAGCGTTCAAAAATTCAAGTTCTATTATCGGCACATTCAAAGCAGATTATTTCATTTATTTCAAATGGAACACCCTATATTTTTTGCTGCATTTTATAGATAAAATAATTCCATTTCATATGATACTAGGGTTCCCTATATCCAAGTGCAACAGTTCTGGCGCTATTCACATTTTTATTATTGTTTTTGCATAAATAAGAACAAATGTAACTTGCTTTGTTTGAAATTCAAACTGGACACTAATTCAAGGTAAACAAATGATAAACAAAAGTTCGGGACACAGCAAGTGTGTTATAGTAGCGCATTTTCATAAGAATTGTACACTGTTATTATACGGCATATTACTAAAATTAATGCTTTAAACTTACACAGATCTTGAAGATCGATTTTAGAGGTCCTAGTACGCAAATATTTAAAGAATTATTTCGAAAGTGCACCATCATTATCTCTCTATTATCAAAAAAATCTTGCGTTCTAACTCCTTTTGAGAAAAATGCCCAAAACTCAATTTTCTATAAAGCTAAAAAGAACTAAATTTTGCTATATCTGTAGATAGTGTAAGTCTATTTAAAAGAAACCTGTATGACAAATTTTATTAAAGTTATACAAAAGATTTCCAGAAGGAAATTTAATTCATATTTAGAAGTATCTGCTAAATTATAAACGTAACAGTTAATTTTCCTTATTAGCCGCCAGTATCATTTCGTTTTGGTCAACCTAATCAAACTGGTTTTTTCATTATCTACAATAACAAAATTATAATTTGAGACTTAAAGGTGACAAACTTGTTCAGGAGTTTTAAACAAAAATGAGATCTTGTTCAAAACGTATGAAATGTGTGCACTATTGTTTCTTCAAATGTCAAAATAAAACATAAAAAAAACATACATTCATCGAGCTGAATTCGATCGCGTAACCTTCTGCTAAGAAGAGAACGACGCTGTCTCTGCGCTATGTAAGCACAGGTTACCTAACGTTTTGTTTACATTATCCTCCAGATCGTCTTCATGCCTGGGATATTATATTCAAAGTATATGTAACAATTAAGTACAGCATTTGTAGAATTACCATTGAAACACATCCCACGACTATTTCGGTCTTATAAGATGTCTTATGTTTAAGTTTAAAGATAAAAGAAACTATTTTATAATCATTTTTATAGACTTGGCTTAATTTTGTTTACATTTCTACTATATTATGCGACAGCATAATACATCTACGCTGCGATAAAACTGTAATTGGGGCCGCTCATAAAGCTACAAATATAGTGTATTTTAATAACTGATTGAATCTTCCAGTTAACTAACAATCACTTGGCAAATTTTTAATTTCAGATCTGTCATTTTCCATATTTGCGGCCGAGATTTCACGATTGTTGGTTCGGGTAGTATGTTTTATGCCTGGTATATATTTAGTTTGGTTACCATTGATGTATGGTTTATACCTGTTGTATGAATTAATCTACGCGTGGCAGTTAACTACTATGTCTGTCAGGCATTGGACTTTAACCACTAAGTCATCTCAACGCATGTCTTTGGGATTTTATTTTTAATTTGGAAAAAACTCTAAATATTGTGTACCAAATTACTTAAAATTCACAACATAGGTTTATTTGCACTATTTCTAGCCACATGTAAAGTCTCATTTCAGTTACTCTGATACTGATACAAAAATATAGCGTTTTCAAAAATATTTTTTATATTTTTGAGAAAAAAATTTCCGTTATACCTAATACACGAACTCGTCCGCGGTCTTAATACAATGAACATATGTGCCAAGTTTCGTTCAAATCAGTTAAGTATTTTTTGAGTTATCTCGCTTGGATACCTACACACATACTTATAAACATATAAAAATTTTAACGGACCTTGGTTTTGGGTTCTAGTGACCCAAATTCGCGCTCACTTGAAGAAATTTTTTCAAAAGCTTTTCATCGTGACCTCTCTTTTAGCGAATTTCTCTTAACGAAGATTTGCTAATAAGAACAGAAAAACCAAGAGTAATTCTAATAAACATAGTTCTACAAATGTTCAAACTGACATCCATCCTGTTCAATGCATAATTGTAGCCTTTGTTCAAAGGACCGCTTGGCATTGAGCAACATTTGCGGCGATATTGTATTGAAAGCATTCCGTATGCGTTGTTTCATGTCATCTTGGGTGGTCGCAGGCATTTCATATACGATATTCTTAACATGTCCTCACAAGAAAAAATCAAGACATGTTAGGTCTGGCTGGCCAGTTTTGTGGACCTCCTTGTCTTAACCATTTATTGGGAAAATGTTTACTAAGTTCTTGTCACACTCTGATTTGAAAATGTGCACCATTCAGTTGTAGCCTAATCCACCTTATAGTGAGACGTCTTCCAAAAGTCCAGGCAAACTTTGACAACAAAATCTATAAAACATATCTCCATTTAGGTGTCCATTCAAAAAGTAAGGACCTATAACTCTTGACCCTAATATTCCACCCCACACATTAATAGACCAACGCCTTTGACCGGTAATACTGCGGCAAAAATGTGGACTTTCATCAGCGTAGTAATGAAAATGATGTCTGTTTACCAAGCTGTTACTATGGCAAGTCGATTCGTCTGTAAACAGCACATAATCAAAAGTGTTCATCCTCACCCAACATCTCTAATGCCCACATACAGAAATCAAGTCGTCGATTGAAGTCAGCATCTGAAAGTTCTTGATTTAAATTGGATATGGTAGGGATGAAATTTGTGTTTTATAATTATTCAGCCAATGCTCTGCCTGCTCAACGCCGTTTCCTGACTAACTTTGCGCTGGCTTATGTGGGGATTTTCCCTAAGGGATCCAATGACTGCAAACACATTTTCTTCATTTCCGGTAATTGGACTCTTGTTTACTGGTCTTTTCATATGCTACGCTTCCCGTTCTTCGAAAACCTCTTAACAATCTTCCAAAACTTCTTCTGGATGGATGATTTCGTGCTGGATATTTTTGTGCGTAAACTTGTGACGCCAGTAAACAATTTTTGGAAACGCCTCCGATCTTACCGCCTAACAAAGCAACGACCTTCAAAACCTTGCGTCATGTCAAACCAACAGTGGATAAATGGCAAGAATTGAAACACCCCAGACTTTTGTTATGGAGAATATGTAAGCCAATAGAATCTTAGAAATCGCTTCGCCTCAATTTAAAAATGAAGTTGTGAGTCCCGCTGTCTCATACGTTTTGTAATTAAAGAAACAAATGTATTAATCAGCTGTCCCCTTCAGGTGCGTTTATTTTGTTGAATTTTTCAGTTTGGTGTACTAGTTCTTAGTGTAATATAAACATATATCAGTGTAATGTGTTAATATTTACTGTCTTTTCAATTAACCTGAGTAAATCATAGGAATAAATTAAGACATTCTGCAAGGTAACTGTAACAAGTAGATAAACAGAAATATATCAGAAGTTGTTTAGGCAATTGCTGTCAATAGTACTAATGTTTTGTTAACAGTTAAGGGTGAATGGGCACAGTGATATTGGAATGGGTGGAGTAAGACTAAGGGTATGCACAATCAACCAAAGGTTGCAGTGCTATCTGGGCGGCAAAGCCGCGGACGAGCCCTGAGGGAAAAAAAAGGGTGAATGAATTCTTGATATTTAATCAGTACTTTCGGTGCCTACTTATATCACGAAAAAAAAAGAAGAAAATGACGAAAAATTTTCATGACAGTTATTTTATGGTGGAAGTGTAGTTATCAATTATTTTAAATGTCTGACATATGTAGTGAAAAAGTGTCAAATCAACTTTGCATCTACTACGACATTTAGATAGTTACAGTAGGCCTATAAAAATGACGCAAATTATTTACAGAACTTAATGGCTTACTAGATATTTGTCACACTGTCTATTTGGAATTAATAGGAAACTATAACATATTATTAATTGTTAAGTACACTTGAAGAACCCAAATCACCACAACATATTTTAAAAGACCTGACAATCGTTTCACTAACCAAGTTAGCGTCATCAGAGGATGAAACATTCTAAATACTGAAAAAACTAACATCAACTTATATACCAGATCTTAGGTAAAGGGATCGAACTGAGATGGGAAACTAGTCGCAGGCAAATTCCACAGTGTATTGTATTTTTATCCCCGCACAAGGTATTTGCACTGTCCCTACTATTTTATCTAAAAAGTGTCCACCTGTAATAGTTTTGAGAAGGTTCAGCGACAGCTAAATTAACATAGATTCCTTTGGCGGCCATATCTGTATACTTATGTTATCTTTAGAACGTGCCGAAACGTGGGAATTTCATTTAACAAAGCAATCGATCAGGTGACTCTTAATTGGCGGTGGTGAAGCGTTCATACATTTTTTGTTGTAACTATATTTCGCAATATATACGATTTCGAACTCGTTTAGCTGCCCTGGTTTTCTAACATTTTTTATTAATTTCCGATTTCTTTATCAACGTGATGTTTATTATCCCAAATGTGTCGGGCGATGGAAGACTTATCTACAGTACCGTAACGTAATTGGGATAAGTGTTCTTTGAATCTAATTCCAATCGATCTTTTTGTTTGTCCGACGTATTTAAGATTACAACCTTTACAATTTTAAAATTCATAAACCGGGAAATTCAATTAGACCTATTGTTTCGGCTATAGATTCCCCGACTTATAATTTAGCTAAGTGGTTGACAGATGAGTTTAAAGGCTTGCCTGACAAACAGAAAAGTTTGTCAGTAACAAATTCACTTGAATTTATTAATAAGATTAAAGAGGTTAAATTAACTGAAGGCGAGGTTTTAATTTCATTCGATGTAACCTCATTGTTTCCCAGCATTCCCATAGAGCAAACTTTAACGTATTTAGAGCAGTTGCTAAAAATGAATAACATAAATGAAAATGTCTGCAAAGAATATTTAACTCTAACAAACCTTTGCATCAAACAAAATATTTTTCAATTCAACAATGAATTTTTCCAACAAACCCAAGGCACGACAATGGGCAATCCGCTATCGCCATTTATTGCAGACCTTTTCATGAGCAGATTTGAAACAGATCTTGAAAGTGAAAGTGGTTATTTTCCTAGAGTGTGGTGCCGTTACGTGGATGATATTTTCGCGGTGTTTAACACAAACATTTGCAGAATAGAAGATTTTATTGCCAAATTAAACAATAAATTTGATTCTATAAAATTTACCCATGAATTAGAAATTAATAATAAATTACCCTTTCTAGATGTACTAGTTATCAAGAATAAAGACACTTTAGAATTTGATGTCTATAGAAAGGAAACCACTACTCTAAACTACATCCTGAACGACTCACATCATACGTACGCACAAAAAATGGCTAGTTTGAATTTTTTACTTAAATCGGTTAATTAATTTTCCTTTAAACAAAAGTAGATATACCAAAGAATTAAATTATATTAAGAACATGGCCGAATATAACGGATACACTGCTTGCCTAGTGGAAAAATTAATCAACAAACAGAAAACAAAGAAAATGTTGACGGAATCAACGACGTTCAGAAGAGAAGTCGGAAAAAATCTTTGTTTGCTTACCATTTGAACCTAGAATCACGAGGGGTCTAGACAGCATTTTAAAAAAAGTAAACTTACAGCTGACATTTTCAACAACAAATACGTTAAAAAACTGCCTTGGTAACCCTAAAGACAAGGATAGCACGGACAAAATGTCGGGAATTTATTAAATAAGTTGTAAAGATTGTAATCTTAAATACGTCGGACAAACAAAAAGATCGATTGGAATTAGATTCAAAGAACACTTATCCCAATTACGTTACAGTACTGTAGATAAGTCTTCCGTCGCTCGACACATTTTGGATAATAATCATCACGTTGATAAAGATAATCTGAAATTAATAAAAAATGTTAGAAAACCAGGACAGCTAAACACGTTCAAAAGCGTATATATTGTAAAATATAGTTACAACAAAAAATGTATGAACGCTTCACCACCGCCAATTACGAGTCACCTGATCGATTGCTTTGTTAAATAAAATTCCCACGTTTCAGGACGTTCTAAAGATAACATAAGTATACAGATATTGCCGCCAAAGGAATCTATGTTAATTAAGCTGTCGTTGAACCTTCTCAAAACTATTACAGATGGACACTTCTTAGATAAAATAGTAGGGACAGTGCAAAGACCTTGTGCGGCGATAAAAATACAATACACTGTGGAACTTGCCTGCGAATAGTTTCCCATCTCAGTTCGATCCCTTTACCTAAGATTCGGTATATAAGTTGATGTTAGTGTTTTCAGTATTTAGAATGTTTCATCCTCTGATGACGCTAACTTGGTTAGTGAAACGATTGTCAGGTCTTTTAAAATGTGTTGTGGTGATTTGGGCTCTCCAAGTGTATCAGTGCTCATCACAGGTTCCAATCTTCACTTAGTGTATTATTAATTGTATTAATTATATAGGAGATATGTCCCAGTATGCGTCCAGGCACCGTCTTGTTCTGGTTTTGGACTCGCTTGAGTATTTATCTGATTAATTTTCAAATTTCAAAACAAACAAAAAAATATACCACTCGAATAATCTGAATTGAAATACCACATGTCTTTAATCCTATGCCTACTTGTGTTTCTGTTGGCTGAATTGCCTGCCATAACACAAGTCTGGGCTGTTTCAATACTGGCAGATAACGAGCAAGCGCAAAGGCTAAACTAAGACCTATGAATTTTCTAAAACGCAGGGTTTGATTACTTCTTATTTTTCTCAATGACAAAGTTGGTTCATGGTGATATTTTCGTCCAAAATGATTTGGTTGATCACCCCCATTATCTGCTTTTGTTGTGGAGGAATTTTGATGAGTATTCAATCCACGCCAAGCCAGTAATACATTGCCTCGCACGAGATCTCTGATTTGTTTGTTGCCTTATTAGACCACAAAAGAGCCGATTATTTTCATCGCTATATTAGAATTATCTTTGTAAAATAGTAATCGATGACTGGAGACATAAAAAACAAAATACATTTTTTTATGTTTAAAATTTATTGAATAACACAAGTTGAAAAGCCATTTAATAATAACTTATACTAGATAATCTAACAATATACAAAAACATCAATACATGCATATGAAATCATACGGGATTACAAGTGTACAAAAAAAAATGAAACCAAAATCCTATCCTATATTTAAGTTTAATGTTCCTGATGTTTTCTCAACCTGCTATCCTCACTTAACAGCTCGTCTAGTGCGTCTCCTCCCTATAATAAGAATTACACATGTAGATAAAAATATTTTAAAAGGTAATAAAACAGAAAAAAAGTCTGGTAATGGTAGTGAATTTCATAGCAATGATATAAATTATATATATATATATATATATATATATATATATATATATATATATATATATATATATATATATATATATATATATATATATATATATATATATATATATATATATATATGGGACATACTTGGTTCTCGGGTTAAACCGCGTCCAGAATTTATGGAAACTCGACGTTTCGGCTCCTGTTTTGGAGCCATTTTCAAGAGGTAAAGGAAATATGTAAGGACACTCTAAGGCATCAATCTGCCCACTCCTTAGAGTGATGGACAAAGGTGGGTAAAGGAAATATGTAAGGACACTCTAAGGCCTCAGTCTGCCTACTCCTTAGAGTGGTGGACAAAGATCGTCTGTGAGGTCTCAGTGTGTTCAACCCTAGGCCTCAGAGAGATCTGGGCTGAGGCCTAGGGTTGAACACACTGAGACCTCACAGACGATCTCCGGCGAGATTTGGGGAGTAGGCAGATTGAGGCCCCGTAATCGAGCTACAACAACCCAACCCACCTTTGTCCACCACTCTAAGGAGTAGGCAGATTGAGGCCTGAGAGTGTCCTTACATATTTCCTTTACCTACCTTTGTCCACCACTCTAAGAAGTAGGCAGATTGAGGCCTTAGAGTGTCCTTACATATTTCCTTTACCCACCTTTGTCCACCACTCTAAGGAGTAGGCAGACTGAGGCCTTAGAATGTGCTTACATATTTCCTTTACCCACCTTTGTCCACCGCTCTAAGGAGTAGGCAGATTGAGGCCTTAGAGTGTCCTTACATATTTCCTTTACCCACCTTTGTCCACCACTCTAAGGAGTAGGCAAATTGAGGCCTTAGAGTATCCTTACATCTTTCCTTTATCCACCTTTGTCCACCACTCTAAGGAGTAGGCAGACTGAGGCCTTAGAGTGTGCTTACATATTTCCTTTACCCACCTTTGTCCACCGCTCTAAGGAGTAGGCAGATTGAGGCCTTAAGAGTGTCCTTACATATTTCCTTTACCCACCTTTGTCCACCACTCTAAGGAGTAGGCAAATTGAGGCCTTAGAGTATCCTTACATCTTTCCTTTATCCACCTTTGTCCACCACTCTAAGGAGTAGGCAGACTGAGGCCTTAGAGTGTGCTTACATATTTCCTTTACCCACCTTTGTCCATCACTCTAAGGAGTAGGCAGATTGAGGCCTTAGAGTGTCCTTACATATTTCCTTTACCCACCTTTGTCCATCACTCTAAGGAGTAGGCAGATTGAGGCCTTAGAGTATCCTTACATCTTTCCTTTATCCACCTTTGTCCACCACTCTAAGGAGTAGGCAGACTGAGGCCTTAGAGTGTGCTTACATATTTCCTTTACCCACCTTTGTCCATCACTCTAAGGAGTAGGCAGACTGAGGCCTTAGAGTGTGCTTACATATTTCCTTTACCCACCTTAGTCCATCACTCTAAGGAGTAGGCAGATTGAGGCCTTAGAGTGTCCTTACATATTTCCTTTACCTCTTGAAAATGGCTCCAAAACAGGAGCCGAAACGTCGAATTTCCATACATTCTGGACGCGGTATAACCCGAGAACCAAGTATGTTTCACATTAAAGACCGCGGAAATCTTTCTGAATACATATATATCTTTCTGAATACATATATATATATATATATATATATATATATATATATATATATATATATATATATATATATAAAGGGTTGTCCAATAAGCGTGCGTCAGTCCATAGTTACTAAACCGTTCTACTTATAAAAAAAATTCTTATAGAAACTTGTGTCATCTTTGAAACAATTCATAATTGTTTGCAAGTATACAGTGAGTACAAACAAAAGGTAATACCAAAAATTATATTATATCTGTAGGTTTTATATTCAACTACAAATTTGTAAGTTTGTCAAATGCAGTGTTGCCGAGTTATTAATTTTTCTTTAAAAATTTAGTCAAAAACACTCGCTTCAAACTGTTATATATCGGTCAATGTTAATTAATTTCTCTGAAAAATTTATGTGTAATCTAATGTTTGCCTAGTGCATCCTGAACTATCTTTACTTTTGGATTATCTTATAGAATAGAATAACTTTATTAGCCACAAGATCACAGAAAAATGAAATTGGCCAGTCAAGATAAAAAATTATACATAAAGTAGATGTAAATGTGAAACTAAAAATTAACAAAAATACATACACATCTAAAACACACAATACCTGCCTATCACTAAAACAGTGGATCACCTGGCCATCGAGAATCTCAACTGCGGCACTACATTAAAATATTCATCTGTTCTGTATAGACAGGCCTGTATTAAAAAATCGCTAATAATCGTTCTGAATTTATTAATAGGTTCATTTCTCAACCACCTCGAGAGTGCATTGAAAAACCCTAACTGTTTTAGTTAGCCGATGCCTCGGTTGGATTAAATGATCTCTACTTCTGGTGTTATAACTATGCACTTCAGCAAGTGTGTCAAAACTTTTTCTATTCTCTCTCACCACCACAATTGTCTGTAAACCACCAGTAAGTATAGTGATATTATGTTAAGTTCCTGAAAGATGGGTTTACAGTGAGCACAGCAACCACCACGACAACACCTCTGACAGCTGCTTTCTGCAACACAAAGAGTCTATCCAAGTGCACACTCGCTGCAATTCCCCATACAAGCAAACAGTAATTCAGACGTGAGTAAAACAACCCATAATAGGTGATCAACGCTGCCTCAGGTCCAGCCATTGCAGAAATCTAACACACTGCGTACACTGATGAGGCTAGCCTACCAGGCAAAAAGTCTATTTGGCTCCTCCATACAAGAGCAGGGTCGATGTTGAGACCGAGAAAATTCCTAGCAGTGTTCGATTCATTAGAAGCTACCCTGGCATGAAAACAGATTAAAGCTGTCTTATCCTCATTGAGGTACAGTTCATTATCATTAAACCAAGCTCTCACCTCACGAAGAACATTGTCCACAGTCTTATTGACATCACTACCAGCATTACCAGTGATAATAAAAGTTGTGTCAGCTGCAAAGAGGGCTGTTGCTATCCTGCTCTGTTGGATGCCATCAGGAGTGTTAAGAGGAAGATCATATATATATATATATATATATATATATATATATATATATATATATATATATATATATATATATATATATATATATATATATATATATATATATATATATATATATATATATATATATATATATATATATATATATATATATATATATATATATATATATATATATATATATATATATATATATATATATATATATATATATATATATATATATATATATATATATATATATATATATATATATATATATATATATATATATATATATATATATATATATATATATATATATATATATATATATATATATATATATATATATATATATATATATATATATATATATATATATATATATATATATATATATATATATATATATATATATATATGTGCACTGGTTGCCTGTTGGGACTCCGTATATTTTTCCATCTTCATCCAGAGTGTTGCCATCTTCACCTGGCTATACCATACTGATGATGGCTAATTAGCCTGAAACACGTGTCTGCGGTTGTCTCCTTGCGGCTTTGCCCTTAAACCTTTCTCCTTGTATAGTACATAAATGCCGTGTTATCAATCCTGTTTTAGTTAATATAACTTCCTGGGCTCCGGATGTTCACGCAGGTGATTTCTTTGCCTCCGTAGCTTTTTTGGTTGTTTCCCTCGGATTGAGGGTCTTCCAAATGTTGCTGCAATTGTGCACTGGTTGCCTGTTGGGACTCCGTATATTTTTCCATCTTCATCCAGGGTGTTACCATCTTCACCTGGCTATACCGTACTGATGATGGCTAATTAGCCTGAAACACCTGTCTGTGGTTGTCTCCTTGCGGCTTTGCCCTTAAACCTTTCTCCTTGTACAGTACATAAATGCCGTGTTATGAATCCTGTTTTAGTTAATATAACTTCCTGGGCTCCGGATGTTCACGCAGGTGATTTCTTTGCCTCCGTAGCTTTTTTGGTTGTTTCCCTCGGGTCTTCCAAATGTTGCTGCAATTGTGCACTGGTTGTCTGTTGGGACTCCGTATATTTTTCCATCTTCATCCAGAGTGTTACCATCTTCACCTGGCTATACCGTACTGATGATGGCTAATTAGCCTGAAACACGTGTCTGCGGTTGTCTCCTTGCGGCTTTGCCCTTAAACCTTTCTCCTTGTATAGTACATAAATGCCGTGTTATCAATCCTGTTTTAGTTAATATATATATATATATATATATATATATATATATATATATATATATATATATATATATATATATATATATATATATATATATATATATATGACAAAAAGAAGTGGCCCTAGTATAGAACCCTGAGGCACCCCTCTACGAATGTATCCCACTTCACTGTACACTGTATTCCCACCATGAGAAACTCTCTGTGTTCTATTATCAAGGTATGACCGCAGCAATTCCAGACAGGCTCTCCTAATACCATAATGACTCAACTTTGTCAAACATATTTCGTGCGAGACACAATCAAATGCCTTTGTTAAGTCTGCAAAAACTACACAGCACTGTTTTCTCTGTTCAAAAGCACAATTAAGATCTCTAGAAGATACTATATCACATCCATGGTGCTGCATCTCTTGCAGAAACCATACTGATGTTCATAGAATAGATGGTTATCCTCAAAGTAACTATAAAGTTGTTGGAAAATATACAGGGTGTTCAAAATGTCTCTACGAACATCTCTACATTCACCTTCATTTTAATTGAATTTCTTGAATACAACACCTTGTATATTATTTTGGAATTGGAAAGCTTAAAGTGTGCTCATTCAGAAAATACCATATTTGCCGTATCTATCCCAAACTACTTTTGAGGTATTAAGGTTTTCCAAAAATTTACACAGAAAATAAGAAATAAGCATCGAAGCAATTGCTACTCGTTGACATGACAATGTAACTAATTATTTGTGCAATCCTTTGACATTTGGTGACAACTTGTGCATGTTATCTGTTTTAAAAAGAGTATCTAGTAATAACAATGAAGTATACGATTCAGGAATCAATTAAAATGATTTATATGTAACTAATTATTATACTTAACTAATTATTGATATAATCCTGTGAGATTTGGTGACATCTTGTGTATATTATCTTTTTTAATAAGGTGTATTTTGTAATAAAAATGAAGTATATGATTGAAGAATTAAATGAAATGTTTCATATCCTTGAAGCATGCCTAAATAATTGGCATCCAAAGTGTACAGTAAGAGATGTTCTGAAAGATGGCATCCGGATGCAAGATCGTTTGAAAAGCTGATGCGAATAGATTTGACAGGATTTGGACATTTAAATACAAGAAGCATGAAAGAATGCAGCCAGTGCTAAACGAAGAGAATGAGTTTAATGTTGTTGCATCTGTTGTTGAAGACCCACATAGAAGTCAAGCAGACATAAGTGATATGTTGACTTTACGTTGATCCTCTGTGAAAATAATGTTAAATAAGAATAGGTTTCATTCATATCATGTGCAACTAACTCAGATACTTGATAGACAAGACTTCGACATTAGGATACATTTCTGTAATTGGGGTCTTGCTTGAATTGGAGAAGAGGAACGATCTTGGAATAATGTATTGTTTACCGATGAGGCGGCATTCCAAAACAATGGTCATGTAAATGAGCATAATGTACACTTGTACGCCGATGCCAATCCACATTTTGTGAGAACTGTTGACCATCAACATAGGTGGAGTGTAAATGCATGCGGAGGAATAATTGGAGACCACATAATAGGGCCCCATTTCTTTGATGGACCTCAATGGAAATATTTTTCAAAATTTTTAAACGAAGATCTTGAATCTCCTGGAAAACATTCCACTACAACTATTGAGAACGATGTGGTTGCAGTTAGATGGGGTGCCTGCTCAATTCAGCATTGGAGTCCGAAATCTTTTGGATGTAAAATTTCCAGGCTGTTGGATCGGAAAAGGAGGACCTATTCTATGGCCTCCAAGGTCATCAGATCTGAGGAAACTAGATTTTTTCTTATGGGGACACATTAAAGATCTAATCTACAAAACACCCCCAACAACAGCAGCAAACATGCGAGAAAGAATGAGAGAAGCATTTTATTCAGTTACTCCCTTGATGTTACGAAATGTAAATAAATCTTTGGCAGGTTCAATATGTGTCTACAACAAAATCGTTTGAACATCTGATGAACTAGTTTTTGTGTTGTTAATTAATTTATGTTACGTTTAATAATATTTTATTTTGAATGATTTTATCATTATTTAAATAAATATAATATAAATTTGCAATACAAAAAGAAACAACATTATTATGTCAGCGAGTAGCAATTGCTTCGATTCCTTGTGCCATGCTGTCTGTGCTTTTTTTTCATTTTGTGTACATTTTTGGAAGAGATGGTGTTTTCTAAATAAGCACACCTGAAGCTTTCCAATGGCAAAACAATATAGATGGTGTTGTATTTAAGAAATTCAATTGAAATGAAGGTAAATGTAGAGGAGCTTGAAGAGAAATTTTGAACACCTGTATAAAATAATCCAAAAGTAAAGATAGTTCAGGATGCACTAGGCCAAGGTTAGACTACACATAAATTTTTCAGGAAAATGAATGAACAGTGGCAGATATATAACAGTTTGAAACGAATATGTTTTTTGACTAAATTTTTAAAGAAAAGTTAATAACTGGGCAACACTGCATTTGACAATTCTATCAATTTGTAGCTGAAGATAGTAGCTGCAGAGGCTTTATTTTCCATATAAAAAAGTATAGTATTCTATTTAAGAAAAATATAATTTTTGGTATTACTCTTTTTTAGTACCCCCTGTATACTTGACAATAATTTTGGGATGTAGCAAAGATGACACATTATAAGTTTCATTAACAATTTTTAATAAGTACAACGGTTTAGTAAGTATAGACCAACGCCTGCTTATTGGACAAGCCTGTATATATAGGGTGGCACATTGAAAACGAAACAGACCGATTTGCGTCCAGAGAAATTTTTTTTTTAAGAAACGCTGAAACGTCAATTTTAATATTGAGGGGGCCATGTTTTGACATAAAACTCGGCTTTGTCAAATCAACCCCTTAAGGGTGGTGATAACAACCCTTATATTTTAAATAGGGAACATGGGTTGAGTCTTACATCATTTGAAAGCTCTTTCTTTTCTGAATTCAGCACACTAATTTTTTTTGGAAGTTTTATCAACTCGCACACACAAATATGTGTGCATTCTTGTCATATCAATCGTGATGATTTCCTAGATTACAAAAACGGTTTAAAAGTAGAAATTAGTAAGACAAATTTTACAAGCAGAAATGAAACCAGTAACATACATTTACCTTATAAAGATAGTACTCACCATTGTCAGCCGATTCATCTTTTTGCTCTTCAGATTCCTCAGGTTCTTCGCTCTTAGCTTTCTTCACTTTAGGATCTTTTGTTTTCACCGCCTTTCCTTTAACTTTTTTGCCCTTACCCTGCGCCTTCTCTTTAACCTCTTCATTTACATTTCCGTTCTTCTCTGCGTCCGTCTCTTTATCATCCTCTAATTCATCGTGAACATCCTTGCCGTTTTGAATTTCATCCTCAGTCTCCCCTTTCTGCTGCTCTTCAGTCTTACCATCTACCTCATTTTCTTCCTGTGTACTTTCTTCCTTGGCTTTACCGTCCCTTCTGGACTTCTCGCGTTTAGGAGCTTTATCGTCATCTTCTTTGTGTGCCGATACCGTCGGGGTTTCTTCTTTCTTAGCTCTGCCTCTTTTAGCTTTTACGGATGTGGTTTCGTCGTTAATTTCATTTGCCGGTTTAGTTTCAGCCTGAAATGTGAGGTTATGTTTATGGCAAATACTAGGATGTAAATTTTAAAAACTACTCACCTTTGCAGAGGCAGCTTTTCTCTTCGGTGGCATGACTTTGTTGTTTTCTAAACGACAAACAACTTCCTTGAGGACAGCAGGACGAAATGCTACGGTTATTTTATGACAAATTAATCGCAAACACGAGAAATGATGACGCCGCCTAAATAACAGTAACAGTGCCAAAAAAGAGGCGCCAAAACAACCCAGATTTCACCCTAGCTTTTATTGCAAATGGCGGTTTTTCCTTTAATTATTTTCATCCCCGCAGTTGGTAGTGATGGCGCCTTATTTGAAATAGAAATTATATGTTAACATTTTTTCTGTTTCTAAAAAAAAACAAGTGTTTAAAATTAATTTAATATGAGCATCATTAAGTAGAGGTCGTATAAAATATTATGAAAAACTAGGTAGGTACAGTGTTCAAAATCATTTAAAAACTGCTCGAGTATATAGTTAGAAGGTAGACCTAAAATCAGAAATTACGTCATTATTTAGGTAATAATTATTTAACTGGAATATCTGTGGATTTGAAAAACAGAAAATTGAATCTACATTCAATTGCATTTATTTTCGCGCCTACAGATATCAAACATATTGGGCGAGTTCAACAGGCGCCAACAGTTGAATAGTTGTGTCAAGGAATTCGTTCGACATTCGCGCTAGTTTCTACTGAAAGTCAGCTGTTGCAAATTTGTAAAAAGCGGAATGACAGACAAGCGTCACCAAATAGTGCTTGAACTCAAAAGTGCGGTCATCAGACTCCTACCGCTGATATGTATCGGTAGTCAGCAAATTAAGCCTTTAACCTCAGCTGTTGGCGCCTGGTCAATTCAAAATAATGACACGTGAGTTTGAGTTATAATTCCTTTGTTTACAGCTATTTATTTTATCTGTGCAATCACGATTAACTAATCGCCTTAAACCTGTGGAAGTGTGGTAATGGGAAAGAAAAATCGAACGTGTTTTTTAGCTCAAACGTCGTAAAGTGTGTGTATTTTGTTTCGTTAACGTCGGTATATCCGCAACTATGGCCAATCACGGACGCCAGCGCGGGCAATCTCACCTCACTATCCTGGAAATTTTGCCTAACCCCTTTCTGTAACCAGGATAGGTGGTCTGTAACGTGCCCAACATCGCATGGTACACTGGACCGACGAATTTAATACGACCCTCCGAGAGGGCAATGCACAATAAGCCGAAGGCTGCAGTGCTATCGGGGCGGCAAAGTCGCGGATGAGCCCTAACGGATAAAAAAATGGGGAAGGGCAGAACGTACGACCTTGGTTGATGTCAATTTACAGTACATACTGAAAAAGAATGCTGCAAATCGAATAATAACTTCCACATAGCTGTGATAATTTTTTCTCTCCAGAAACACATTCTCATGGAATGAATTTAGCGCCTATGACTTGACCACAAAGAAAATATTTGTTTTCCTGTACATATTTGTTTTCCTGTACCCATAAACTTTTGAATCGTTATATTACTCGAGTTTTATCAAAAAAAATTCTGGACGCAGCAACTGCGTTATGGTAGTGAATTTTCATAAAAATGTTTTTAATAGCAAATATGTGTTTTTTTTTTCAGAAAGCAAGCATCAAATTTGGTTACCAGTATAACCTATATAGTAAAAACAATGTGCCATGTTTCATCAAAATAACTTTATTGTTTGAAAACGTACAGAAATTTCCGAAAGTAAACTTAAAATGTAACCGAAAAAATCCGTTTCTTGGTCAACCTTATAGGTTAATATCAAATTGAGTTTTTCAAATACGAAGCATTTAATCAAAATTCGCTACCATAACGCACTTGCTGCGTCCAGAATTTCTTAACTTACAAACATGCATTATATTTCAATGGAAAATGCAAAAGCATAAGGCGTTTTCCACTAAAAAAATATTATTTGTATCACCAACGACTTATGGGCCACCCTGTGATGGTAGCAATAATTTTTTAAGGTGTGGCTCAAGACACCGTATAATTAATGTATACAATATTTTTTCATATCTTGTATAATAACGGATATATTGGGCTTTATTGATTTTTTACGAAAATCCTACACAAATTATATACCATTAAACGATAAACTCTATAGCTAAGGCTACTGCCAAGCATCAGAGAAAGGGTCTATTTGAAATGAATTTTCTGGAAATATTTTAGTAAAATGAAGGACGATGGCGGTTGAAACTAAGACTTCAGGGTTTGTAAAACATTCTTCTTAAGATATTTTCTTTCCATAGCCCGTATTAGATTCAAGTTCTTTGCCTAAATGTTGCGAATTTTGATGTTTTAAATTGTCACTTTGACGTTTTGAGGAAAACCCCAATTTCTTTTTCTTTAAATGCCAATAACTTTTTGTCTTTTGACCTACAGAGCTAAGTTTTGGTAGGCACCTCACCTATAATGACATAAACCAGTGTACCAAATTTGGTTGCCCTTACTTTGTTAATTCCGGAGATATATTTTTTTTTGAAGGAAAACCCAAAATTTTCCGGGAAAACCTGGGCCAATTTTCCTGACTAACGAACTTATCCAAGCCATTTGCAAAAGGAAGGTATTCACCAAATTTAATCAAAATCGGCCCATTATTTTTTGAGTTATCGGTGTGATACATATATATATATATATATATATATATATATATATATATATATATATATATATATATATATATATATATATATATATATATATATATATATATATATATATAACATATAAAAATTGAAACTGACCCCGGATATGTGTTCTGGGGGGCCTAATTAGCGCCCATTTAAAGAAATTTTTTCAAAATTCAAAAGTCGGGATCTCCTCATTAGTGAATTTTTTCAAGAAAATTCACTAAAACAAAGTTAAAAATTTCCGTTTTTTTTGAATAATTAAATAACTAAAAATGGCACCTCAAATTTTCTTTCAGATAATTGATCCGCATCGAAACGCGCAACTTTGCCCCAATTTAACCATCCTCGTATCTCTTACGGTTTACAAGATCCCAATGGTGAGGCTAGAATTTTAAATACCTGTATATATATATATATATATATATATATATATATATATATATATATATATATATATATATATATATATATATATAAACGGAAACTTACGTCGGATGTGGGTTCTAAGGGGCCTAGTACGAATTTTTTTGTACGAAAATTTGCTACAAACCATAGACTATTAAACTACAAACTATAAATCAAACTACTGCCAAAGCGTCAGGGAATAGGTCTATTTAAAAGAAATTTTAGATGTAGGAATGTGTGTGTATATCCAATCGATAACTCAAAAAATAATTAACCGATTTGGCAAGTGCCTTTCTTTTATTAATGGCTTGAATGAGTTTGTTAGCCAGGAAAATCGGACAAGGTTTTCCGGGAAAATTTTTAGTTTCCTTTCGAAAAAAATGTTTATCTCCGAAAATTACAAAGCTATTTTGATGAAATTTGGTGAATATGTTGCCTTGCAAAAGACCTTACTACCTACGTACCAAAATTCAACTTTCTAGATTTATATAAAACTGAGTTATTAAAATTTGAAACATTTAATGAAAATTCGCTACCATAACGCACTTGCTGCGGCCCGAACTTTTATTTTTAAATGTAGGTACTAAATCAGCATATGTTATGCAAATTAATATTACACTACTCTAAGTATTTGAACGACTTCACATTTTTACATTTATATCGTAAGCAATCACCTCTGAGGTTAATGCATGATGTTCTTCAAGGTGACGATTGAGATTTTTTTGACTGGAATAATTTTAGTACAATTATGTTCACATGAAACATAAAACGGATATTTTCTTCCTTTTTATTCGAAGTCTTACCAAAAACAATAGGTTCATCTACGGTCTGCCCGCATGCAGACTACAATACAAACAAAATGCACAATTTATTCTTAAATTAAACGAGTTAAAAAGATATAATAGAGTATGTATAGTTTATTTAAATTTTACATAAAAAATGCATGCCACGACAACTGGCAACGTCGGATTTTAATGCTACGTTTAGTCGCTTCTATATGAACTGGCGGGATAGCATGCGCAGCTTAGCCCTGAGAATGGAATAGAATAGAATAGAATAGAAACAACCTAACCTTACTTAAAGTTAAGGAGAAGCGGCGTAATGGCGTATTATGGGAAAGCCGTTATGGTATTCATTGGTGTTGAGAAAACTTGTTATATGAGTGGTAAGTAAGATTATTCCTTTTAAGAATGTTGTATATAGTTTCTGCATCTATATTTATTATCGTTGAACAATTATAATGTGAGTGTGTAAGTACATTTAAGTTTAACACTTGTGATTATATATACACAATTTATACAGGCTGATTTATTAGCTCACCATCAAATTGTGACAAGGAAAGGTGAGTTCTTTTAAGAAGGAAACTTCATAATATAATATGTCCGATTTTAATTATTGAAGGATTTACAGAATCTCAAAATTTTTAAGTAATTTTATTTATTAAAAAAAATGAGAAGTATAGATATCATAGAAGTTGCTCAAATTTATTCCTGCTAGAATACATGCTTCGCAACGACGGACTAAAACGACTCGTTCACCCGATTTAAAATATCTGGACGATTTCTTATTTAAGCAGGAGCCATCTGTATTCTGTCTAACAACTGTTGTCTCTTGTTAATTGTCTCCTGGTACACAATTTCATAATATAACCCCATAAATAGAAAGGATTTAAGTCTGGGGATGGTGGTGGCCATGAAATAGTACCAGCATTACCATAGACTTATAATAAAAGGAGACTTGACTATTCATTCATAAATAGCCATTTGTTTTGTAACAACCATTAGCATAAGTGGAAAAGAGATGCAAGAGAGAGAGACCACATAACATTCCGACTCTCGACAACGTCGCAAATAATTCCGACTCGTGTTTGTTATGCCACCAGTGAAAAAATAAATCCAATTTTCCACACACCTGACACTGGCGAACCATGTTCTAATGTTTATAGATAAACTTTTCTTTAAATAACACAATTAAAATTAAAAAACTCACTAATACAAAAATTCCGACTGCTAGCAACACCGCCTAGAAGAGTTGTAAAATTGGGCGGCCGATGACTAATGACAGAAATGTTGACTGGAAGAAGTGAACAGGGTTGCCGCTTGATATTGAGAATCTAGCATTACCGCATCTTCATAAATTTTATATTTATTATCAAGCATCAGATACAGCAGCTCTATTGATATACTTATTGTACCTATAGGAGACTGTTATAAATAATAGCTTCACTATGAAATAGGGACAAGACGCTTTTATTATTTAATATTATAAATTAAATTTTGTGTCATAAGCTGAAAACATTGGGCGTGAACGAACGTTTGGCAACAGTGTTAGGTAAAGCGTAGTAAAATTATACAGTGGACCATACAATCGCCCAAATACATTAATATGTTATCAGATCTCTGATTGCTTTAAAATGTAAATAATTGTATCTCTATTCTTTATATATCTATGAGCATTACCAATCCAATTGTTTCCAAAATGTTTGTTTAACCACCTCACAACTACTGCTCCACAATGAGGTGGGGCACCATCGTGCTGGTACTACGTATTTTGAATTATGTTGTGGTATATCCTCAAGTAAATCAAAAAATGTTTTATCCAAAAAATGTCTCTAAGAATCTCCGTTTAACCCAGATACTACCGAAATATTTTTTTTCAAAAAGAAAATGTTTTTCACCGTTTTGTGATTGATACATGTTTACTGAATATTTTCTTATTAGAAATTTTCTTTGTAATGTTAACAGTTTATGAGATTCAGCCCACCCTTTATAAAGGACAATCCTGTAATGATGTATAATGAAAATATAGTAACTTGAAACGAATTTATTCAGATATAAACTCAACATCAAAACATATTTTACAAGCATAACATAAAAGGAAATAATGATAAAAGAGAAAATAATAATAATAAACTTGAACTGTAAAAAAATAATAAAAATCATTTTATATGGTACTCCCGGAAGCAAGTCTTTAGATGCAAACCTACATTATACTTACTGCACAGAAACTGCACTTTTTTTGTGGCATAAGCAACATCTGATTTGAGTTTCCTTATAGATGACTAAATGATTTTTCCCGTCAAATCGAGGATATTCAGTTGGTTGACCACTTGAACGACCCCGTTTCATTGTTTCTTTTAATGAGATTCCAAAATACTTTTAGCAAGGAGTCTGCGAAAGGTGTATTGATCTAGCTTTCCACCATGATGGCGATGCAATTGCCATGTGTTATGAATAGCCCTGTCTAGGCAATGACAAATTATAGGACAGTACCACTTTTTGCTTCTAATACCGACTATAGAGGCTAATATTCTAATCCACCCTGTCCACATTTTCCATGTTTTTATTGTACTTCTTTTAGTGAATTTTCGTATAAAAAAATTCACTAATGGGGAGATCCCGACTTTTGAATTTTGAAAAAATTTTTGCAAATGAGCGCGAACTAGGACCCCCTAGAACCCATATCCGGGGTCAGTTTCAATTTATATATATATATATATATATATATATATATATATATATATATATATATATATATATATATATATATATATATATATATATATATATATATATATATATATATATATATATATATATATATATATGTATGTATCACACTGATAACTCAAAAAATATGGGCCGATTTTGATAAAATTTGGCATGTGCCTTTCTTTTGTAAATGGCTTGGATAAGTTCGTTAGTCAGGAAAATCGGACGAGGTTTTCCGGGAAAATTTTGAGTTTTCATTCGAAAAAAATTCTTATCTCAAAAAATAATGGGCCGATTTTAATAAAATTTGGCATGTACCTTCCTTTTGTAAATGGCTTTGACAAGTTTGTTAGTCAGGAAAATCGGACGAGGTTTTCAGGGAAAATTGTGAGTTTTCATTCTAAAAAAAATTTTTATCTCGGAGAATAATAAGCCGATTTTGATAAAATTTGGCATGTACCTTCCATTTGTAAATGGCTTTGACAAGTTTGTTAGTCAGGAAAATCGGACGAGGTTTTCCGGGAAAATTTTGAGTTTTCATTCTAAAAAAAATTTTATCAGAATAATAGGCCGATTTTGATAAAATTTGGCATGTACCTTCCTTTTATAAATGGCTTTAATAAGTTCGTTAATCAGAAAAATCGGACGAAGTTTTCCGGAAAAATTTTCAGTTTGAAAAAAATTTTTTTCTTAAAAAATAAAAAAATCTATGATAACCAAATTTGGTAGGTAGGTTTACGATATAAAAAGTAAAGTATACACCAAAATTTAGATTTCTATGTTACAAGAAAAAAAAAGTTATAATAAAATATTTTGTGCCAGATCATTGCTATGAAAATTCACTACCATAACGCACTTGCTGCGTCCAGGCTTTTATTATATCAGGTTGAGGTACTGAAACAATTTTTTTTCTTTCTGAGAAAATTGAGGCACATTGGACGTTGGCATTATGGTATCGGAATTTGAGGCTATAGTAACTATGTTATTATCATTCCAGGGACAAACTATGATATTTTGATTATTTTCCATGGCATACTCCAATCCGCCCCTCTCCTCTTTCTTCAGCTCTTTGCAACTTTTTATCGCAGATATTTGTTTCCTGTTTTCCCTCAAAGTACCAGTTGCCTTTATATTTCTGTCTCTGAATATCAGAAGCAAATCCCAAGACGTGAGATAATTGTCAAAATATAAATGATGTTTGAAGGCCTTTCTCTTGGACAATTTTGTCACCAAACGAGAGCACTAAATCCTTGTATCATTTTGACAGTCTTGTGCTGGAACCCTGATGTGGTTTAAACCATTCTATGTGACCTAATCTACTAGCTGCCATCCAGGACTTATAACCCCATCTAATAGGTGTACCTCTGATGAATTGCTTGGACCCCTTCCTACCGAAGTAAGGCACCATAGACTCATCTATGCTATGATGTTCTTGGAGAAGGGCAAGCGACAGAAACTTATCGTTCAAATATCTAACAATGGGCTAACTTTTGCAAATTTGTTGGCTACATTCAAATTTTCATTGTCGTTACAATGCAGGTTTTGCATTATATAATTGAAACGGTTTCTTGAAATTGCCTCGTATACTATTTTATCATTAGCATCAGAACTATTTTTCCAGTACAAGGGTCTTCTTGAAAGGGTAGTATAACCACTGTAAATAGGTACCCCAAAAAAAGATTTTATTTCATCTACACATGTCTCCAGTCCTATTATGCTGATGCATAAAGATTAGTGTAGGAAGTTGTCATTTGCTATAGTGAATTATCGAAAAATAGATAAAAAGTTCCAAAGCTTGAAGATTGTTGTTTGGTGAACATGGTCTTTGCCAGTTGGGCAGGTTACTTACAATATCTCTGAATCAACTCATAATTCCTCGATATCTTCTTATATTGCATAAAGGGAAGTTCATATTCACTTTCATCACCTTCACTATCAATGTCATTGTGAAAAATGGGTTCAGCTTGAGAATCCAATATACTTCCAGGCAAATTGGCAAAATCGTTTTCTTCATCACCCGAGTCTTCGTCAGTTACTGCTCATTGATGCTCAGAGGTGGAAAAACTGCGATACTATCTGGTAAGATCGTGTCATCTTAAATATTTTCTATTTCTGGCAACAGCTCATTGAGAGTCAACGGTTACTTCCAATAACTGCAAACATAGTCGTCTATCAAACCATTGGCCTTTATAAAGGCAGCGAAGTTTTGAGGCTATTGTACTAACTTAGGGTTAAGTACACTTGGAGAACCGAAATCACCACAACACATTTTAAAAGACCTGACGATCGTTTCACTAACCAAGTTAATTATAACTACTTAAAAAACTAACATCAACTTATATACTGGATCTTAGGTAAAGATACCGAACTGAGATGGGAAACTAGTCGCAGGCAAATTCCACAGTGTATTGTATTTTTATCGCCGGACGAGGTCTTTGCACTGTCCCTACTAACTTATCTAAAAGGTGTCCATCTCTAATAGTTTTGGGAAGGTTCAACGACAGCTAAATTAACATAGATTCCTTTGGCGGAAATATCTGTATACTTATGTTATCTTTAAGACGTGCTGAAACGTGGGAATTTTATTTAACAAAGCAATCGATCAGGTGACTCGTAATTGGCGGTGGTGAAGCGTTCGTACATTTTTTGTTGTAATTATATTTCGCAATATATACACTTTCAAACGCGTTTAGCTGTCCTGGTTGTCTAACATTTTTTATTAATTTCAGATTATATTTATTAACGTGATGATTATTATCCCAAATATGTCGGGCGACGGAAGATTTATCTATAGTACCGTAACGTAATTGGGCCAAGTGTTCTTTGAATATAATTCCAATCGATCTTTTTGTTTGTTCGACGTATTTAAGATTACAATCTTTACAACTTATTTCATAAATTCCCGACATTTTGTCCGTGCTATCCTTGTCTTTTGGGTTATCTAGCAAGTTTTTTTAAGGTATGTTTTGTTGAAAATGTTAGCTGTAAGTTGACTTTTTTTAAAATGCTATCTAGACCCCTCGTAATTCTAGGTTCAAATGGTAAACAAACAAAGTTTTTTTCGGATTTTTCTCTTCTAAACGTCGTTGATTCCGTCAACATTTTCTTTGTTTTCTGTTTGTTCATTAATTTTTCCACTAGGCAAGCAGTGTATCTATAGTATACCTATTACTCAAAAAATAATTGAGCCATTTTGATGAAATTTCGTAGATACCTTTCTTTTATAAGTGGCTTGGATCAGTTCGTTAGCCAGAAAAATTGGACGAGTTTTCCGGGAAAATTCTGGGTTTTCTTTCCGAAAAGTTTCATATCTGAAAATAACAATGTCATGACAACCAAATTTGGCATACACGTTTCTACTATCAAATACCCTACATACTGAAATTCAGATCTCTAAATTAAAAGAAAGAAGTTACAGGCATTTAAGGAAAAAAAAAGAGTGCCACTGGTGATCACATCAGAGAAAAGAACAAGATATTTTATGTGTTTAACAAAAGCAATTGAATATTACATACATAGGTTAACCTTTCTTGACGCAAAAACTTCAAGAAGTAGCAGAAAAAAATATTTTGAAAATTTTATAATTTTTCTTGTTAAAACATGAAAGTTGTGATTTGAAACGTCAAAATTTGCAATTTTCAGAAGAAATTTAAGTATAAGAAATGTAATAAGTGTGTTTCACAAAGCCTTGAGTTTCAGCTTTAACCATTATGTCCTTCATTTTACTAAAATATTTTCGGAGAATCCATTTCAAATAGACCCTCTTTCTGATGCTTTATCGGTAGTTTCAGCTATAGAGCTTATAGCTGAATAGTCTATAGATTTATCAAATTTTTTTTGGAAAAAAATTCGTTATTGAGAAGACTGCGACTTATGAATTTTGAAAACATTTCTTCAACTGAGCACGAACCAGAAACCCTAAAACCCATATACTGAGTCAGGTTCAGTTTTTTCTGTTCACACATATACAGGGTGGCGCATTTCTATGGCAAAACTCAATATATCCGTTATTATACAAGATATGAGAACAAATTATATACGTTAATTATAAGGTGTCTCGAGCTGCATCTTATAAACCTATTTTGACAATCACAGGCTGACTCGTAAGTCGTTGGTGATACACACTTTTTTTTAATGGAACACCCCTCATGTTATTGCGTTTTTACATTTTCCATCGAATTATAATGCATGTTTGTAATGAGAAAACATTGATATCGTTAATCGTTTTTGAGTTATTGCAATTGTTTTGCAATTTTCACGTTTTTGTAACATATAACAAACATATCACAAACTATGATACGGCGTTTTTACCAATAGATAGTGGAGTCCCATGCAAATGACGTATTCAGAGAGCTTTTTGTTTGTATTGCTCGTCTAAAAAATCTGCCGTATACAGGCGCTCTCAAATAGCGGCTGAATTTCAAAAGTTTTCGTAGAAATTCTTTTAGTATTTCTGTAGAAATTATTTTTGTAAGACATTTGTGAAATGTTGGTAATTAATAATACATGTTTAGTAAGTTATTATAAAAGAAAAAGTCGTCGAATTTTTGCGAAAAATATAATTTAGTCTAATATTACTGAAGGAAATTTCTGTAAAAAAAAAAGGTGAATTTTTGTAAGACACTCCAGATTTTCATAAAGTTTTTTAAAATGTTGGTCATAAAGCTGTTTGTGAATAATTATGCCTTGGCGGGTTTGTAAATAGCTTAAAGAAGCTTGGCCAGGAAAATCAGAGCAGTTTTTTCTGGAACTTCTCAAGTTTATTTTCAGAAAATGTTTGTACTTTTTGAAACAACAAAAGCTATTTTAATAAAATATAGTATATTGTTACTACTATATAGGTTATACTGCTAACCAAATGTCCATGTTTTAAACACAAGACATCTTTGCCATTAAAAACATTTTTTACGAAAATTCGCTACCACAACGCACTTGCTGCGTCTATACTTTTTATGTCCTTTATACATTTTCCCTTTTGTGCAAACATATGTACAGTTTTATTAATGTTTAACTTTAAATTGTTGCTTAACAACCAAGAATAGTACGTCTGCAGGTCATTTACCACTTTTTCTAATGAATATTGACAACAATGAGAATACAGCAGTACATTATCATCCGCTAGTCACAAATTTTGTACATATAATAAATACAACATTGGTCCAAGTACAGATCTTCGAGGAGCACCAGTTTCTGTTACACTTCTTCTTTCGCGTATACAACGGTTATCTGCCTTCTGTTAAAAAAATATTCGGGACGCAGCAAGTGCGTTATAGTAGCGAATTTTCATAGGAATTGTGCACTATTATTATACGGCATAGTAGTAAAGTTAATACTTTAAATTTACACAGACTCTGAAGATCGATTTTAGAGGTCCTAGTATGCTCACATTTGAAGAATTCTTTCGAAAGTGTTACCATCGATATCTCTATTATAAAAAAATCTTGCGTTCTAACTCCTTTTGATAAAAATGTCTTTTAGTGAATTTTTATTTAAAAAATCCACTAATAGGGAAGTATCGATGGTAAGACTTTGCAAAAAAATTTGAAATGAGCGCGAACTAGGACCCCTAGAACCCATATCCCTGGTCTGTTTCAATTTTTATGTTTATGTGTTTATATATATATATATATATATATATATATATATATATATATATATATATATATATATATATATATATATATATATATAACATAACACGGCTCCTGTCTTGAGCCGTTTTCAAGAGGTAAAGGATATATGTAAGAACATACTCTAAGCCCTCAATCTGCCTACTCCCCAAATCTCGCCGGAGATCGTCTCTAAGGTCTCTGTGTTCAACCCTAGGTCTAAGGGAAATCTGAAAGTTTGTTGCAAGTCTTTTATTGTTTGTATCGTTTCGTCTACCTGCTTCGTTATCAGTGTAATAAGTTGGGTAACAGTCATTTATGTCGGGGGCTTTCGTCACGGTACTTAAAGGATTAAGAGGATTGCAGGTATTTGTTGAGTCAGGGGCTTTCGTCACGGTACTTAAAGGATTAAGAGGATTGCAGGGATTTGTTGAGTTAGGTAATGGGTCAATAAAATTGTCTATTGAATTTATTGGCTTTTTGTGTGTTTGTAATGAAGATATAATAGGTTTCCAAGTAATCGGAAGATGAAGACCATCATCTCTCTTATTTAAACAATTGGGACGTTTTTCGATCGCTTCACCGATAATTCTGGTTTTGAAGTTGTAAACCGAGGCTATTGTTTTGGCATTGTCGAAGTCTATTTTGTGTCCTGTATGAATGTGATGGTGATATATATATATATATATATATATATATATATATATATATATATATATATATATAAATTGTCTGTCAGCATGTACATCTGTCTGTTAATAGGCGCAGTAAGTTTCGAACGAATTGAGATATCATCTTCAAATTTGGTATCGAGTTAGCACCCAACAAAGGAACGCTTCGAATTGTTTTTGGGTAGGACTGCTTCAGTGGGTAGGGGATAAATAAGGGGTGATTTGGTGAAAAATGAAATTTTTCCAATAAAACTCGAGTAATATAACATTTCAAAAGTTTATGGGTACAGGAACACAAATATTTTCTTTGTGGTCAAGTCATGGGCCCTAAATTCATTCCATGAGAATGTCTTCCTGAAGAGAATAAATGATCACAGTTATGTGGAAGTTATGATTCAATTTGCAGCACTATTTTTTTATTTTTTTAAACCCTTTTGCCATATTTGGATTATTTGGATTTTTTTAGCCTTGACATATAATTTATCTCTCTCCTTTATTAATGAAGTAAGTCGGTTGTTTATTCAGTTATTATTTTTTCACAGTAGCTAAATCTTTTTGTTTCTGCATAGTCTCTGTTAAGTTCGAAAAGTCAAAAATATTGCTTGCTTTAGACCTTCCCTCAAATTTTCAACATTTAAGTAGTAAGTTAATTTCTGTTTTACTTTTATTATAATTTAAATGTATGTCATCAAATTGAATTTCTTGAACAGCATGTTATATTTGACACAGAAAAATTTATGTTGATTCGTTTATTTTGATGGTTTACATGGTTATCAGTATAGCAGACTTTTCTGTCTCTATGGTTGGTTGTATTTTATTAACAATATGATACCCATATGCATCTAATATATTCTCATACTCAGCATTTTCATTGTTGTCATCCAATATATTTATGTTGAAGTCTCCAATTACACACATATTTTCATTTTTTAATTGTCCTAGAATGTGTTCTGTGTCATTTAAAAATACACCATAATTTACATTATTTGGTGTTCTGTAGACAGTAATGAGTTTCATATCTATACCATGAAGTTCAACAAGAAGCCAGTTACAGTTATTTATCACTTTGTTTAATTTTACTGAGTATGCAAAACTTCCATCTACAAAAAGAGATATTTCTCCTCTTGTTTCTCTATAATAATAGTCACCTTGCAACCTGTCAATATTATAATAACTTGTTTCATTCTCATAAAGCCATAAAAATTAATACTTTTGGTGTGCAAACATAAAAATATCTATAATTTCTTCTACATGTTCTAATTTATTCCTTAAACTTCTAATATTTGTATATAGTATATTCAGTTTTGACATGTATGGAAAGCAATTTTTTTTGTCTTCCTATTTCTTACTCAGTATACACTACTTAATTAATTAGCTTTTCTAAGCCTTTACTTAACCATATTCCTTTAGGTCTGCCACCATCTGCATTACTCAAATATACTTTACTATTTGTGCAGCAAGAATACTTGTAATTATGTATTCTTTTAAAATCTCGTATTTCTGTAAATAAGTCCTTAGTTGATTTTGTTAAATCGTCATTTATATAAATGAACTTACTCTCTCCAACAAACAGTCTCTTGTATTTATCCTATCCTTTATATCATGCGTCAGCAGTTTTATTGTAATTGGTTCAGCTGGCCTTCCCATTTTTATTCTGTCCATGATTCCATTGTCCTTCACGTCCAGATCCATCGCTGCCAATAACTGCTTCACTCTTTCATTTGTAGTCTTCTTTTGGTGGTATTCTAGAGAGAACAATATTGTGTGCCTTTTCACTTTGTTCAAGATGGTTAACTCTCATCTCTAACTGCTCCACTTTCACTTGTAGTTCACTGTTTATTTTAATTAACTCTTTGTTTTCACCAATGTTCATAACCTTTTCGTTGGTTTTCAAAATGTTCGGACATGAAACTCATACTAGCCTGCAAGTCTTCCGTCTGCTTTTTATTGTTCTGTATTAAGTAAGTTGAAAATGTTCAAGTTCAGCCCTAATTATTTTCTGAATGTCATCCACATTAAGCCTTGTTCATGTTTTCTTTAGAACTAACCTAATTTCCTGAACAACAGACTACTTTATGTTCTTTACTGAGCACTTTAGCCTCTACAGCTTCTATGGAAAGTAGAATCACACAGGCACTTGAAATAGTGTACTACTTTTTTTTACAATATTTACAGCTTACACCTATACTTCATGAAATTTCAACAGTAAAATTCGTCAACACATAACACTACCTAACCTTCTAGTTGAATAGACTTGGAATTGCCAAGCAAAAACAACATATCTGCATAGATATGTGGTGGTTTACTTGTAAAATGTGATCGATACCAACAGTCTATTATAACATACATCCCACAAAGCAGACATGTGTTCTCCGTGTAGCAAAACACTGTCTGGTGAGCCAGTTACTTTCTTGTCAGTTACAGTGTGACCTAACGGGAAAGATCACAATGGATTATTTTGTTATTCATTATTATCATAAGTCAATCTCTGTGAAACTGACGAAAAAAGTGAAAATTTTCAAATTCTAAATGGTGGATAACCAAAATGGAACGACCTTGCTTTTGACTGCTTTAAATGCTTAAAGAAAATTTGCCAACAATCAAATTCTCTAAAAATTCCCCAAGACCTTTTGTCTTAATTTTTAAATCTATTTTTTTGTGGAAACAGTTTAATTTTAAATGTAGAGGTAACTACACACCGTTTGGATCAGCCATTTTTTCAGATTTATTACTTCAATTGAAATAATAATAAAATGAAGACAGTGCAGTTAAAACAAAAGAATTAAATTAAAGTGAGAGAAGTTCAATTTGTTCACATTTGATATATTTCTTATTTTCAGTAGAGTCCCGATAATTCAAGATGGATGAGACTAACGCCACCTCGAATTACCAAAATCTCGAATTATACCGAACAGATCAACTTGACCAGTACGCAACAGAGGTGGGCTCTGGTATCAATCTCGGGGCCTGTATGTGGATCAGAAGCAACAAAATATTTTGTACTTTCAGAATACTGTACCAAGGACATGGTAGCCATTCATATCATGATCAAATCCGGAGAGACTAGGCTAAACGTAGTAGCCTGCTCAGCTTACTTCCCCGGAGACAGAGATGCAGACCAACCTCTTCCAGCAGAGATGCGGAAATTGATCACCTACTGCAAGAGGAACAATAATCAACTTGTAATTGGGTGTGATGCGAACTCACATCATCTGGTTTGGGGAAACACGGACAACAACAGGCAAGGTGAGTCACTGTTTGAATATATATATATATATATATATATATATATATATATATATATATATATATATATATATATATATATATATATATATATATATATATATTAGGGGAAGAGCTGGTCGTTAACAACGTAGGCTCGAAACCCACCTTTCTAATGGTTAAGCGGAGAGATGTTTTAGATCTCATGATCAGCTCAAGACTATTGAGCACCAAAATTGTCAAATGGAGAGTGTCGTCTCAACCCTCATGTTCAGACCATGTTTGGGTTCTCCAAATTATACTTCTCAGTGCTCATCACAGGTTGCAAACTTCACTCATTATAAATTGTACTATTCCTTCTTTTTATTCTATTTTCAAATTAACAATTGAAGATATCTAATTCTCGTATATATTTTGCAGATAATCAATTAGATTAGAAATATACACAGAAGATCCTATCCCACAGTGAAGCTATCAGTTTGAAGAGCCCAGCAAATTTTTTTCTCAGTGAGAAACTAACTTCAAGCAGAAATACAATACTGTACAAGGTATTTCAAGTTGGACCCTTTTTAGGATGTGTCAGGGAGCAGGGGCTTTAACCAAAAGTGTGAAAATGAATTCTTGCTTGACTCTTGGTGAAGCATCTTGTTTAACTAAAAAAAAATAATAATTACAAAACACTTGTAAAAACTTCACATTAGACTTAGGCGCAGTGTTTCGATCTCATGACCATTCTTGATAAGCACTAGATATATACTCTTGTGGTTAAGTAACCATGGGCTTCATTTAAGACTCTTATCTTGCCATAGACAATTTAAAACCTTTTGAGTTATTTATCATGGCAGAGACAATTCAAGCACATTATTTTCTTCGGAAAAGATACAGGTGAAACAGATAATTTATTGTGCAAAAAAATTTCCTACTATTATACAATAGGGCCTTGGTAATAATTTTCTCTTTATATGATTAGTTCACATCAACTGCAAATGTCAAAAAATAATACATATTTGGAGAACATCTTCTTGCTATCCTGATCTGGGCCAGTCAAATAAGGGGTCGGTCTTGGAAATAACTGTTAGAAAGCTAATTATTGTTTTGCATGGTCTGTCGACCGCTGCTCTAGTCAGGAAGTTCAAAAATCTGCCTTATTTTCTAACATTTTCCAGTTTCTTGCCTGTAGCTCGCAAACTGTGCGTTTTAGCGAGTTTTATTATTGAAAAAATTAAAGAACATTAAATTCTGCGTCCAATAAGGATTATAATTATTCAGTTTGGTCAAGTGATGTGGCTGTAATCGACGATCAAAAAATGGTGCCTTTTACCAACTTTTCTAAATAAAAAAACCATTCTAGTGACTTTCAATCATCCGTCACACGTGAACGACCATTCTAAATGAATAAACCTTTAGAATTAAGGTTGTAGAGCATCAAATTGTATGTTCCATGGGTATGTTAGATTTTTTGGTCAAGTACACACAGAGAAATTTTAAATTTTCCTAAGCTTGCCATATATGATACAATAAAATTAGGTGTCATGAATATAATTTTCTGGGAGTCAGTATTGAATATTATACATAAATAAAAATTATAGTATTTATCAGAATATTGTTTCTGGTTTCTGAACGTCAATACGTCTGGGTGTGACATGATTAAAGCAATGATTAAAAGGCTTTTTCTACCAGACAATCTTTTATTTTCTAACCCTATGCGTTTCGGTTTCTTATTGGGCCATCCTCAGTGGTTTAGACCTAGAATGTAAAAAGGTTGGTTGTCAGAAACAACGTTTCAGGTAGGTCTCGCATGCAAATAATTACACTGCAACTACAGGAAAATAGAAGGTCCAGTAAGCTAATGTCAAACATTAAAAAATGAACCCCATGTTAAATTAAACTGACAAGATTGCCAGGGGTTATAAAATATTTTGCAAATATCAATTCAAAAAGTAAGAAAAGTGCCACAAAAGGAAAGCACTCTGATGGAGTCAAGATAACATATTAAAAGAGATTAAATTACACAACTAATTAAAAGCAAGACAAGTACAACATATTTTCTTGTAGTTTCAGTGTAATTATTCGCATGGGAGATCTACCAGAAACGCTGTTTCTGACAACCACCCTTTTTACATTCTAGGTCTAAACTCCTGAGGATGGCCCGATAAGGGACCGAAACGTGTGGGGGTTAGAAAATAAGATTGTCCGGTAGAAAAAGCCTTTTAATCATCCCTTTAATCATATTTATCAGAACACTGCAATTTAATTTTGGTCAAAATTAATAACCATTTGGTGGCATATATATATATATATATATATATATATATATATATATATATATATATATATATATATATATATATATATATATATATATATATATATATATATATATATATATATATATATATATATATATATATATATATATATATATATATATATATATATATTAGAGGGGTTTAAGATTTGCTCCGTAAAAGTGGAGCAATCCCAAGTTGTGACACTATTGTCAGACAACTAACAGGATCTTAACTTAAACACAATATACCAAGTAAACAATTAATCTCATTAACTGCAATGTCTTCCTAGATAGTTTCTTGAATTTCCTTGAGCCATATCTACATTTGATTTTTACAGAGGACTACAACTTCATCGTAGGCACTATAAATATTAATCTGTTGTTAAACTTCTCATAAAACATCTCAAAAATTGTGGAAAAACATCACATTTGTATATAATTACTTCAGACATCACTTTGCTGTTTGTTCTAACATATAAAAAATTTCGGGACGCAGCAAGTGCGTTATAGTAGCGAATTTTCATAAGAATTGTACACTTTTATTATATGGCATATTAGTAACGTTAATACTTTAAACTTACACAGATCTTGAATATCGATTTTAGAGGTCTTAGTACGTGCATGTTTGAAGAATTCTTTCGAAAGTGTTACCATCGATATCTCTCTATTATCAAATTAATCTTGCGTTCTAACTCCTTTTCAGAAAAATGCCCAAAACTCAATTTTCAATGAAGCTAAAGAATTAAATTTGGCTATATCTGAAGATAGTGTTGAGTCTCTTTAAAAGAAACTCGTATTACAAATTTCATTAAAGTTTAAAGGAAACTTAATTCATATTTAGAAAAGTAAAGTAAATATCTGCCAAATTATAAACATATCAGTTACTTTTCCTTATTAATCACCAGTACGATTTCGTTTTAATCAACCTAGTCAAACCGGTTTTTTTAATATTAACAATAACAAAATTATAATTTCAGGCTCAAAGGTGACAAACTTATTCAGGCTTTTTAAAAAAAATGAGATCTGGTTCAAAACGTATGAAATCTGTGCACCATTTTTTCTCCAAATGTCAAAATAAAACATATATTTATCAAGCTGGATTCGATCGTATAACCTTCTGCTTAGGAGGCAAACACGGGACCCCCTGCGCTATCTAGGCACACGCCAACAAAGGTTTTATTGGCATGATACCTTAGATCAGCTTCATGCTGGGGATATTATATTCAAAGTATACGTAACAATTACAGAATTAGTAGAATTACCATTGAAACACGTCCCACGACAGTTTCGGTCTTATATGACGTCTCATGGTTAGGTTTAAAGATAAAAAAACTATTTTATAATCATTTTTATAGAGACTTGGCTTGATTTTGTTTACATTTCTAGTATATTATACGACAGCATAGTATATCCATGCTGTGCTAAAACTGTATTTGAGGCCGCTCATAAAGCTACAAATATAGTGTCTTTTAATAATTGATTCAATCCCCCAGTTGAATAACAATTACTTAGGAAATTTTTAAAATCATGTCTGTTATTTTCCATAATTGCGGCCGAGATTTCACGATTGTTGGTTCGGATAGTATTTTTTATGCCTGGTATATATTTAGTTTGGTTACCGTTTATGTATGGTTTATACCTGTTGTATGAATCAATTTATGTGTGGTAGTTAACTACTTTATCTATCAGGCATTGGACTTTAACCACTAGTCGTTTCAAAGCATGTCTTTGGGATTTTATTTTAGAATTTGGAAAAACTCTAAATATTGTGTACCAAATTACTTAAAATTCACAATATGGGTTTATTTGCACTATTTGTAACCACATGTAAAGTCTCATGCCAGTTGCTCTGTAACTTACAAAAATATAGCGTTCTCAAAAAGTTTTCCTTGATTTTCCACTAGAAAAACTTGACTATAAAGGCTGATTAACGAACTCTACCTCGGTTTTCACCTAAACAAGATTTTTGCCAAGTTTGATTGCAATTTGTTTAGTATTTTTTGAGTTATCGCTCCGAAACATACACACACATTTTCCAAAAGCTTTTCATCGTGACCTCCCTATTAGTGAATTTTTCTTAAAGAAAATTCGCTAAAATATATAAACATAATATATCCAAAATTAAGGCATGTATTACCGTGTGACGAAGTTATTATTTCATACTTGTATTAATTGTACATGCATTTTAATTCATAATACCACTTCTTAAGTCATTCCATGGATGTAGAGTTGGAACTCGAGGGTACCTTTCTTGTGCACTACATATGACAAGTTTCGGAAAATGTGTAATTTTTTTGTATGTGCTCCATCCAATTCAAAATTTAAGGCACTCATTGAACACACAAGTTGATGCTCTACAACTTTCATTCCACATGTTTTTAGTGAATTTTATTTTTAAAAAATCACTAATGAGGAGATCCCGACTTTTGAATTTTGAAAAAAATTCTTCAAATGAGCGCTATTTAGGAACCCTGGAACCCATATCCGAGGTCGGTTTCAGACTTTATATGTTTATATATATATATATATATATATATATATATATATATATATATATATATATATATATATATATATATATATATATATATATATATATATATATATATATATATATATATATATATATATATATATATATATATATTTGTGTCACATCTATAACTTAAAAAAAATAATGGACCGATTTTTATAAAACTTGGTGGGTACCTTCCTTTCGCAAGTGGCTTGGATAAGTTCGTTAGCCGGGAAAATCCGCTGAGGTTTTCCCGGAAAATTTTGTGTTTTCTTTCGAAAAAAAATTATATCTCCGGAATTAACAAAGTAAGGGCAACCAAATTTGGTAGGCGGGTTTATATCATTATATGTAAGTTACCTACCAAAATATAGCTCTGTAGGTTAAAGGACAAAAAAGTTACAGGCATTTAAAGAAAAATAAATTTGGGTTTCCTCAAAACGTCAAAAGTCGCGATTTTAAACGTCAAAATTGGTAATATTTAGGCAATGAACCTGAAACTAATATGAGCTATGGAAGGAAAATGTCTCAAGAATAATGTTTTACAAAGCCTGAAGTCTTAGTTTCAATCGTCATTGTCCTTCATTTTACTAAAATATTCCCAGAAAATTCATTTCAATTACACCCTTTCTCTGATGCTTTGGCAGTAGTGTTGGCTATAGAGTTTATCGGTTAATGGTATATCATTTTTGTCGACTTTCCGTAAAAAATCTTTAAAGCTCAATATATCCGTCATTATGAAAAATACGAAAAAAAATTGTATACATTAATTATAGGGTGTCTTGAGCTACATCTTCAAAAAATATTTCTACAATTACAGGTGGCCCATAAGTCGTTGGTGATTCAAATTTTCTTTTTTAGTGAATTTAAAAAAATATATAGATCGATCTTGATCAAATTTGGTGAGTACCTCCCTTTTGCAAGTGGTTTGGACAAGTTCGTTAGCCAGGAAAATCGGACTAGGTTTTCCCGGAAAATTTTGTTTTCTTTCTAAAAAAATCATATTTCCGGAAATGACAAAGTGAGGGCAACCAAATTTGGTACGCGTATTTGTATTATAAAGAGTGAACCATGTACCAAAATTTAGGTCTTTAAGTTTAAGGACAAAAAAGTTACAGGCAGCTAAAGCCACAAATTTTGGAGTTTTCTTCAAAACGTCAAACTCGCAATTTAAGACGTCAAACTCGCAATTTAAAACGTCAACATTGGCAATGTTTAGGCAAAGAACGTAAAACAAATACGGATTGTAAATAGAAAATGTTGCAAGAAGAGTGTTCTGCGAACCCTTAAGTTTCAGATTCAAGCGTCATTGCCCTTCATTTTACTAAAATATTTACAGAAAATTCATTTCAAATAGACCCTTTCTCTGGTGCTTTGGCTGTCAGTTTAGTTAAGTTGATGCTTTCGCTGTAGGTTTAGTAAAGTTTATGATTTAACGGTCTATAATTTTTAGCTAATTTTCGTAAAACAAATTCGTTACTGCATTTTAGCAATTTTTATCGAAATATGATGGATGTTTGTATGAAAAAATCTGGATGCAGTAAGTGCATTTTGGTAGCCAATTTTCATTAAATCCTTCAAATTTCAATAACTCAATTTGCTATTAACGTAAGTTTTGTTGGTTAGGAAACCAGCATTTAACTTTATTTTCAGAAAAATTTTGTATGAACGCAGCAAGGGCATTTTGGTTGCGAATTTTCATTAAATGTTTCAAATTTCAATAACTCAATTTGCTATTAACCTAAGGTTCATTGGCCAGGAGACCAGTTTTCTCAGAAACATTTAAAGTTTATTTTCGGAAAATTTTTGTACATTTTCAAATAATTATTTTGAATATATATGGTACATTGTTCCTACTATATAGGTTATACCGGTAACCAAATTGATGCCTGCTCGCATTAGAGCGATATATTTGTAATTAAAAACACTTTTATGAAAGTTCACTTCCATAACGCACTTGCTGCGCCCAGAGTTTTTTCATTTAGAATGGTCGTTTCCGTGTGATGGATGATTGATGGATAATGCGTTTTTTAGACAATGTGGTAAGGCACCGTTTTCCGATTGTCGATTTCAACCATACTACTCGAGCAAATTTTATAAATGAAATACTTATTTTACGTAGAATTTAATTGTTTTTAATTTTTGTTACAGTGAAGTATTCTTTAGAACGCACTTGGAGCTAGAGGTAAGAAACTGAAAAAAGTCCGAAATTTTCGCGGTTTCTTTGGACCCCTGACTCGAGCGGCGGTCTAGGTACCATGCAAACTTAGTGTACCTCTATTTGACGTCAAATGAACAGATCAAAACAATAATTAGCTTACAACAGTTATTTTTAAGAGTCCACCACAATAGACCCTAATTTGATTGGCCTAATGTTCAAAAGCATTTTTCCACTTTTGCACAGGGTGACAAAAAATATTTTGGTGTAATATTATACACTAGAGCCTTGGTAATAATTTTTTTGTTTTTATGATTTTGGCACATCAGCTGTAAATATAAAAAAGTTCGGAACGCAGCAAGTGCGTCATGGTAGTGAATTTTCATTAAATGCTTCAAATTTGAATAACTCAATTTTCTATAAACTTAGAAAGTTGAATTTTGGTATGTAGTAAGGTCCCAAGGCACCATCCACCAAATTTTATTAAAATACCTTTGTAATTTTCGGAGAAAAAAATTTTTCCGAAAGAAAACTCAAAATTTTCCCGGAAAACCTTGTCCGATTTTCCTGGATAACAAACTCATCGAAGTAGATAGATAGTAGGTAGTAGATAAAAGAAAGGTACTTTCTGAGTTTCATCCAAATCGGTTAATTATTTTTTGAGTTATCTGTTGGATACATACATACATACATACATACATACATACATATATATATATATATATATATATATATATATATATATATATATATATATATATATATATATATATATATATATATATATATATATATATATATATATATATATATATATATATATATATATATATATATATATATATATATATATATATATATATATATATATATATATATATATATATATATGTATGTATGTATGTATGTATGTATGTATGTATGTATGAAAAACAAAAATTAAAACTGACCCCAGACCTGACATGACCCCGCTTTTTTTTTCACTTTTGCAAAGGGTGATAAAAAATAATTTTAGTGTACTATGTGTGTGTGTGTGTGTGTGTGTAAAAAATATAAAAATTGAAACTGACCCCGGACCTGACCTGACCCCGCTTTTTTTTGACTTTTGCAAAGAGTGATGAAAAATAATTTTAGTGTACTATTAGTGAATTTTCTTTAAAAAATTATCATGGTCAGTGGTAGGTTAGACGTTTATGGAAAACGAGACATAGGATTAATCTGAAAATTTGGATACTGCCATAAATAGGCACGACCTGTCTTTCTAAAATATTTTCATTTTGGCAGTTTTGTCGCTTCTACTAAAAAGTAGTAACAACTTTCTTATTTTTAATGGGACACCTCTATATTATTTTGTTTTTAGAATTAAAATTTCTTTATGATCATTTTTTCTTAAAAGCTTCCTATACCCATCTACACAGGTTTTCGAGATAAGTTATGCCTAAATCATATGCTGCACTTTGGATGGACGTTTGTGGATATACGTGGAAATAGGCTAAAACGTTCACTATATTTTCTTCATTCGACGTTACAGGCCTTGGCAAACTTCGAGTTGCCCCAAGTTTTGAACCATAATTGGTAAAATTATGTATCTTGTATTTGCATAAACTTTCTTTCGTTCATTGGTTGCAATTCAGGATACATTTCATTGAATTTTCTACATGTTCTTGTTACAATTTTGTCACATTGTCCATGAAGAATAAATAGTGTCATCAAAACTTCATTTGAGTAATTATTTCGCTCCATCTCAACTTGTTTTCAAATAAATATTAAGTGGAAAATAGCAAATGAATCTTAAAACTTCGGCGTCTGTCAAAAACAGTAAACAATTTAGCAATTGTCAAATCACTTGGCGTTCCATGACCAACTAATTAAAATTAAGTGAAGATCATGTGTTTTTTAGTAATTATTGTGATTATTTCGAAAACTTGACGAGTTAGGTATACCACTATGGCACATTAACTTGGAGGATATTTAATTGCCTTTCAGAATTTCAACTAATATACAGGTGTCCTATTTGAAAAAATAAAGTTTTGGCTTTTTTTGTGTGTCACGTTAAAATCATCAATTTTAAACCGTCCTGTATAACATGAAATGAATTTATTTAGGTAACTATTAAATACCAGGCTTTCCAAACTGTGGGCAAAATTTCAGCCTTCTATGGGTTCACATAGCAGCTAAATTAAAATTTTAGTGGGACCATTTTTCTGAGAAAATAAATAAATTAAATAAGTATTATCTCGCAAACCGATGTAGATAGGTATAGGAAGCTATTGAGAAAAAATGATCATAAAGAAATTACAATTCTAAAAACAAAATAATATACAGGTGTCCCATTAAAAATAAGAAAGTTGTTACTACATTTGAGTAGAAGCAGCGACAACACAGCCAAAATAAAAAATTTTTAGAAAGACAGGTCGTGCCTATTTATGGCAGTATCCAAAGTTTCAGATTAATCCTATGTCCCGTTTTCCATAAACGTCTAACCTACCATCAACCATCAATGACCCTGTATATATATATATATATATATATATATATATATATATATATATATATATATATATATATATATATATATATATATATATATATAAAACTCAAAAAATAATGGGTCGATTTTCATCAAATTTTTTGAGTGCCTTCCTTTTGCCGGGAAAATCGACCCAGATTTTCCTGGAAAATGTTGTGCTGAAAAAAAATATATTTGCGGAAATAACAAAGTAAGGGCAACCAAATTTGATAGGCGTGTTCCTATTGTAAAGCGTGAACCTTGTACCAAAATTTAGGTCTAAGTTTAAAGACAAAAAAGTTATGGGTACTTAGAGAAAAATAATTTTGTGTTTTCCTCAAAACGTCAAAGTCGCGATTTGAAACTTCAAAATTGGCAACATTTAGGCAAAGAACCTGAACATATACCAATTATGTAAACAAAATGTCTCAAGAAGAGTCTTCTGCAAACCCTTAAATTTCAACTTCAACCGTCATTGTCCTTCATTTTACTAAAATATTTCCAGAAATTTCATTTTAAATAGACCTTTTCTCTGATGCTTTGGCGGAAGTTTTAGTTACGTTTATGGTTTGACGATCTATAATTTTTAGGTAATTTTCGTAGAAAAAATTCGTTAATGAGGAGACCGGGACTTTTAAATTTTAAAAAGATTTCTTCAAATGAGCGCAAACTATGCCCCCTAGGTTCCATATCCGGGTTTAGTTTCAGTTTGTATCTGTTTACATATATACAGGGTGACACATTTCTATGGTAAAGCTCAATATAGTCGTTATTATACAAGATACGAGAAAGATACGTCAATTTTTGCTTTTTTTTATAGAAATATGATGCATGTTTGAGAGAAAAAATCGACATGCAGTAAATGCGTTTTGGTAGCGAATTTTCATTAAATGCTTCAAATGTCAATAAGTCAATTTGCTACTAACTTAAGGTTTGTTGGCTAGGAAACCCGTTTTCTCAGAAACATTTAAAGTTTATTTTCGGAAAATTTTTGTAGATTTTTAAACAATAAGTTATTTTGATAAAATATAGCACATTGTTTCTACTATATAGGTTATACTGGTAACCAGACTTATGCCTGCTTGAATTAGAGACATATTTGCTATTAAAAACATTTTTATGAAAATTCACTTCCATAACACACTCGCTGAGTCCAGACTTTTATATAATAGTGCCTTGATAATAATTTTTTGTTTTTATGAATTTGGCGCATCAACTGCAAATATAAAAAAGTAATACATATTTGAAAAACGTTTTATTGCCATCGCGATGTTCATAATGCATTTTTTTCACTTTTGCAAATGGTGACAAAAAATAATTTGCATGAATTCTTTTTACACTAGAACCTTGGTAATAATTTGATGATTTATAATTTTGGTACATCAACTGCAATTGTCAAAAGATTATACATATTTTGAAATCGCCGTAACAGCTATCTCGATGTTTATATCCATTTTTTAATTTTTGCAAAGGGTGACAAATAGTCATTTTCATGAATTATTTTACGCTATAGCCTTTGCAATAATTCTTTGTTTATATGAATTTGGCACATCAACTGCAAATATTAAAAAATAATATATATTTGGAAACGTCTTAATTGCTTTTCCAATATTCATATACATTTTTTTCACTTTTGCAAAGGGTGACAAAAAGTAAACAATAATTTTTATGGGCTATTATACACTAGAGCCTTGGTAACAATTTTTTCTTTTTATGATTCTGGCACATCAACCCCAAGTGTCAAAAAATAATACATATTTGAAAAAGATCTTAATTGCTTCATGTTCATATCCTCTTTTTTATTTGGAATTTTGCAAATGGTGACCAAGCATAATTTGCATGATTTATTATACACTTGGGCCTTTGTTATAATTTTTTGTTTTTATAATTCGGCACATCAACTGCAACTGTTAAAAAATAATACATATCTTCACACTCTCTTTTTGCAGGATACTTTATGGGTAAAGGTTATTTTCCGGAATATTTATTTATATTTAGAAACTCGAAGCAGAGACGCCATACAGGAAGGAGGGTAAGTTCTGCTATATTGTGTCATATAATCTAGCATTTTTTTGTTACAAATTACATACAGTCCATTTAGTTCTTATGCAAAACATTTGGTCACTTCGGCCGAATTGTGAATCGACTGGTTTGCACATTGCATTAAATTATTCGGCAGATATTTCTCTTTAAATTGGAATACGGTGATAGGTTTTTTTTTTTTTGTCGTATTTAGCATTTAAGTGATAAGCAACGCAAAATATTGTATGTAATAATAAATAATACCAACTTACAGCTAACATTTTCAACAAAAAATACCTTAAAAAACTTTAGCTAACCCAAAAGACAAGAATAGCACGGACAAAATGTCGGGAATTTATGAAATAAGTTGTAAAGATTGTAATCTTAAGTACGTCAGACAAACAAAAAGATCGATTGGAATTAGATTCAAAGAACACTTAGCCCAATTACGTTATGGTACTATAGATAGATCTTCCGTCGACCAACATATTTGGGATAATAATCATCACGTTAATAAAGATAATCTGAAATTAATAAAAAAATGTCAAACAACCAGGACAGCTAAACACATTCGAAAGTATATATATATATATATATATATATATATATATATATATATATATATATATATATATATATATATATATATATATATATATATATATATATATATATATATATATATATATATATATATTGCAAAATATAGTTACAACAAAAAATGTATGAACGTTTCACCACTGCTGATTACGAGTCACCTGTTCGATTGCTTTGTTAAATAAAATTCCCACGTTTCAGCACGTCCCAAAGATAACATAAGAATACAGATATTTCCGCCAAAGGAAACTATGTTAATTTAGCTGTCATTCAAACTTCCCAAAATTATTAGAGATGGACACCTTTAAGATAAGTTAGTAGGGACAGTGCAAAGACCTCGTCCGGCGATAAAAATACAATACACTGTGGAATTTGCCTGCGACTAGTTTCCCATCTCAGTTCAGTCTCTTTACCTAAGATCCGGTACATAAGTTGATGTTACTTTTTTAAGTAGTTAGAATTTTCATCCTCTGATGACGCTAACTTGGTTAGTGAAACGATCGTCAGGTCTTTTAAAATGTGTTGTGGTGATTTGGGTTCTCCAAGTGTACTTATAATACCAATTATTTGTAGATAAAACATATGTAGGTATACTTTATCTTATTGATAAAAAATTTACAGCTGGAACTGAATTCTATACTTTTTATCTCTTAGAATTATTTTGTTCTTTGATTTAAATATTACATTTGGAATTCGTTTATTCGGATTGTCGTGATAGAACGGTAATCATGCCATTATCAAATCATGACAAACAATGACGGATATTACAATCTAGAGAGGAAATGCTCTTTCCACATTAACAACGTCTTTATGACACTAGTAAAGATGTTAGTAACAAACCTGTCCCCTGTGGGTCCGGGGACCAATTAAAAGAATAGGCCCAAGGTAACTCCTGCCTGTCGTAAAAGGCGACTAATTGGAATCAAACACTGGCGAGGGTGTTGTCCAGGTGGGCCTGGAGGGAGGCGGATATCTCTGGGAAGTGATGTAGACCCGGATTTTGAGGCCTCCACTCTAGGCTTAGGAATGGACGGTTGCCTACGTTTGGTTGTTACTCGGGAGTGGGGTTACAGGTGATACCGCCCTGGATTGAGCCCTGGCGTGTATCGTGCGTCGAGAAGTCGGGGGTGCTCTGGAGTGGTAAACACCCGGAGTTTGGAGCCCATACTGTGTGCTACGAAACGGACGGGCGGCCTCGCTGGGGTGATGCTCAGGAGCGGGACTCGATGGGATGTTACCTTGAGTCTAACACTGTTAGGTGTGAGGTTTAGACGAGCCTGGGGAGAGCTGAGATCTCTAGGGCTGGATTACAACTGGAGATTAGATGCTGCTCGAGAGCTGGACTTCATGATACCGCCTCGAGGTAAACACTGACGGATGTTAGGTCCAGACGAACTCGGAGAGAGGTTATCTCTCTTTGAGGTTCGAAACGGGCAAGCAACTGCACTCAGATGGCAGTACACCTGCCATACAAACTTCCACCCTCAAGAAAAAATCGACTCAGGGAGCTGGAATTGATGGGTGAAATCTAAATAATTAGACGTGAGCCACAATAGAGGTCACAATAGAGGCCACAATAAGGTCGCGGTGGAGGGACTGGAATAGCCCAGTCACACTAAAATCTAATCTAATCTCTAGTAACAAACCTAAGTTAAATTAAGATTTGCCTTTAAACTTTAAAACAAACTGAGCAAGAATTTTTGGATACTTAAAATTCAACCTCAGGGAACGCTGTGGGACAGTGATTTATTGTCTTAGTTGTTTGATCAGAAACAAAATAGGCTAATTGTATATCTGAATCTCTCATCTGTTCCAAATGCAATAGTAGACCCCATACGTTACTACATTTTCAGAAAGTGACAACTAGTGATGGTAATAAACCTCACAACACTGATTTATCAGTTTATGAAGGAGACAATACTAGAAAAAAAACTATCGAGAATGGGGTAGTTCATAGAATACAAAACTGTTGTTCTTTTCATTAGAAAACTGTTGTTCTTTTCATTAGAATCACACCCCAACACTACAGTTTTGTTCAACAGTCGCAGTAGCTGTATTTGGCAATGAAGGTAGATCAAAGCATTCACGTTTTTTGCTTGAAATTGCTAGTCAAGCCAATTTTATTTCTCTAGAATGCAGCCAGAAATTAAACCTACAGTTAGAAACTTTCATATGTCAGTCTATGGATTAGGTAACATGAAAAATTCAAGATCGTTCTTTATAGACAGAATTTCAAATCAACTACCAAATGTCAAAATTAGTTTAGAATCGTTAGAATTTTTGAGAGACCTTTCACACACCCGAAGCAATAGATGGTATGCTAGGGGCAGACGTATTTGTCATTATATGAGGTAAAACGCGAGCATTTTGTTCTTTTGTCGATTCATCGGCAGAAAGTATTAGAGGTGTGTAAGCCCATGTTTAGTTTAAACTGAACTATGAACGAATCCAAGCAAATAGGTTGCCTTGAACTTCGAACTTCAGAAATAGTATATATAAGGTTCACAGTCGAACTTCTTAAAAATTTAAAATCGAACTATGTGAAAATTGGAACCTGTGATGAGCACTGATAAGTACACTTAGAGAACCAAAATCACCATAACACATCTTTTTTAAAGACATTACGATCGTTTCACTAACCACGTTAGCATCATCAGAGGATGAAAAAATTCGCAAAAATTCTCAGAATTTTTTCATCCTCTGATGATGCTAACGTGGTTAGTGAAACGATCGTTTAAAAAAGAGGTGATGTGGTGATTTGGGTTCCAAGTGTACTTATTAAAATCGAACCTCGAACTAACCAAAATTCATCAATGTTCATATATAATTTCCTTAAATACAAAATTTAGGTATATTGTTAAATTACAATATTTGACAGGTACAAAATTCCCCATTCTTTTTACAAAAAGAAAGAGTGACAAAATTTGCAGGTTGATTGGGTGGAAATGCCTTCTGATGCCACTTAAAATTTTAACTGTCTCTTGATTGTGAAAATTTAGCTGTTTCGACTCATTGTGAAATAAAGCATGTTTAAACTAGCACTTTCCGAAGGCAATTTGCAATTATCATAATAAATTCTGACAATTCTGACGTTATTAATTGCTTTCGAACACTATCATCATAATGTTGTTACCAAAAAAGGTGTTGGGGATGCTACAATATATAAAAATGTATTCTGTGATTGTTAAATGCCTCTTGTCATGTCTCAATCTGTCCCAACAACTGTCAAAAATATGCACGAGTAAAATCTTCCGAAATTAGCCTATCCAAAACTTGTATGCGCCAGCATTATTAAAGTAGTTCGAAACTTGAAATACGCAATTTTCCAAAATAGTTCGAAGTTGGTTGATCAAAACTGCCTCAATATTGAACAGTACAAGCATTGAAAGAATCACAAGTATGTATTTTTTTATATATCCTAGCATCCCAACGCCTTCTTTGGTTACAACATTATGATGACAATGTTCAGAAGCGATTGATAATGTAATTTTTCAGAATTAATGACGATAATTGCAGGCTGCCTTCCGGAAATACTAGGTTGAACATGCTTTATTTCACATTGAGCTAAATTAAAATTAAATATTCTCGGTCAATACACAGTTAAAATTTCAAGTGGTTATTATATGCTCAACTTTAACCCCCTTAATCTAAAAGACTGTTAAAACTGCCTTAGCAATACCAAACGAAGGTTTGGTTCAGTTCATGTTTGGTTCGAAATTTCGAAGCTTTGCACACCTATAGAAAGTATCATTCAGAAGTCCCCTGTGGGTCCGGGGACGAACTAAAAGAATTGGCCCAAGGTAACTCCTGCCTGTCGTAAAAGGCGACTAATTGGAGTCGGCGAGGGTCTGGTCCAGATGAACCTGGAGGAAGGCCGAGATGTCTGGGGAGTGATATACACCAGGATTTTGAGGTCTTCACTGTGGTTCGAAATGGACAAATGACATCGCTTGTGTGATGCTCGGGAGCGGGACTCTGTGGGATGTCGCCTTGGGCGCTGTCGGGTCTAGACGAACCTGGAGGAGAGCTGAGACCTCTATGTGTGGGTTACAACTGGAGATTGAGGCCTCTTCTGTGAGCCTTGAAACGTGCCAACGACTTCGCTTGGATGCTGCTCGGGTGCGTGACTTCATGATACCGCTTCGAGTGAAACACTGACATATGTCATGTCCAGATGAACTTTAAGAGAGATTATCTGTCTTTAAGCTTTGAAACGGGCTAGCGACCACTCACATGACAGTACACCTGGCAAACCAACTTTCACCCTCAAAAAAAAGATCGGCTCCCACAGAGAGCTGGATTTGATGGGTGAAATTGAAGCAATTAGATATGAGTCACTATAAGGTCGCGATGGAGGAACTGGGACCGCCCACTCACATTGAATCTCTAATCCTTTCAGAAGTTTTCAGAAATAATAGAAATTTGACCTGTAACTGTCTATAAAGACGACAAAGAATGTGATAAATATTTGAATGACAACAGATACAAATGGTAGATTCACAATGGTTTTACGATCAAGAGGGATCCATCATGTTTAGGGGACTCATACCATATAGCACATATGAGATTTATTTCTTAAGAGCGGAAGCTAGAAGCTGATCAGTCATTAAGGCTAAATTACCACGAAGCTATGATGGATTATCTTACGTAAGGTCGTATTTCTAGACTTCCGAGAAAAGAACCCACATCCTAGATATTACATACACCACCATGGTGTGGTGAAATTAGATTCTGCTTCTACACAACTTAGAATAGCTTTTGGTGTGACCTGTAGAACAGAGGCCCTTAGGTTTAATAGCTCCAATGATATTATCCGCAAAATGAGGAATTCAAAAGATTTGGACATTAAAACTATCATGGGACGAATGATGCGTGGAATATTGATGTAATGTGTGCCAGGTCCAAAGTTGCACCTCTAAAAACAGTATATATATATACCACAGTTAGAGCTTTGTGCAGCCCATCTGATGGCAAAACTGGTTTGGTATGTAAACGTTACGAGCCTCACATTGATGGAATAGTTACTTTATCATGGATAAATTCTTCTTCGCACCAGTGGAACACATTTGTGTCTAATCTTGTGGTGAAAATTCAAGGACTGATGCCAACTATTTCATGGTTTCATGTGAGCAGTGAAATTAATCCAGCAGATTTTGTTTCGAAGGGATTAACGCCTTCACAGCTTTTAGCAAGTCCTTTCTGGTTTAGGGGACCTGACTGGTTGAAGTCAAATATTGAAAAATGACCAGTTCTGTCATTTTCACAATAAGATAATGTTACTAGCTTCGAAAAAAAAATCTTTTTTATAGTACATATAGTAAGTTGGCTACAATTACTTTGAGTCACAGTCTGTACACTTCGATTTTGTGGAGCCTTGAAGATCTAGTCACATATAGTAGGTCTTGATTTACAACAGGTGGAAGAAAGTTTAGTTGTTATAGTACAAAGACAGCATTTTGCTGACACATTCAATACAATTGGTTAAAATTAGTAATGCCATTGCAACTTGCGTAGACTTAGGCCTTTTCTACATAACAACTTGCTGTGAGTAAGTGGTATATTATCCAATTCAAACTGAGAATATAGTCAGCATCATCCTGTGCTGCTTTCATAACGGTCACATTCAGTAGAACTTTTAATTGACTATACTCACATAACGAATCTTCATACAGGTCTTAGTCTAGTTTACGCTCTACTGTGGCAGCAATATTGGATTTACGGCCAGAGATATAGTTAGAAAGGATATTCGATCCTGCAATACATGCTTTAACTTCCGACCAAAACCTACATTTGCACTCATGGCTGCGTGACCTACATGTCGTGTGCAGGAAGCAAAGCCAGTCGTCCATATGGGAACAGATTAGGGTGGACCAATACAAATTTAAGTTAGTCATCGTAGAGGTTTAAAAACGCAAAAGGCATACATATGCATTTTTAATCGCTTAGTTACTAAAGCAATATTGATATATTTTTAATAGTGAAGTTGAATCACTACTTCTTCGCTGTCCAATTTTACAACATTTAGATCACTGTCTGATTTAGTGACGTGAAATTATGGTCTGTATTAGGGCGGAGGCAGAAAGTTCACAGAAGTTAGTCTTCTTCTGTTCTTGTAACTTAATTTTCATTGGAGTTAGAACAAGACGTAAAAGAGTCAGGGTGGATTTTGTTTCTTCAACTTCCATTAACGGGCACATAGGTGGTAAAGGCATATCGATATGTACTGATTGAGTCAATACTTGTGTTTCCAGTTTGAAAAAGTTTTGATTATCATTTTCAATGACGCCTAATGGGGATTCGAGTGGGGGCAGATTCCCAAACATCATATAACTGAAGTTCTCTTTTGATTCTTGATCTGTATGATTATCTTCCATTAATGGGTGCATAAGTGGTAAAGGCTCATCCATATGTAAGATTGAATCATTACTTCTTAGCCTCCCAGTTCGAAAAAGTTTTGATGATTATTTACGATGGACAGCTAATAGGAGATCAAATGCGGGTGGAGTCCAAGATGTTATGTAAGCGACGTTTTCTCCTGATTCTTGTAAATGATCTTCCGTTTGATTAACAACTAGCTCTACATGACCGAGGTTAAGTTGTGTTTGACCATCTTCCATTCATGGATCCATAGGTGGTAAAGGCTCATCGATATTTACAGATTGAATCACAATTTCTTGGTCTTCTAACTCGAACAAGTTTAGATGATTATCGATGTCAGCTAATGTGGGTTCAGATGCTGGGGGAGTGTCAGACTCTAAATAAGTGATGTTTTCTTCTCATTCTTGTAAATTGATCCTTATTTGATTAACCGGAAGATCCAGCTGACGTAGGTTAGGTTGTACTTGACCATGTTATATTAAGGGGTATAAAGGTGGTAAAGGCTCATCAATATCTAGAGGTTGTTCTTGTAAATTAATTTTAACTTGTTTCATCAAACGACGTAGTTGATCCAGGGTGAGTTTTGTTTGGCCAACAATAGGTACATGTCGAGTCACTTCTTCTATGCTGCGAAGTTGCAAAAAGTTTTGATGAACTTCCTGCCTGAGGAAAATTGGGTGCGGGTGTGGGCGGAGGCCCAAGGTCCGCATAAATTACATTTTTGTCAGTTCCTTGTACATTACCTCCCATATAATTAAACGTGGCACCTAAATGGTTTAGGTTATGTTCTGTTTGACCAACTTGCACTAACGGACATCTAGGTGGTAAATGCTCATTAATATATACAGGTCTAATCACTACTGTGTTGCTGCTCTGTTGCATAGTGTTATGACTCTTGTTGCTGGCAGTATTTCTATATACAAGTGTGGGCGGAGGTACAAACTGCATGTAACCTATGTTTTCTTGTTGTTATTGTAAACGACCTTCCATTTGAATAAACACAAGACGTTAATGGTATATAATGTTTTGTATAAGAACTTAATGGACTGTATCTAATATGTAAGAAAGTAGAATGCTAGATTGTATGTCACAATAAAGTAGTACTTACCCTCCTGCTTTTCCTGTAATAGGTTGACTTGATGGTAAGGGTGAGAAGGAAAGGAAAGGAGGGTACAAACTATAAGTCCCGTCATGTATAAATAAGCACTACTCTGTTGCAGCACGATACTGCTTTATTATTCACATCAATTGTTCCTAATTATAATTAGTGATACCGCACTATATCTTTTCTAACTACTATTCAGTAGGAGGCGATTCCTATAGAAGCCTGTTTCTACTACGTAATGCTACTCTTTTATCTGAAAAATTGTACCTAATTGGTATCCCAATGTTCAAATGAGTTTTTTTTTTCACTTTTGCAAAGAACAAAACATAATTTGCATGTGGATTATTATACACTAGGGCCTCGGTAATAATTTTTCTTATGATTTTGGCACATCAAGTGCAAATATAAAAAAATAAGACATATTTGGAAAACGTCTTAATAGCTATCTGGATGTTCATATGGATTTTTTTCACTTTTGCAAAGGGTCACAAAAATAGTGTACTGTTATACAATAGGGCCTTGAAAACAATTTTTTGTTTTTATGATTTTGGCACATCAACTGCAAATGCCACAAAATACTACATCTTCGAAAAACGTCTTAATTGCTGTCCCGATGTTCAAATACTTTTTTTTTCATCTTTGCAAAGGTGAAAAAAATGCATATGCGCATCGGGATAGCTATTACCACGTTTTTTTCCATATGTATTATTTTTTTATATTTACAGTTGATATGTCAAAACCATAAAAACAAAAAAATATTATCAAGGCACTACTGTATAATAGTACACTAAAAATTTTTGGCACCCTTTACAAAAAGTGAACAAAGCGCATATGACCATCAAGATAGCTATTAAGACGTTTTCCAAATATGTATTATTTTTCATATTTGCAGTTGATGTGCCAAAATCATAAAAAAAATTATTACCAAGCCCCTAGTGCATAATAATAACCCCGTGCAAATTATTTTTTGTGATCCTTTGCAAAAGTGACAAAAAAACACGTTTGAACATGAGGATAGTAATTAAGTAGAATTTTTCAGATAAAAGAGTAACACTACGTAGTAGAAACCGGCTTCTATAGGAATTGCCTGCTACTGAATCGTAATTAGAAAATATATAATGCAGTATCACAAATTATAATTAGGAACAATTGACACGAATAATACATCAGTATCGTGCCGCAACAGAGTAGTGCTCATTTATACATGGCAGCAGTTATAAACAGTTTGTACCCCCCCTTTCCCTTCCTTCTCACCCTTACTGTCAGATAAACCTATTACAGGAAGAGCAGAAGGGTGAGCGCTGCTGTATTGTAATATATAACCTAGCATTTTACGTTCTTACAAATTAAATACGGTTCATTTAGTTCTTATGCAAAACATTATATACCATTTACGTCTTATGTTTATTCAAATGTAAGGTCATTTACAAGAACAACAAGAAAACCTAGGTTATGTGCACTTTGTGCCTCCGCCCGCACCATCTATATACATATACTGCCACCAACAAGAGTGATAATACTATGCAACGGAGCGGCAAGACAGTAGACATTCGACCTGTATATATTAATCAGCATTTATCACCTAGATGTCCGTTAATGCAAGTTGGTCAAACAGAACATAACTGAAATCATTTAGGTGCCACGTTTAACTATATGGGAGGTAATGTACGAGCAACTGACGAAAATGTAATTTATGTGGACCTTGGGCCTCCAGCCACACCCGCATTCAATTTTCCTCAGGCAGGAAAGTCATCAAAACTTTTTGTAACTGCACAGCATAGAAGAAATGACTCAACATGTACCTATCGTTGGCCAAACAAAACTCACCCTGGATCAACTACGTCGTTTGATGAAACAAGTTAAAATTAATTTACAAGAACAACCTTTAGATATTGATGAGCCTTTACCACCTTTATACCCCTTAATATAACATGGTGAAGTACAACCTAATCTGCGTCATCTAGATCTTGCGGTTTACCAAATAAGGATCAATTTACAAGAATGAGAAGAAAACATCACTTATTTAGAGTCTGACACTCCGCCAGCATCTGAACCCGCATTACCTGCCATCGATAATCATCTAAACTTGTGCGAATTAGAAAGCCAAGAAATAGTGATTTAATCTGTAGATATCGATGAGCCTTTACCACCTATGGGACCATTAATGAAAGATGGCCAAATACAACCTAACCTCGGTGACATAGAGCTAGTGGTTAATCAAACGGAAGATCATTTACAATAATCAGGGGAAAATGTCGCTTACATAACGTCTTGGACTCCGCCCGCATTTGATCTCCTATTAGCTATCCATGGTAAATAATCATCAAAACTTTTTGGAACTCGGAGCCTAAGAAGTAATTATTCAGTGTTTCATATGGATTAGCCTTTACCACCTATGCATCCATTAATGGAAGATGATCATACAGATGAAAAATCAAAAGAGAACTTCAGTTATATGATGTTTGGGAATCTGCCCCCATTCGAATCCACATTAGGTGTCATTGAAAATGATAATTAAAACTTTTTCAAACTGTAAATACAAGTATTGACTCAATCATTACATATCGATGAGCCTTTACAACCTATATGTCCGTTAATGGAAGTTGAAGAAACAAAACCCACCCTGACTCTTTTACGTCGTGTGCTAACTTCAATGAAAATTAAGTTACAAGAACCAGAAGAAGACTAACTTCTGTGAACTTTGTGCCTCCGCCCTCATCCGTACAATAATTTCATCTCACCAAATCAGAGAAGGATCAAAACATTGTGGAGTCAGACAGGGAAGAAGTAGTGATTCAACTTCACTATTAAAAATATATCATTATTGCTTTAGTAACTAAGCAATTAAAAATGCATATGTATGCCTTTTGCGTTTTTAAACCTCTACGATGACTAACTTAAATTTGTATTGGTCCACCATAATCTGTTCCTATATGGACGAATGGTTTTGCTGCCTGCACACGACATGCAGGTAAAGCTTCCATCGGTGGAAATGTGGGTTTTGGCTGGAAGTTAAAGCACATATTGCAGGATCGAATATGCTTTCTAACTATATCTCTTGCCCCCAAAATCCAGTATTGCTGCCTCAGTAGAAAACTAGACTAGGACCTGTATGAAGATTAGTTACATGAGTATGGTCAATTAAAAGTTCTACTAAATGTAATCGTTGTAGAAGCAGCACAGGATGCTGCTGACTATGCTCTAAATTTGAATTGGATAATCTATGTTGATTTTATTTTGTTTGACTGACCATGTAATTTTGATGGTGAATAAATATGACATGATCTACTCGCAGAAAGTTGTTAGGCAGAAAAGGTCTAAGTCTGTGTAAGTTGGAAGGGTATTCCTTATTTCTACCAATTGCATTGAATGTGTTTGCAAAATGCTGTCTCTGTACTATAACAACTAAACTTTCTTCTGCCGTTTGTATGTGACTTTGTCTTTAAGATTCTACAAAATTGAAGTATATTGACTGTCACTCAAAGTAATTTTAGCCAACTTGAGGATTTGTCTAAACCATTTCTATTAGAGGAACACTCCTTATTTTCGACTACTATAAAAAAAAATTCTTCTTCAAAGCTACCAATATTATCCAATGTGAAAATGATTGAACTGGCTATTTTTCAGTATCTGACTTCAAGCAGTAAGATCCCCTAAACCAGAAAGGACTTTTCAAAAGTTGTGAAGGCGTTACGCCCTTTGAAACAAAATCCCCTGGATTCATTTCACTGCTAAATGAAACCATGAACTAGTTGGGATCAGTCCCTGAATTTTCGCCATAAGATTAGACACAAATGTCTTTCATCAGTGCAGAGAGAAATTTATCCATAACAAAGTAACTGCAGAATCAGACAAAGTAACTATTCTCTATGTGTATGTGAGACTCACCATGTTTACATACTAAACAAGTTTTGCGATCGGATCGCCCGCACAAAGCTCTAACCATAGTTAGATATTGTTTTTAGAGGTGCAACTTTGGACTTGGCACACATTAGACCAATTTACCTTATTTACTGTAGTTTGTAGATAAAGCACGGGTCTATACAGTTTCCGAAACATCGGAAAATCGTACCAGATAATTCATACTCGGCGGAATCTAATTTCACCACTCCATCGTGGGGTATATAATGTCCAGGATAAGTGGGTTCTTTTCCGGGAAGTTTAGCAATATGACCTTGTGAAAGATAATCCATCATAGCTTTGTGGTAATTTGCTTTAATGACGAATCAGATTCTAGCTTCTGTTATAGAGAAAAAAATCTCTTATGTGGTGAGAGTCTCCTAAACAATGGATTCCTCTTGAATGGTAAAGCCACTATGTATCCACCATTTGTATCTCTTGTTGTTGTAGTTTCAAATATTTTTTCTTATTCTTCGTTGTCTTTGTTGACGGTTACAGGTGAAATTGCTTCTATTGTCCAGAAGTTCTGAATACTTTCTATTGTGTAATCAGCAAAAGTACAAAATACTTGCGTTTTACCTAAAGGTTTATATATGGTGGCTGTTCCTAATACTACATATCCCAAGGAAGTTGCCAAAGGTGTAGGAAAACCTAAAGATAAGCACACTTGGAGACCCAAATCACCACACATTAAAAAAATCTGACGATCGTTTCACTAACCAATTGAGCGTCATCAGAGGAATAATTCTAGAATTGTTTATTTCTATAATTCCATAACTATTTATTTCTATAATTCTAGAAATATTAATCCTCTGATGACGACAACCTCGAAACTTTCAAGTCCAGAATTAACAAGTTGCCTCTTTTCTCCTTGTCGACACCCATGGTACGATAGTATTTAGGCTGTAAGCCCTCGTGGTGAGTTGTTGAAATATAAAAAATAAAAAAAATTCTGGCATCAGAGGATGAGAATTCAGAACTTTCATCCTGTGATGATGCCAGCATTTGCTGGAGAAACGATCGTTAGGTCTTAAAAAATGTGCTGTGGGGATTTTGGGAATCTCCAAGTGTGCGTATCAGTGCTCATCACAGGTTACAATCTTCACTTAGTGAAAACCTAAAGAACCAACAATCTTTGAGGTACCTCATATAAGGGCAAATGCATCTGCCCTAATATACCATCTATTTGTTTGAGTGTGTGAGATTTTTCATCTGCTAAGGAAAGTTCTTTTCAAAATTTTAACAATTTTGACTAATCTTGACATTTAGTATTGATTTGAAATTCGGTCTATAACAAATAAATCTTAACGCATACTGACTAAGAGAATGAAACTTTTATCAGTAATTATGTACTGTATTTTTTCTGTCCTGTGCCAAATTTTCCATGTTACCTAATCAATAAACCAACATACATGAAAGTTTCTAACTGGAAGTTTTAATTTGCGACTGCATTGAAATGAAATTGGCTTGATTAGCAGTATCAAGCAAAATACGTAAATGTTTTGATCTACCTTCATTGTGAAATACAACTACTAAGACTCTTGAAAGCGTGAGACTACCATACCTACCTCACCTAGGTTCGATTGTGAGTGGGCCATACCGCGACCATATCTATTGTGGCTCACGCCTGATAGTCTATATTTCGCCCAACAAAGCCAGCCTCCTGCAGAGGTCGGTAATCTTTGTGGGCGAAAGTTGATCCAGATCCTCCGAAGCAAGCTTTATCTTGACAAAGAGCAGGTATCTAGTCCCGTCCGCTGCCGAACAGGAACACAGTACGTGCTCTGCTGTCTCGTCACTCTCCATACATAGTCGACACTAGGTCTCCTGACCGACTCCAATACGGTGCATGTGGTGCCGCAAGCGGCAGTGTCCTGTATACAGGCCGACTAGAATACTCAGTTGTTGTCTGTTTAACTCTAGAAGTTTTTTAGCCCTTGACTCAGACAGGCCATTTATGAAGGCCTTAGAGTGAGCTAATCCTGGAAGATTTTGCCAATACTGGATTGTCATTCTTTCTGTCCAGGTCTTTAAGGTGCGTTTTGCTGTGCATGATGTTATCCCCTGCACCGGTTCTGGTCCGACAAAGTCTCTGGGAACCACTACTGGCAAGCGTTTCGGCCGCAACATTGCCATCATGGTCCGAGTGACCCGGTATCCAGACCAGCGACACCTCATTACAGCTGCCCAGTTCGTTAAGGGCAGATTTACAACTCCATACCGTTTTTGAATTACACCGGTATGAACCAAGAGCCTTTATTGCAGCTTGGCGATCTGCATATATCTTTATCGATTTGTGTGTGTGCACTGGTTTTTTATATTTTCCCTTGCACACATCTCGATGGCATACACTTCTGCCTGGTGTATGGTTGCGTACTTGCCGAGGCTAGCTGATAGTCTAGCATCGGTGCTGCCCCCATATGCGCCGGCTCCTACTCCCATATTGGTTTTGGAGCCGTCATAGTACCAGCAGAGATCGGCTCTCAATAGGGTCGTTTGATTTCGTTCCCAGTCCTCCCTTTCCGGGGGGACGGTCTTGAAAGACATATCTCTACTGATCTTTGTAGGCATCATGTCTGAGACCATTCCCAGAATCCCGTGACCCTCAATGTCATCGAGGAGTCCGGACCCTCCCAGACTGATTTCCTTCGGCATACTGTCGGCCATTTGTTTTAGTCTGTACGTTGTTCACCTCGCCACCCTTCCCAACCATATGTGAAGAGGTGGAATATTAAGGAGGACCTCCAGAGCGGCTGATGGTGCGGTGCTTATCGCTCCCGTTATCATCAGGCAAGCTTGTCTCTGTAGATGAGCCAGTTTGGCTCTCGCAATACCACGAAGTGCCTTAGGCCACCAAACTATGGCTCCATATGTTATCATTTGTCTGATAACCACTATATAGAGCCAGTACATCTGTTGGGGGTATGTTCCCCAGTTGTTTCCACAGATTCTCCGGCATGTCCACAGGGACAGTTTAGCCCTGTGGATTACATTATCTAACTGTATGTCCCAGTTGAGCTTCTTATCTAGGGTGACCCCCAGATATTTTGCTTGTTCCGAAAATGGAATCGTTTCCCCCATAAGAATAGGTGGTTTTAATTCGTCCAACCTTCTTCTTCTGGTAAATGGAACAATGATCGTTTTGTGGCGGTTCACAGACATCTGTTCCCTCTGGCACCAATCATTCACTACATTTAGTGTCTCCTGAAGAGTACTTGCTAGTTCCTCCTCATATTTGCCCCTAACCATTATGACTAGATCATCAGCATACGCCTGGACCTCAACCTCCCACAGTCCGAGGATAGCCAGCAAATCGTCCACAAAGAGAGACCACAGCAGGGGGGATAGAACTCCCCCTGAGGGCAACCCCTCGCAGCCCTGAGGCCGACCACCTCCCCCTCCAGCGAGGTAATAACGGTCCGATTGTAGAGCATGCTTCCGATCCAGCCACAAATGGTAGGTTCCACCCCTCTAGCGATAGTGGCTTCGTAGAGGGAGATAGGTAATGCATTGTTGAATGCTCTTTCAATGTCGAGAAATGCAGCCACCGCCACCTCCCCGTTATCCAGTGTGTGATCTTCTAGATGAGGTTATTGAGTGCTAACTCAGTAGATTTGCCAGTTTGCTAGGCATACTGGTGGGTATTAAGGGGGTTGTTGACTAAGATGCTCCCCCTATTCTTGACATTTAGTATTGACTTGAAATTCTGTCTATAACAAATAAATCTTAACGCATATTGACTAAGAGAATGAAAACTTGAAGTAATTATGTACTATATTGTTTCTGTCCTGTGCCAAATTTTCCATTTTACCTAATCAATAAACCGACTTACATGAAAGTTTCTAACTGGAAGTTTTAATTTGTGACTGCATTGAAATCAAATTGGCTTGATTAGCAGTATCAAGCAAAATACGTAAATGTTTTGATCTACCTTCATGGTGAAATACAACTACTAAGACTCTTGAAAGCGTGAGACTACCATAAGGAGTCTGCTTGCTGCTCGCTGCACGCTTTCAAGTCTGTCACAGTCTCTTGATAAGTGTGGGCACCAGGCTGGCCCGCAATACTCCATAATGTAGGTAGTGTATATAAGTTTAGCACACAAGATTAATATGTTGAACAGATTTACGGATCCTGTACAGGGTACGATTTGCCTTTGAACAGACATAAGCGCAGACCAGGTCAAGTCCTCAGTCACAATGACTCCCAGATCGGTCTGCTGTTTTATCGTTGCAAGCTGGGTTCCATTAATGTATTATGATATTCTAGGGTTGTTTCTGCCCATGTGCAACAGTGAACACTTGGAGGCATTGAGGGGAAGCAACCATCATCCACACCAGTCTGAGCAGGTCTTCGTGGATCTCACTGTGATAAACGAGTGGGTCGTTGTACAACATTATGTTGTCAGTGAAGTAAGCGCATTCGTTCAGTATATACTCGCATATCCCCAATTTATAACTACTTTAGTGCAGCTATTGATGCATGAAAAAGTTTCTAAAAAGCTATTGAGAGAGACCGCCGAATCTGTGAATAAAGTTATGAATTCAAAGTTTTTTTTAAATAATAATTTGCCACTTTTCTTTTTATTTGATATTTCTCTCCGAGTGAGAACCGGATAATAGAATAATTACTACCTATGGGTGTACGACCCTGGACAACATTCTTTGCAGTAGTGACGTTTGTTATTAACAATGTTCCAAGCACTTCTGTCCTAACAAGCTATTTTCCCTTCTAAATTCATACATCTCTCCATACACACTCTCCTATTACCTATTAGGTAGATAACATGGCAAAATGCAATTGGACCTGCTTGCCTATATTAACCAATTAGACATTACAATTGCAAAATAAGTCCTGCATAACAGTCTTACTTACTATCCTGTATTGTCTTAAATTTTACAGTATATCTGATACAATGAGTCTAGTATGACTTCTGCTGTATAAAATGACGTAATTTATAAATGATTTATAATTTATAACAATTTATAATTTGTAACTATTTCAAGCATGATGTGTGATTTTATAAATACATTAAGTTTGGTACTGCACTTAAGTAGTCGACAAAAATTGTTTTAAATGCACATTTTAATGTTCCAATGTATTCTTTTCTTTTTTATGAAATATTTGTTTAGATTTCCTAGTGTATTTTTTGTTAATTACATTTCCTGTGTTATTTGGTTTATCGACTTTTTTATGCAACTGACTGTATAAATCATGAGTAAAGATTTATGTAGATTAATATATTTTATTGTTATTTTTTTACCTGATTTTTATTGTTTATGGTAAAATAAGTGATTTTATGTATTACTTTTAGTATAAGGCTAAATCAACAAAACCTTTTTTTTTAAACTATGACAATTCAATACCGTAATGCACTTGCTGCGTCTCTAAATTTTTTCTTGGCTTCCTCTGGTTCAAATTTCTATGAAAAGTAAAAAAATCAGCTTTTACATTTTCTTTCTTTTTTCAATTTTGATTACAGATTAGCTAAGCTAGGGGCACCATTTTGGGCCATTGACATTCCGTTCAATTAAAAAAGTGTCTACGCAGTAAGTGCGTTATGGTAGTGGATTTTCATTAAAATGTTTTTAATGGCAAATATGTCTTTTTTACATAAAAGGCATGGAATTTGGTATAACCTACATATAGTTAGTAGAAACAGTGTACCTTATTTCATCAAAATAACGTTATTGTTTGAAAAAATACAATAATTTTCCGAAAATAAACTTTAAATGTTCCCGAAAAAAACAGGTCCGATTTTCCTGGGCAACAAACCTCTTCAAGTTATTCACACACCTGCTAAAATACAATCATCCACAAAAGGCTTTTTGGTCAAATTTAAAAAAAATGTTTGCATGTAAACTTGCAATTTCGTTAACGGAAATTGCTATTTTCTTTACTAAAATTAGTTAAAGTAATGTTACACGAAAATTATGTTTTTTTTTTACAAAACTGCTAAAAATAATTTTTCATGAAAATGATCGTTTTTTTTGTCAAATTTTTGTGTAATGTTAGTAATTAATAATTAATCTTTAGCGAATTTTCATGTAAAAAGCTTTTTAATAATTTTCGTAAAAAGATTTGTATATAATTTTCGTATAAGATTACTTAGCTAACCTTTGTAAGAAAATTTCAAGAAAAAACTTCTTTTAATTTCTCTCAAAAAGCATTTAGTATAATTATATCTTGGCAAGTATAATTTTTGTGTAAATTGTTTGGATAGGTTTATTGACCAGTTTTTCGGGAAATTTTAAGGTTATTTTTGAAATAATACTTTACTTTTTTAAACAACAAAGTTATTTTGATGAAATCTGGTATAGTGTTTCTGCTATACAGGTTATACTTTCTACTAAATTTGATGTCTCTCATTTAAAAAAAACATATTTAACATTATAAACATTTATATAAAAATTTGCTACCATAATACACTTGCTACGTGTAGACTTTTTACAGAATTACTTTTATTAACGCATTATTGTTTTAAAACCAGTCATATAATTAATAATAATTGTTAATTATATGAATGGTCTTGCAATCATAGGTTAACTGTTCACAAGATGAAAGTAAAACAGATCATTCATCCAGCTGTGTTAAAAGTTTGATTGACAATTTTTATTTACAATAAGTTTATTGTTATTTGTTAATATATGTTTAATTTATGATTGTAGTTCTGGATATATTTATTAGAGTATATTTTTTTAAAGGCAAATAAAAGAAATTAAATATAGTTTATCGTTTTATTAAAACAATTTAATAATCAACAAGGTATAATAAAACATGTTTCTAATTAACCAGAATACATATACCTACGCTGCTAACTGCACTTTGAGTCAATAGACCTGCAATATTCAAAAAAATAAAAATAATTAAAAGAAAAAGTAGGTTATGGATTACTGTAAAATAGCTTTTTTGTGAATTTTCGTAGAAAAAATTCACTAATGAGATCGTGACTCCGGAATTTTTAAATTTCTTTAAATCAGCGCGAACTAAGCTCCCTAGAACACATCTGGGGTCAGTCTCAGTTTAGAATTTTCGTAGATAAAATGATAAAATTCGCTAATGAGGATATCGCAACTTTAGAATTTTGAAAAAGTCTTCAAAGGAACGCGAACTAAGATCCTCAGAACCAATATCCGAGGTCAGTTTCAATTTTGAATATATATATATATATAATATATATATATATATATATATATATATATATATATATATATATATATATATATATATATATATATATATATATATATACACAGGTATCCCATGAGGGGTGTACCAACGAAACTCTGGGGTTAGCGGACACTAATACTATCGATTTGTCCCCCATGTATGTTATGCAATTGATTGTACTTTTAGAGATTGATTTTTTTTTTAATTTAATTTTCAGATTTTGTTACATTGTTGATGGTTTTAATTAAAACTTTTTCTAAGTGGTGTCTTTGAGTTTTCCTTTGTTAGTATTATTGCCAGAATGTGTACTTACCTGTAAAAATACAAGAAACCCAAATTCCAGCTTTTAATGTGGAGGACCTATGGGAGAAAGCTCCTCTGAGCAGTGCCCGTGCAGATATCTATAAAAGAGAGAGAGGTCACCAACGGCACGTCGGTGGGCAATGGATGGCAGCCTTTGGGTGAGGATAGGGTCACTGATGAGACGTATAGCTCTCGTCTGAATGGAGTCCAGGATAGCGAGTGTAGAAGCGGCAGCGGCACCCCAGATGTGGGAGCAGTATTCGAGCCTTATTTGTGAAGTATATAAGGTATAGAGATTAGCTGGTGAAAAGTATATGGGAGCCTGGAAGAGGAATCCTAATTTCTTAGCAGTCACTTCTGCAATTGATGTGACATGGTGCCAATTGAGATTTTGATCCACAGAAATGCCAACAAGTGAAAAGGACTCATTACTTTGAATAACTTTGTTGTTCATTGTGATGGGTCTAGGGCTGGAATATCTCTTATGAGAAAGAAAGCAAGAATGAGATTTGGTGGGGTTGAATTGTACAAGATTTCTACTTCCCCAGCCTAATGTTTTTTGGAGATCCACCATGAGTCTGCGATCCTCATCTAATTGGGCTAAAGAGACAGCCTTAGAATATTGTGTATTTGAGTGGAGGGTGCTATCGTCCGCGTAACTGTGAACTGGGTTGGATGTGCTAGAGAGGAGGTCATTGATGTGGAGAAGAAACAAAGTAGGGACTAGAGCTGAACCTTGAGGAACTCCTTCATTAATTGGATACAGTTTAGAGGAATGGCCATCCACGACAACAGAAATGCTCCGGTTGGAGAGGAAATTTGCTGTCCAGGTACAGAGTTTTGGTGGTAGGCCATAGGCTGGAAGATTATTAAGCAGCTTTGCGTGTCAGACCTGGTTGAGTGCTTTGGATATGTCTAGAGCGACAATCTGGGATTCACCGTGTAGTTCCATAGACTTGTTCCAAAAATGGGTGACAAAGGAAAGGAGGTCGGCAGTTGATCTGCGCTGACGGAATCCATACTGCCTGTCGTAGATTATACTGTGTTTTTCAAGAAATTTTAGTAATTCAGTGTTTATATACTTTTCCATCACTTTAGAGACGACTGAAAGGAGAGAAATATGCCTGTAGTTGGTAGGAAGCGCTTTGGATCCTTTCTTGGGGACGGGTTGTACTCTAGCAGTTTTCCAGTTACTAGGGAATATGTCTCTATTGTAAGATGTCTGAAACAGACAAGTCAGGACAGGAGCAAATTCTGGTGCGCATTTTTTGAGAACAATTGCTGGAATCTCGTCAAGGCCAGAGGCTTTCCTGGTATTAAGAGAAGAGAGCATATTTCGTACCTTTTCAGTTTTGAAAATGATATCCGTTATTTTATGCGTGACATTGGGGACTGTTATTTTTTAATTTTTTTTTTGTTCCCTCAGGGCTCGTCCGCGGCCTTGCCGCCCCGATAGCACCGCAACCCTTGGTTGATTGTGCATAATTGGGGACTGTTGGTGGTTGAACATTTGGAGGTGAGTTGAGAGTAGAATTGGCAGCGAACAACGAGGCAAAAAGTTCAGCCTTGCCCAGGGCGGTAGAAACAATTTCATCCCCTGAAACAAGAGGTGGGAACGTGCTCTTGCAGAAATTATTCCCAATAGATTTAGCAAGAGTCAAGAAGGGTTTGCTGTCGTTGGAGCTTAAGAGGACTTTGTTTTTGATGTGGTTATTAAACGAGTTTTTTGCCTCAAAAAGAATGCGGAGATAGCAGTTGAACATGCTTTATTTCACAATGAGCCGAAGCAAAATTAAATATTCTCAATCTATACAGAGTTGAAATTTTTGCTTTTTGTAAAAAGAATTGATATCTTTTACATACCAAATGTTGTATGCTACAATATTTCAGGAAATGATATATTATGAACATTGAAGAATTTTAGTTAGTTCAATTTTTAATTATTAAGAAGTTTGAAGCTAGAGTGTGAACCTTGGACATATTATTTCAGAGGTTTGAAGTTCGAAGCAACATATTTGTTTTGGGTTTGTGCATACTTCGGTTCGAGAAAAACATGGGTTCGCACACCTCCAGCAATCACACAACTTGCTGTAATCCTCAAGATTGATACTCAAAGGATGCGCAAATATTTGCGCATGTTCCGAAGCATCGTTTGGCTGTTTGAATTTCACACAGCGTTGCCACGTCCTATTCCAAAATCACTAGCCAGGGAAAATACGGGATCGACGGCTTTACTACATAATTCTCGTTAATATATTGATGTTCTAATTAATAAGAACCTGTTGTGTGTGTAGTATTTATGAATGTTACTTTTCTTTATCATATGTGAAGGCAAAATATTCTGCCATGAAGCACTTGCGGAGAGTCTTACTTTGTTTTATGTAACTGTCTTGCAGAGTCCAAGGGTTCACTAAGTAATGATTGGAACCTCTGTTGAGCACTGATAAGTACACTTTGAGGACCTAGGCCCAGGGGTAAGAACATTTGCTTCTAGACCTAAGGGTCCCGGTGAAATCCCACCAGAAATGTTCAATTATGCCCACTTCGGAAGGGACGTGAAGCAGTAGGTCCTGTATACCATGCGATGTTGGGCACGTAAAATATCCCTACCCTCCTTACAGAAAGCGAGAGATGGGAAAAGTTTCCAGCATAGTGAGGTGAAACTGCTAGCCGGCGTCGGTGATTGGCAGTAGTCGTAGAAATAAACAGACATTAAAGAGACAAAATACAAATAGAATCCAATAATACATTACTGATGCAATTTTTTTACATAAAAATTTTCTTCAATAAATAATTTTTGAAAATGTTATACCTAGTATTGTATCGCATTTTGTTGTGTCTATTTTTTTGTGTCTATCTTCACAACTATCAAAAATCACAGATGACAGGGAATAGTTTCTTCGCTACCTCGCCACTTTGTCAATTTTGCCAAACTCATTCTCCTATGTAAGATGGGTGGTGATATTTAACGTGCCTAACATAGCATTGTAAACGGCATCGACGGCTTTATGTTCTCAGAGGTGTGGAACGCGAGGAGGTTTTTATATATCTGGCAGCATTTTATATGTCAGTTTTCAGGCCTGTCATGTGCAAGATTTCCACTGATAATATATAGTAAACTCTGGAGATAATATGGTACAGTTCATTACTTCTAAATTCTGCACCACATGATTGCTCGCACATCTAATAAGAGTGGTGGTGCAGCCATAATAGTGAGTCTCTGAAGCCAAGGGTTGCAGCTTCAAAAACCAGTGCAAGGCATTGTCTTTGAGCAAGTTTAATGTTATTCAGTAGCGGACGTAATTGACACAGGTCCTGTGTACTATGCGAAGTTTGACACGTTAAATATAGATTGTACGAAATTGTAAGGTGGAACTGCTGGCATTCCTGATTGACCATAGTTGTGGAAACAGGCAAACATTAAAATAAAAATACAAACAAATACGTAGGAACAGCATAAAATAAGGGTTATCTTTCAAAGTGCACAAATCCTATTATACTATATATTCATAAAGGGTTATGCTTCCAAGTACAAAAGTATTTGGTAATCCTGTATTATAGACACCTCCGTAGTAAACAAACAATTCAGGTGGAATCGGAACGCAGAAGTGGACGCTGGACGATGTGCACTGTTGCCAAATGAGTATTACCAAGGATCATTTTAAATATAGAATGAAATTAAGGGGTGAACAAATGTTTTTATAATGTAAATAAATTATAATATGGCGTCATCTACATAAATCAATATTTGACATATTTTGCGGAAAGCAGTAGGAAAACTGAAATGTAAAAAGTTAATTTTCAGCAGCATGGTGGTCCAGGGGAAAAGACGTAGGCCTCTGGACCCAAGGGTACTGGGTTCGATCCCAGATTTTCCCCTCTCCTTCCTTTTTAAGTACATCAGTAACATCAACAGAGGTTGTGCCATTGTGATTGAGCAAGGTAATCTACACATTTCACCCTTCCCAGGGGGCGTAGTCGTCGGTCCCGTGCGATGTTGGGCACGTTAAAGACACAAATTTCCAGGACCATGAGGTGAATTAATCACTTTTAGTAAAGTCGATGAAGCAATTTCCGTTGCAAATTGCTGATGATAAATCCAACTGTATATGCTAATAGCAAACGGTATCCAATATATTATTTTGAAAAGTCGCAATGTTTCATGATAATGAAGCAATTTCCACTGACAACTGTCGATAATAAACATAACCAAGCAAATCGCTCAAAATGGGCTTCCCTTCGAAGTGTTTATATTTTAGTTTCCAACCTTAACTGACTATGAAAAGTGAATGAAGCAATTTCCGTTGCGAATTGCCGATGATAAGTACAACTGTATATGCTAATAGCAGACGCGTTTTTTTAGCGTGGTTGGCAAGACATCACAAAAAGTATTTCTATCATTAATTCGTAGATTAGGCCTCCTAGAGATACCACGCTAAAAAAACGTGCCAGCGACCCTACCTCCCCAGTCTATATGACAATTATTGGGTCAAGGTGGTGTGGAAACAGGTCAATACACTACATTACATTTTTATTTCTCATAAGCAATTTGCAACAAACATTGCTTCATTGACTGTTGTTATATGCCATTCAAGGTTAAAATGTGGTTTTTAAATTATTAAGGCAAGTTAATGTATCAGAATGTGTATATATGCCTGCATGCATACTGCTTTGAAACTCTTAAGATATATATCATATTTAGCCAGGCGAAAATGCAAAACACTTCGAAGGGAAGCCCATTTTGAGCCATTTTCTCGGTTATGTTTATCATCGACAGTTGTCAGTAGAAATTGCTTCATTACCATGGAACATTTCGACTTTTCAAAATTTTATGTTGGATACCGTCTGCTATTAGCATATACAGTTGGATTTATCATCGGCAATTTGCAACGGAAATTGCTTTATTGACTTTACGAAAGTGATTCATTCACCTCACTGTCCGGGAAATTTCCGTCTTTAACGTGCCCAACATCGCATGGGCACGGGACCGACGGCTTTACGCCCACTGGAAAGGGCGGAACGTTCAGATTACCTTGCTCGATCACAACCTCTGTTGATGTTACTGATGTACTTAAAAAGGGAGAGGGGAAATCTGGGAGCGAACCCAGTACCTTTGGGTCCAGAGGCCCACGTTTTTTCCCCTGGACCACCATGGCTAAAAATTAACTTTCTCCATCTCCGTTTTCCTACTGCTTTCCACAAAATATGTCAAATATCGATTTATGTAGATGACGCCATATTATAATTTATTTACATTATAAAAACATTTGTTCACCCTTTGATTTCCTTCTATATTTAAAATGACCCTTGGTAATACTCATCTGGAAACAGTGCACATCGTCCAGCGTCCACTTCTGCCTTCCGATTCCACCCGAATTGTTTGTTTACTACGGAAGTGTCTACAAGACAGGATTACCTAGTATTTCACTTAGTGAATAAAAGATAAATATTTATTGGAGTCACTGATATTATTATTCAGTTACATTAACTCTATTTTATTAACTGAAATATTTATTTCATATAATGATTTTAAGCGATTTAATATAATTATTGATTCTCAAATGGGACGTGGCAATGCTATGTGACATTTCAAACAGCCAAAGGGAGGTTTAGGACAAATATGTGCGAAGTCTTAGGGAATCAATTTTGAGAAGCTCAACTTGCACTGGAAAAGTCTCTCCTCAATACTTATGTGATGCATCTTGACAGATGCTGTTTCTATAATATACTAGGGTAGTCACACAATTTGCATTGAAAAGGTCTATTCGGAATAGTTTTGTATTTATAGACATGTTTTAATGATCTCTTTCATACACTAGTCTGATCACACATCTCACATTTAAAAGGTCTATCTTGAATACTTCCGTGTTTGAAGATCATGTGTGCTGGGAGATTGCTGTTATATACACTAGTGTAATCACATAACTCACATTTAATAGGTCTCTCTTTAATACTTCTGTGTTTGGAGATGATGTGTGTTGACAGATTGCTTTTCTGTACAGAGGTGTATTCGCAAAACTCACATTTCAAAGGTCTCTCTTTAATACTTCCGTGTCTAGAGATCACATGTCTTGACAGATCCCCCTTCTGTACAGTAGCGTAATTACACAACTCACATTTAAAAGGTCTCTCTATAATACTTCTGTGTTTGGAGATGACATGTTTTGATAGATCTGCTTTCTGTACACTAGCATAATCACACAGCTCACATTTAAAAGGTCTCTCTTGAATACTCCTGTGTTTAGAGATAACATGTTTTGACAGATCCCCTTTCTGTACACTAGCGTAATCACACAGCTCACATTTAAAAGGTTTCTCTTTAAAACTACTATGTTTGTAGATGATGTGTTTTGACACATTGCTTTTATGTACACTACTGTAATCACACAACTCACATTTAAAAGGTCTCTCTTCAATACTTCTGTGTTTGGAGATGACATGTCTTGATAGATCCCCTTTCTGCACACTAGCGTAATCACACAACTCACATTTAAAAGGTCTCTCTTTATTACTTCTGTGTTTGTAGATGATGTGTTTTGACAGATTCCCTTTCTGTGCACTAGTGTAATCACACAGCTCACATTGAAAAGGTTTCTCATTGATACTTTTATTTTTGCAGATGGTGTGTTTTAAGAGATCCTCTTTCGGCACATTAGTGTAATCAAACAACTCACATTGAAAAGGTTTCTCTTCATTACTTCTGCCTTTGTAGATGTGTTTTGACATATTATCTTTCCCTACACAATTGTAATCACACAATTCGCATTTAAAAGGTCTCTCTTTTATACTTCTGTGTTTGAAGATAATGTGTTTTGACAGATCCCCTTTCTGTACACTAGGGTAATAACACAATTCACTTTTAAATGGTCTCTCCTCAAAACTTTTGTGTTGAGCATTTCCTGAGATGTTCGTCTCCTGTAAATTACAGTGATTACTTAAATAATCACACTTGCTGTTAAACTGTTTGCAAACATCAGTAATCACATTCGTTTTGCAATCATTATTTCCAGAATCGCTACAGTATTCCTTTTTAAAATCCACGGGTGCTATCAAATCACGTTCTGCTATTTCTATTTTGCAATCTTCATCTGCTTTTAAGTCTTCCTTGCACTCGACGAACTGCCATTCCAAATCGCTATTGGCCTCCATGTTTATTGTTTTACCTCGCGCCAAAGATTTTTGCTCGGTAATTACCTTTTGTTCTTTTCTAATTAAGTATACTTGACCACTTTAAGTTTTTTTGACAATACTCCCCTGCCTGTTTATTGCCACATATAAGATATTGTAAATCATAACACTGAGTGGTGGACGTGCCGCCACCTAGTTGCGGAACCAAGTAGTATGTTGTCACGCCAGCTCCAAATAACACAGTGTTAAAAAAATAGAGACTGTATACAACTAACTAACAATTTAGAAAATTGTCAGCCCTGACCCATTTCTATCCCAATATAGGGACAAAGTATGTAAGGCTAGATGCATTCTCGCGAGAATGCATCTAGCCTTACATTGATATCGTAGTTTATTTTAGTTTTGACACAGGATATCATGATGTGGTCTTGAAGTCTTGAGCTAATGTGGACTAATTAAAGTAGGTACAGGTACTATACTTAATACTAATTAATTTGGATTTGGGAGAGCCCACAAGCGTAGTGAAGAGGATACTGGATACAGTGACAGTGGCCGAGTTCTAGTTCACCAGGTGCTAACAGTTGAATTTGAATTGTTATGTCAAAAATTGTTGTTCACTAGGCGCTAATCGCTGCCAGCGCTTCGTTGTTATGTCAAAGAGGTGAGACGTGACTGGCGCTTGGTGAACTCGTAACATATGTCAACCAGTGTTGTTCGTGTCATGAGATTATAAGTGCTGAATTTACGGTTTAAGTCATGATACTAAGACTAAAGACAAGTTGGTTGTGTACAGTCTGTATTTTTTTAACACTGTGTTATTTGGAACTGGCGTGCATGACAACATACTACTTGGTTCCGCAACTAGGTGGCGGCACGTTGCTTCGTGTCTTACTACTCACTTAGTGATGGAAGGCTGGCTACCATAGCCGTATTACTTTATAGGTGTATTTTCGCTACAATTAGTATGCCATACTGAAGAGCTCTAATTAGAGCAAAACCGGTCTACGGTTCTAATTGTAGCGAGAATACATCTAGCCTTACATACTTTGTCCCCCTATATTAGGGTAGAAATGGGCCAGGGCTGACAATTTAATAAATTGTTAGTTGGTTGTAGACAGTCTCTATTTTTTAACACTGTGTTATTTGGAGCTGGCGTGACAACATACTACTTGGTTCCGCAACTAGGTGGTGGCACGTTGCTTCGTGTCTTACCACTCACTGAATGTGTGTTAAGTTGTGTGTTTTATACACCTCTAGGTAAGTCTATGCTTAAAACACGTAGCGCAACAGCCAATATGGACACCTAGCTATTGGAAATGAGTGAAAAAAAAATAGAAGAAAAAGCTAAATCTGCACAAGAAGAAGCTATTCTTTATTTAATCAACTTATATTTAAATGTAAATGAAAACTTCTTGAAATAAGTATAGTGGAAATGTTTCAAAAATGCGTAAAAAATTGAAAATGTAATTTTTACAACATAATTCATGACAACCAATAATAATTCAGCTAATATATTTCATATTTCTGCGACCTTAACTCTCCAGGTGACGTCATAATCAAAAACGTCAAATGATTTTTATATCTATGTTTAGCAGTGAGGACATATCACTGATGAACCTCTTTGGTTTTGGAGAAAAAAAGAAGACCAAGTTTAAATTTTGTAGGTTAACGATTAACAGAAAGTAGAAAATGTGGTTTTGAAGTTTTTGTTTTTGGTAACCGTGAAAAAATTTTAAAATGACTGAAACCATAAAAGAAAGAGTAGCCTTTCCCGGTGAAATTATCACCGACGTCAAGTCATTACGTGGAGTTACAATTATCGGGCCTGGATTAAGAAGAAATGAAAATCCAAATACCATGCGTGTCACAAGATTTGGTATTCTCAAGCTTAAAGCTCCAAACACATATTGGATAGAAAGTAAAGAGAAAAAGTATGCACCCAAAAAAGGCGACTTAGTTGTTGGTGTCGTCATGAAGAAATCTGGAGACACTTTAAAGGTGGACATCGGTAGTAGTGAAGTTGCATCTCTTTCCATGTTAGGTTTTGAGGGGGCAACCAAAAAGCAGAAACCTGATGTACAAGTAGGTGATGCTGTTTATGCAAGACTTCTGAACGCTCACAAAGAAATGGAGCCAGAATTAGTGTGTGTAGATTCATATTATAAGGCGGGAAAATTGGGAGTGCTCTCCGCTGAAGGTTTCCTGTTTCATATTAGCCTAGATTTAGTCGTTAGGTTGTTGTCTTGTGAAAACCCGTTACTGAGAACTCTAGGGAAAAAGTTTGTTTTTGAAATAGCCATAGGAATGAACGGTAAAGTGTGGTTGAACTGCAAAAATCAATCAGATACAATTAAAATTAGCTCTGCGATTCAAGCTGCTGATGGACTAAATGATGTATTTGTTAGTGATGTTTGTAGAAGTATTAGATGAGTATATGTTAGTCCACTTCTTTTCAATGAAAACTTAACTTAGGTGGGAGAAGAATAGTTTATTTGTATATTATTTCATTTACTTGAATCATACTGTAAATTCAAAAATAGATGGAAATAATTGCCTACCAGGTTTGTTATCAAAGTTAATATCTGTTACTAGTATTGATAAATGTTCCTATTCTTACACAAAGAGCCATGCATTGCTATGGCTGGAATGGACCATCATTTTACAAACATTGTACTGGCCCATGGTCGGTTACTGCAGTGGCTATGAAATTTAAACCCTCTCATTTTAGTGTCTTGATAACAAATCTTGTCATTTTATATATATTGTATTACCATACAGTTTATTTCATTAAACAGTACAGGAAACAGGGAAAGATTACCTGAAAATTTTAAGTGTGGGTTTTCATCTTGATTCAAGCATTTTTTGAGAAATTCCAGGTGTTCACAATCTAGTAAAAAATTTACATTTTCTTTTTCTCAAAAAGGCTCAAAATGAAAACAATTTTACAGGTGGATTCTACCACTAAAAAGCTTACATATGACCCTAATTGTATTCATGGGATTTTTGAGACAAATAATCGGAAGGCTTGAATCAAATTGTTTCAGATAACAACAGCGTATTGTCCTCATAACCCATAAGAATATCAGAAAACTAGCTTCCAAGTTTTTTGTACTGTTTCACGAAACTCCTTATATAATAAATGCAGTAAATCATTACAATTTGATAAACTAAATATACCAGTTGTGGACACATAGGTACCATTTCTACACCAATGTCCTTTGAAACATGCAGGAAAAATTCACAAAAGGGTTATTGTCCGCTATGGTTAACTACTACAAGCCATGCTAAGCACTGTACCGTGTACACAATGGTGATGGCCTTCGATTGGCAAGCATGGCCCATTGTCCATAGGAGCTATAAATCAAGTTTATCTTCGGCAGTCTTATAATTTTATGTATAATCGAGAAGAAATGTTCCCATTTATGTGAATTGTAGCTTTTGATGCATCTATCTATTATACACTAAGTCAAGTGAGTAAAATAGTAGGGTAAGTAAAATACTGTTACTATAGTTTGTCATTTGTAGCTTGTTAATTGTCCAGAGATGTATGAAATATTTAAGAACAAAGTAATTAAGAAAGCTTGTACTAAGCATGAAACTTCTTTCTATTTTTAGTGACTTATTGTTACAAACATGAGAATTTAAATGTAAGATTAAAAAATATATATCTTTAGGGGAGCGCAAACTAGTGCCTTTAGAAGGAGTATCAACGATCAGTATCATTTTCTTGTGAATTCTATAGAAACACTCGCCAATATGGAGGTTACGTCATATATATGTTACATTAGGAATAATCTGTATTGAATTGAGCTGTATCTATTATATATCGTCTTTACAGAATATAAGCAAGGCATTGAATTCCCTAGTGTTTATTTCTTTAGTTACATAAACACTTATGTTTTGACATACCTCGTTATTTTCATTAAAAAGTACTTAACAAAGATGATTCATATACCTGCACGTGGACAGTTACATTTTGTCAATACTCTTACTCAAAAATATACTAGTTTTTAACAAAAACAGCAGTATTATTTTTATTTTTTTTTTGTATTTTCCCAGGATATCAAGTGATATACACCACATTGCATACAATTAAGTCAACACCTGATTAGGTTTTTAATCATTTTTAATAATAATTAATAGACTTAAAAGCTGTTTAATTTATTTTACTTGCTAGCGGTGTAGCTACATTTTTTCAGTCTGAAATACTATAATTATTTGACACACTTGAGGTATGTGTATGTAATTACGTGTTATTGTTTTTCAGTTCTTTTAATACATAAGAGCCTTGGTGGTCCAGTGGTAAGAACGTGTGCCTCAGAACCGAAGGCTACTGGCTTCAATTCCCAGGGTTCCACTTTCACTTTTTCAGTACATACTGCAAAATTAACATCAACCGAGGTTGTGGCATTGTATTTTAGCAAGTCGAATGTCTGCATGTTTTGTCCTTCGGAAGGAACTTAAAGCCCTCGGTCCCGTGTCCATGCGATGTTGCACACTAAAGATCCCTACCCTCACAGAATGGCAGGGGTTCAGCAAAATTTGCAGGATAATGAGGTGAAACTGCTCCCTGGCGTCGATGATTGGCCATAGCCGCGGAAATAGACCGACGATAAAAGTACAAAAAAATACATACCAATACCTCAGAGCAATTTTGTATTTTTTTTAGTCGAACTATTTCACAGTACTTCATTAGATTTGATTTACAATGTATCTTAGTGAGTAGGTATTGGGCCACTTTGGACAGACAGTGACGTCACATGTGGTTAAGTATGGGATCTGCGTTACCGACATGACAGTTGACAGTTGACAGCTGCCAGTTACCGACATGACAGTTGACAGTTGACAGCTGCCAGTTACCGACCCAACAGTATATAGATAGGGGGGCCCCGCCCACAAGGACTCCGTCCCTTCCAAGATGGCGGACCCAAGATGGCTTCCAATGTAACCTGCATTCTAAGGTCATTGACCTGTCTTTGGCCAGACAGTGACGTCACACGACTTGGGCCAGACAGTCACATAAGTGTCTAACCTATTACTTCAAATTATTATATTTTGAAAAAAACCATTTGGTGCAGGTGAGTTTCGAACCCGGGGCATTCAGATGGGAGGCAACGATGCTACCCATTGAGCTAAGCAGACGCTTGTTAATTTATTGTTTTAGGCTGGTATATATATATACGACTTTTAATTACAAACAAACCATACATGTAACATAATTAAAGTTTTTGTTATTATTAGACAAATGGATGATTTACAAAATAATGTTTAATATTAGAGGCGGAACCAAAACGGAGGAACCAAAATGGCGGAATAAAAAAATGGCGGAATGAAAGATGGAAGCCTGTGATACCTTAAGCTGACATCCCTGACATTATAAAAATGGCGGCTTTCGTTCTTAAAGATGGTGCCTTTCGCTGATAAAGAATGGCGGCTTTCGTTCTTAAAGATGGTGCCTTTTGTTGATAAAGATGGTTGAAGACTTATTTAAAGTTACGTCACCCCAACCTTTAGAGCCGACAAATGAGAGTGAGGTTGATAAGCGAGAATAATGGTATTGGCCGAAGACTCCATGATTGAAAGTTACGCCCCCTATTAAAACAAACCATTCATAAAGCTTTTGTTATTAGACATAACCAAATATCGGAGAGACAATAGAGGTCGCTGACAAAAACAAAAGAAGCTCAGAAACAAAATGGACAACAGGTTCAACTCTTAAGCTTAGAAACAATGGTTGGTTACAGGTTCAATTCCTTTCTACCACGTGTTTAGTGTCATGTTACTCGTCTAAGTAAGCAGAATTAAAAAATGGCGACTAAAATGAGATAAAAAACTTAAAACCCTTATCGCGGAAGATCCGTGAGACGTACGCAGGAACCAATACATGCACGGTGTCAAGGATGCCAAATCAAATTGGAATATACATTAAAATGGCCACTTCCGGTCTAAACTTTAAATCGTTATATCTTTTCAACGGAAAGTGATAGAAATGAACTATCTTCAAAAAATGTATGTTTCATAACAAGGTCTACAAGAAACTGAGATAAAAAACTTTAAACCCTTATCGCGGAAGATCCGTGAGATGTACGATAGAACCAACACATGCACGGTGTTAAGGAGGCCAAATCAAATTGGAATATACAATAAAATGGCCACTTCCGGTCTAAACTTTAAATCGTTATATCTTTTCAACAGAAAGTGATAGAAAGGAACCGACTTCAAAAATGTATGTTTCGTAACAAGGTCTACAAGAAACTGAGATAAAAAACTTTAAACCCTTATCGCGGAAGATCCGTGAGATGTACGATGGAACCAATACATGCACGGTGTTAAGGAGGCCAAATCAAATTGGAATATACAATAAAATGGCCACTTCCGGTCTAAACTTTAAATCGTTATATCTTTTCAACGGAAAGTGATAGAAAGGAACTGACTTCAAAAATGTATGTTTCGTAACAAGGTCTACAAGAAAATGAGATAAAAAACTTTAAACCCTTATCGCGGAAGATCCGTGAGATGTACGATAGAATCAACACATGCACGGTGTTAAGGAGGCCAAGTCAAAGTGGAATATACAATAAAATGGCCACTTCCGGTCTAAACTTTAAATCGTTATATCTTTTCAACGACAAGTGATAGAAAGGAACCGACTTTAAAAATGTATGTTTCGTAACAAGGTCTACAAGAAACTGAGATAAAAAACTTCAAACCCTTATCGCGGAAGATCCGTGAGATGTACGATAGAACCAATACATGCACGGTGTTAAGGAGGCCAAATCAAATTGGAATATACAATAAAATAGCCACTTCCGGTCTAAACTTTAAATCGTTATATCTTTTCAACGACAAGTGATAGAAATGAACTGACTTTAAAAAATATATCGTTTCGTAACAAGCTCTACAAGAAACTGAGATAAAAAACTTCAAACCCTTATCGCGGAAGATCGGTGAGACGTACGATAGAACCAATACATACACGCTGTTCAGCAAAGCAAACTCTATAAGCATATTCAATAAAAATGTTACTTCCGGTAGACACTTCCGGTATAGCTATTCTTAGAGCTACATACATGTGTGACACATCAAAATAATCGTCTTGTTGAACAGAAGAAATATAATATTTAAGTAAGTCAGAACAAGCTGTGTTAACACCTAAAAACAACACACTCTCTCTTAGACTTAATGAAGTTACTTTCAGAGAAAATTTCAACCATACCAGAAAGAACAGTAATCAATAGCGTATTTAAATGTTGACTACATCAAGTGATGCGTGCTACAGACAAATTTTAGTACACCCTCTTAGACTTATTGAAGTTGACGGCACAGGTAGCTGTCAAGCGTACCTAACAAACCAAAGTAAATATGTCTTGAAGAACAGTCTTCAATTGCCCTAAACCAACACATCTCTATCATTTCAGAGTAATCTTAGCCATGTGACCAGTTAAACTAAGTATCTTGAAGTGTAGCTTTTATGTTTATGAGATATAAAATAAGAAAACCAAAGAGTTAATTGTCTATTACAACAACAAGCAGAAGGGGTTGACTTGGTACCTACAGCTGCTACATACTTGGTAAAAATGGGGTGCCACTAGCATTTCAGAGTAATTTTAACCACACAACACTCTAACTAACTGTCTTGAGATGTGGCTTTATGTGTCATTGGTTGGAAAATAAGAAAACTAAAGAGTTGATTGCCTATTACAACAGTCAGCTGAAGGAACATTTGGGTTATCGGAATACCGATAACGCCAAATGTTCCAACCGAAGGTGTCCACTTAGAGTCACATCTAGGGGGCCGGAATACCGGCCCCCTAGATGTGCTGGAAGCAACATCTCAATTAACACCTACAACCGCTAAACACTTGTTGGACTTTAATATGTTTGATATTAAATTCGGTTTGCTACATAACCATTCATTTTTACGAAAAACTCAACAATTTTTATTTCTGCGTAAGCGAATTTAATCAGAAATATAGAACCAATCTTCAAGGAACCGAAGTAAAAGGATAAGAACATTAAGAACAAACATTCCGATACCGAAGTGATCCTAAACACACCATATGATGCAAATTCTGTAAATCTCTTTAACAGAAGAAAAACAGAAGTGAAACACCGTAAGACAAATAGAACCGACGTACATAACAGATGTATCGTTATATCTTTTCAACAAGTGATAGAAATGAACTGACTTTAAAAAATATATCGTTTCGTAACAAGCTCTACAAGAAACTGAGATAAAAAACTTCAAACCCTTATCGCGGAAGATCGGTGAGACGTACGATAGAACCAATACATACACGCTGTTCAGCAAAGCAAACTCTATAAGCATATTCAATAAAAATGTTACTTCCGGTAGACACTTCCGGTATAGCTATTCTTAGAGCTACATACATGTGTGACACATCAAAATAATCGTCTTGTTGAACAGAAGAAATATAATATTTAAGTAAGTCAGAACAAGCTGTGTTAACACCTAAAAACAACACACTCTCTCTTAGACTTAATGAAGTTACTTTCAGAGAAAATTTCAACCATACCAGAAAGAACAGTAATCAATAGCGTATTTAAATGTTGACTACATCAAGTGATGCGTGCTACAGACAAATTTTAGTACACCCTCTTAGACTTATTGAAGTTGACGGCACAGGTAGCTGTCAAGCGTACCTAACAAACCAAAGTAAATATGTCTTGAAGAACAGTCTTCAATTGCCCTAAACCAACACATCTCTATCATTTCAGAGTAATCTTAGCCATGTGACCAGTTAAACTAAGTATCTTGAAGTGTAGCTTTTATGTTTATGAGATATAAAATAAGAAAACCAAAGAGTTAATTGTCTATTACAACAACAAGCAGAAGGGGTTGACTTGGTACCTACAGCTGCTACATACTTGGTAAAAATGGGGTGCCACTAGCATTTCAGAGTAATTTTAACCACACAACACTCTAACTAACTGTCTTGAGATGTGGCTTTATGTGTCATTGGTTGGAAAATAAGAAAACTAAAGAGTTGATTGCCTATTACAACAGTCAGCTGAAGGAACATTTGGGTTATCGGAATACCGATAACGCCAAATGTTCCAACCGAAGGTGTCCACTTAGAGTCACATCTAGGGGGCCGGAATACCGGCCCCCTAGATGTGCTGGAAGCAACATCTCAATTAACACCTACAACCGCTAAACACTTGTTGGACTTTAATATGTTTGATATTAAATTCGGTTTGCTACATAACCATTCATTTTTACGAAAAACTCAACAATTTTTATTTCTGCGTAAGCGAATTTAATCAGAAATATAGAACCAATCTTCAAGGAACCGAAGTAAAAGGATAAGAACATTAAGAACAAACATTCCGATACCGAAGTGATCCTAAACACACCATATGATGCAAATTCTGTAAATCTCTTTAACAGAAGAAAAACAGAAGTGAAACACCGTAAGACAAATAGAACCGACGTACATAACAGATGTGTCTGAGGAGAAACGTATTCAGAACCTTATTGAGTTTACTAAGTTTTAAGTATACGAACATAACAGTCTATGTACCAACCAATACCGATACCCTTAATATTTCAACCAAAGGAGCCCACTTAGACTCATCTCCAGGGAGCCGGAATACCGGCCCCCTAGAAGTGTCGGAAGCAACATCTCAACTAACACCTAGAACTGCAACATACTTGGTAAAAATGGGTGGAGCTCAGATTGTAAACGACTTGATAGGATCCTGGACACTCCATTTAAATACATGTAAATTTTGTAGTCTACTATGGACAGTCAAGTCTACCTCTGGACATTTAAGTCAACCCTGGACATAATTATAACGGTGTTTAAATGCAAATAGATTGAATTATTTTGCGGGGAGTCAGGTATGGACAAGGTGTTATTAATAATAAAAACAGTGGTAAAATATAAAAATATAATATATTTACTCAAGTGTACACTACAGCAAGCTAACTAATTTCAAAATTGTCTCCCTTTGCAATTCTGCTTTTTTATTTAGACCCAGCTCCATTAACTGTTTGATCAGCTGTTTCTTTTGAACTTGTTTTTCTCTGTACGCCTTTCTGATTGCAATTCCCTTTTCTGTTTGGTAAAACACTCTTCTCTTTTCATTAGCTTCCTGTCTTCTACGAATACCCGAAGCTCCTCTGGTGCACTGGCAAGTCTCTTTATTGTGCAACTCGTTCACTGATGCGTAAACTAATACGTTTTTAACTCCTTTTGATGCTAAACATGATATTTCATCTCTTACAGAAGCACACATTTTTCCTCTATCACACAGCTGTCTAACAGTACAACGTTCATCTAGCGAACTCTAAAAGAAAAAAAAACTAAGTCAACCACAGGAAATGAAATAACGTTCATCTGTCACGGGCTATCTCGGAAAACTAGGTCACTAACCGGAAACGAGAGCTGTCGACAAGCTCAAACACGTATAATGATGATGATGTCATCCTACCAGATATGACAACTGCCAACAGCTGTTAGACAGCTGTCTGTCCTGCTAGACAGCTGTCTGTCTTGGTTGGTTGACTGGTCGTTTGTCTGATCCGAACAGCACCGATGTTTGACGACAGTATGCGATCATTAAAGATGCACCATATAATGGAATAGTCTAGGTGTACACGGCTAGTATTCTCTGGACATTCATTCTGTTCACATCGTTCTTACAAGATGGCTTCCATATCAAAAGCTGATTATCTGAGTTTACTAAATGTTAATGACATTAAGGCGATTTCACCACAAGAGATGGCCAAAGATTACGAAGAGTGTGTTACGCAGTGGTTTCATCTTCTGTTAAATGAAGAAGATTTTAATTTGTTAGTTTGTGTACCAAATATTAAGTGGTATTCAATTTGTCGATGTCATCTAGAAGCAGATGATGGAAGTGTGGCGCATGAACATATGCACGCTTTGATACATTTTACAAATGGGTCTACGGTTCAGGGATTTAAAAAGAAGCTTCAACGTGTAGGGCGACGTTTGCATCCTAAAACAACTTTCAAGAAAATAATCTGTCTAGATCATGCTGTTGGAGTATTAAGGTATATTGCTTGTGCAGATGGGCAGAAACCCCTTCAAAGAGATGGCGATGGTCTTCGTGGAACGCCGCATTCGCACTATTCTAGGCGAGTGTACTGTGATTCTTGGCTGCATGGTAGAGGAAAAATGTGTGCTTCTGTAAGAGATGAAATATCATGTTTAGCATCAAAAGGAGTTAAAAACGTATTAGTTTACGCATCAGTGAACGAGTTGCACAATAAAGAGACTTGCCAGTGCACCAGAGGAGCTTCGGGTATTCGTAGAAGACAGGAAGCTAATGAAAAGAGAAGAGTGTTTTACCAAACAGAAAAGGGAATTGCAATCAGAAAGGCGTACAGAGAAAAACAAGTTCAAAAGAAACAGCTGATCAAACAGTTAATGGAGCTGGGTCTAAATAAAAAAGCAGAATTGCAAAGGGAGACAATTTTGAAATTAGTTAGCTTGCTGTAGTGTACACTTGAGTAAATATATTATATTTTTATATTTTACCACTGTTTTTATTATTAATAACACCTTGTCCATACCTGACTTCCCGCAAAATAATTCAATCTATTTGCCTTTAAACACCGTTATAATTATGTCCAGGGTTGACTTAAATGTCCAGAGGTAGACTTGACTGTCCATAGTAGACTACAAAATTTACATGTATTTAAATGGAGTGTCCAGGATCCTATGTAAAATGGCTGGGTTTTGATAAATCTCAGAATTCTTGGATAAATTCAGATGATGTTAAATAAGCTTATATATTTAATGTATTAATGTACTTAAAATAAAATAAAAGTCTTTATTAAAATAATGTTATTTTATTTTTTCATCTGGTTACATACAATTAAGCTAAGTGAACAATTACAATTTATATCGTAAATCAATAATATCCTGAATAAACTTCTCCTGAGGTACATCTGCTATCTGTAGATCGTTTCTCTTCGCCTTGAGGTATTCGACTTCGGTCTTTATTCTGTTAAAGAGATTTACAGAATTTGGATCATACAACATGTTTAAAACTACTTCGGAATCAGGGTGTTTATTTTTAAAGTTCTTGACAGCTCTTTTAAAACTTTTCTTCTGAGTCCTTACAGCATGATATGGATAGGTAGTATCCTTCTCATTTCTTGAAAGCAAACCAAAAACACAAAGTTTTCCAGGGTTGCTTGGTTTTGGAGATATATCTTCTAAATGTTCTGTGATTTTAGCATTTGTTTCTCGCATACGCTGCACTTCATCATCTATCTCCATTAATTTCACTTCAATTTCTTTGAGGTTATCCTTGTATTTTTGATTAAATTCACTTACGAAAAAATCAAAAATAATTTGGTTGCACTTTTCATAGAAACTATTGGATATCCAACAAGCCAAATTTAATATCAAATCTTTACAGACATATGTACCAGATATCAAGTTGTTTTCAGTCTGTGTTCCACCAAAGTCCACCAAGTATGTAGCGGTTGTAGGTGTTAGTTGAGATGTTGCTTCCAGCACATCTAGGGGGCCGGAATTCCGGCCCCCTAGATGTGACTCTAAGTGGACATCTTCGGTTGAAATATTAAGGTAATCGGTATTCTGGCTACCTAAATGTTTCTTCGCCTGACCGTTGTAATAGGTAATCAACTCTTTAGTTTTCTTATTTTCCAACCAATGTCTGAATCTTTTCTCACCATCTTTACACAGCTTAGTCGCATTAAAATAACCAGTGTTTTTATCAATAATTAATTGAAAGTCTGCAAATAAACCATACCAGAAGTTGTCTTTAATTTGCTGGTAGCACACATCATTTAATGTAGCCATTTTAAACACACTACTGAGCACTTGGATACGTTAGAGTTAACTGAAGCACGTCTTACCTCTACGATAACTAAATTTTGAATGAGTTTAACAGTGTGTAGTGAACAATTTACATGGATGATGTCATCCTTTCGGTTTGTACTAGACAAGCTCAAACACGAGTAATGGGGGTGATTGAACAGATATAACACAAGATAACATTCACCAAAGTCATCAACTGACACGTTATTTACCCTAAGCGGGCCTCTCTCTTGCGTATATTAAACAGATACACAGACAAGTTCAAACACAAATAATGGGGTGATGTCATTCAACGGAAATTACACTAGATAACAACCGTACAGACAAAACTCAAACAGGTTTGTGGAACAGGTTTGTGGATGATGTCATACTTCTAACGGCTGTATTCTAGACAAGCTCAAACACGAATACCATTTACCCATCAAGGGGCCCCCCTACAGTATGTTTCTGAACTTCCTTCTTTTGTTTGCTAACAACCTCTGTGTGTTATTTTTAAATAAGTCTTCAACCATCTTTATCAGCGAAAGGCACCATCTTTAAGAAAGAAAGCCGCCATTTTTTATAATGTCAGCTTAAGGTATCACAGGCTTTCATTCCGCCATTTTGGTTCTTCCGTTTTGGTTCCGCCTCTAATATTAAACATTATTTTGTAAATCATCCATTTGTCTAATAATAAACTTTAATTATATTACATGTATGGTTTGTAATTAAAAGTCGTATATATATATACCAACCTAAAACAATAAATTAACAAGCGTCTGCTTAGCTTAACGGGTAGCATCGTTGCCTCCCATCTGAATGCCCCGGGTTCGAAACTCACCTGCACCAAATGGTTTTTTTCAAAATATAATAATTTGAAGTAATAGGTTAGACACTTATGTGATTGTCTGGCACAAGTCATGTGACGTCACTGTCTGGCCAAAGACAGGTCAATGACCTTAGAATGTTTACATAACAAGACTAAATGTGACTGTCTGGCCCAGGGCGTGGCTGGGCGCCGGCGCCGGGGCTGGCGCCGGGGCTTGGCGCCGGGGGCCGGGGCGTGGCTAGGCGCCGGGGCCGGGGCAGGCGCCGGGGCAGGCGCCAGGGCAGGCGCCAGGGCGTGGCTAGGCGCCGGCGCCGGCGCCAGGGCGTGGCGCCAGGGCGTGGCGCCAGGGCAGGCGCCAGGGGCGTGGCGCCGGCGCCGTGACGTCACTTCCTGTGACGTCACTGTCTGCTCAAAGTGTCCCATTACCTACTTTAGTGATTCTTTTTCCTATAATAATTACAAAATATCATTACTTGAAGGTTTTTAAATATGTTTAAAATAGTTTTAAGACGAGCTGGCCACACAGAATAAAATAAAATTGAAACCAGAGAAGTTGTCTCTACATCTATATTTAGTATGGAAAAGTTTCACCAAGTAAGGGCAGCAATGCATCAATTGGTAGTTTTTGTTTTGTTGTGAAAATACTTTTGATATGCGTTCTATTATTTATTATTATTTGCAATGGGTAGTTCTCTATATCAAGTCCCTGCACCATTGTTCCCCTCTGATCTTCATTTACTTCCTCAAGGTACCCGTTTCCTTTATAAAAACCAGTATTATCCTGTAATGAGTATTCTTTAACGTTGCTAAGTTAAGTTATTTAGCCACTGGTAACCTCCGCTGTGCTTCTTTAAATGCCTCGTTATGACACACTATGTGTACTGGAGCTTTCTCCCCCTCTTCACATCCCTTACAGATAGAGCCTGAGCTGATCCCCATTGTGTAGATCTGTTTCTTCATTTGACAGTGACCAGTTATCGGTTAACATCGAAGAACAAATAAAGATTATTATTAATATTATTCCTGATCTTAAATTCTGATGATAGTGTGCTGTATATGTTTTTAGTTGTATCCGTTTTCTAGTAATGTCTGTTTTAGAAGCTTCAATTCTGTCTGTTTATTGTTATCATCTGTGAGTCTAAAAGATCACAGAATTAAGTTATGATAGGTGATGGTGAGATTCAGCGTTAACATAGCAATTAGTGTGGGTTGGTTTTATTTAATAAATAACTTTTTTATGGAGCATCTAATATCAATGGACAACATGCTTGAATTAAAAAAACAACAAAACGTGGCATTTTTCGATGAAGTAGAACGCAGAAAATCCAAATAAAATCACGTGATCATGAACGGTCTGCTATTGGTGTGACGTCACAAGGCAGTACAATTAGGGATGCAACATCACTCATAAAAAGCGTCGATGTTAGAACATCGATGTTTTCAGAAGTAAAATATTGATGTTGAAAACATCGATGTTTATGAACGATACATCGATGTTTTGGAAAAAAAATTAAAAGCACATAAGAATGTTGAAAATGTTTAGTAATTATTTATTTCGCAAAATAGAATTCAAAAACAACATTTTTGTGCCTAGTAAGAAGGTTCTTTCTTGAGTAATCGTAGCCCCGACTTCTGAAAACAGCCGCCCACTGGGCACCGACGTTGCTACGATAGGCAAATATATCATCGCCAGTTTATATAGCCCAGGAAAAATCCTTTCATGTCTTCCCATATTTCTAAAGCAACTGCTTTTATAGGAAGTAGCGAAGACGACATAAACATGTGAAATTCTGCTTTTGTTTTATCCGTTGTTTAATTTTTTCGGTTGTTGTGTGTTAATTGTCGGTGGTAACTCTATATGTCATGTTTGGATTAATTATATTCATTCCTTTCAGGTTGGTCAGAAGACTCTGTTTGTAAAACTGCTGCTTGCATACTGGTTAAGTAATTACTTGTATAATTGATGACTTTACCCTTAGCAGTCGCATCTTTAAAATGAATCAGCTTGAAGTGTGGATCTAGAGCGGTTACGATAGCCAAGCATGAGCACCGCTCTAGTTTATCGAAGCATTTTGACACCTCTATTTCAATTTGTGGTTTGAATAAAACTGTGCTTTCAAGTGTTGGTGAAAATTTTTCTAACATGCCCCATAGACAGCTTAGAAGTGGAATAACCTTACTTACTGTGACATAATTCTGTGCAGCAATTTCTTTAGTCAATCTTTCAAAGGGCTGTAAAAGTTGTACAATTTCACGCAGACAGCCAACTTTGTTAGAAGTTATCATTGATGGAGCATCTGAACGGCATAACAATATTGCACCGATCTTTGAAATTAGCTTGATAAAACGTTCCAACGTACAATACGTTGAGTTCCAACTAGAGCAAACTTCAAATATCAGCTTTTGGTCTGTCTTCCATCTTACCAGCCTCCCTTTGCTTTTTCCGCAATTCATCACTGGCATTGACACTACGTTTTAATAATTTTACAATCTTGTGGACTTTGCTAATGGTAATTTATATTTTGAAAATTTTGTAATTGAAAGTTTTAGCTTTATCCAATGATCTTCTGACAACTAAATTCAATGTGTGGGCGAAGCATACTTTAATTTTTTTCACCAAACATATGTTTATTTACCTTCATAATCGTGCTGTCATTGTCAGTCACTACAGCAGTAACTTTACCAATAGTAATACAACATTCTTCGAAGATATCTGAAAGTCTTTTTTGTATGTTTTCTGCTGTATGACTTTCGAACAACTCAAAGGCTCCCAAAGTTCTACTCATAAGCTTGGATTTTGAAATTGATGGCGACTCCAACAAAGGACTTGTTCTGCACCATCTCTGTCCATGTCATATGTAATACGGTAATGTTCTGCTACTTTAAAGTAATTGTTCAAAATATCTGACATTGTCTCATTTTTCATCTATACGAATTTTAAACGTCTCTAGAAGGGTACCAGTTCTCTCATTAACTTACATTATGGTCCATGATAATGAAAGTCACGATCGCTTTAATTATGTTTTATGTTTGTTACTTTCAATATCTGTTAAACTGAACAATTCCTTCACATTTTGTTGTTGAGCGTTTTGTTTGGGTTGAGTATCCGTGATTGTAGCTTTTGAACTGCAACCAGATGAGCTAGTATGTCTTAGAAATATTCTTAGAATTATCAACATGAATTCCATCAATAACATGTTGATCATTTTGAACCTCCTCATTTGTTTCATCACTGCATTTTTTTTTCTTTTTGACTTGCTCTTACACTATTACTTTTTGAATAACTTTTGCGTGTAATTTTTCCAGATGACCCCAAAGATAAGTGGTATTTCCTGATGTTTTCAGGCATTTATTCCAAAATTTTAAAATGCTCATCATCACTTTTTTAAAAATAATTCCAAATTTTACTTTTTTTTACTAGGTGGCATTTTATCTGAAAAAAGAGTAATGTTATAAATAATAGTAATATTTAAATACTAGATATCGATAAATGAAAATATTAAGTAAGTGAACAGGAGAGTCGATAGTTAGTTTGTCTGTCACATTTACATGTCATTTCACTTTCCGAGCGAAAGACATATAACCTATAAATGTTTACATTTCTAAATTCACTTTTGCTATTCTAATAGTACAATAATAAATATTGTTAAATAAATACTTATGTATGCAAACACACACACAGATCTTGACTTTATAGTTTTCCAATTTATTAATCTCAACCTATTATCCACTCACAATCAACAATCCAATTTACAAACTTGGTTTGGTGGTGTCTTAGATTAGATACCTAATCTAAGGGTGGTGTCTTAGTTTAGTACCAGCATATGTAGCCGTACCAATTCTACTTTGGCTTTCGGGCTTCCGCATGCGCAGTTAGTCACAGGGATAATTAACATGGTTCACAACCAGGGATAGGTAGGTAGTTAATTCGTATTTAATTAGCCAATTAATTACCATAGTTAATTATATTCATTGCTAAGTACAACTTGGAGAACCCAAATCACCACAACAAATATTTTAAAGACCTTACGATCGTTTCGCTGACAACGTCAGAATCAGCAGATGATGAAAAATTCTAAAATTAAATCAACAGCTGCAGTGTATTTATATCGCACCTAGGTAGACGAACTAATCCGAAGTAAAAGTTGTAGTCGACGACCCATCGTTTGTCTATTGTGTCAATATTGAACGGACTAGGTCGAAGAACTACTTTAATCTTCTGGTTGACAAATGTATGAGTTTTTATCTAATTTAAGGATAATGGCCTTAAAATGAAAGGTACCGAGATATTTAAGGAAGCTACACGTTGTTTTTGATATAAAAAATTCACTATGTGAATATTGGAGCCTGTGAAGAGCGACGACAAGCACATCTGGCGAACAGACGAATAACAGCTGTCAATCTTTAAAAAAAAACAAAAGTCTGTTTCATTCACAATGTTAACTTTTACAAAGGATAAATAATTCAACTAAAATTCTACATAAAAACAAGTATTTATATTGACTTCTTAGACACAAAGAAAAACGCAAGGCGATTTTTAAGTCGATAACTAAACGTAGAGCCTAGTATCTGTATAGACCGGCCGAGTTATTGACAATAATTTATTATTCTGCTAGACAGATTAGAAGTGTTTAGCTGGTCAAATACAAAGTGAAAATAAAGAGCTTGAAATTAAAGGTGCCGCACGATTCAATGACATTTTGTTCTTAATCGACCTTATATAAACACTTTCAAAAGCATCGAGCATAGTTTGATGTCTAACATTTTTGACAAATTTCAAATTTTTGTCAATGTGGTGATTATTATCCCATATATGTTGTGCCACAGATGATTTGTCAACCGTACCATACCGTAAATGTGCGAGATGTTCACGAAATCTGGTGGTTATGTTTCTCTTGGTTTGACCCACGTATTTAAGATTATAATCTTTGCAACTTATCTCATAAATACCCGACATTTCAGTGGCTTTGTCTTTCGTACTATCCAACAATTTTTTAAAATTACTTTTCATCGAAAAAGTCAAATGTAAATTGGGTTCTTTGGTCAAAATTATTCATATCAACAATTTGCGACAAACAATACATTTGCAGAATTTAGGAACATTGAGGAAACAGGACAGTAAGAGATGAACAACATAAAAATTTTATTTATTGTAAAACAAAATAAACATCTTATAATATGCCTCACATCACAGCTAAAAAAACTGGAACAGCTTATGACTACATTACAAGAGTGTCACAGCTCAAAGGAACAAAAAACCATATTTTTTATAAATAAACTTATATAAAACAAACTCAACATTTATTTGGGACAGATAAGAAAAATTTAGTTAAAACTCAATACTGATCTGACTTATAGGAATCTTTCATCTTTGGTGAGTAATAAATAAAAATTAGATCTTTCAATTGTCAACCTATTTCTTAAGGGTGAATGCACAAAATATCAGTTTGAGAATACTCTTTCAAGTTGTGCTGGATCAAGATGGTATTTTCAGAAGTTTTTGGGTGAAATCTGCTAAATTTTGATCTTTTCTTTCAACCAAAGTCCAAAACACTCAAGGAGAAGTTATCTGTTTTTCGAAAAGTTTCCTAAAAATGCCAGTCTTACAATATGTAGTTAAACCTTCCAAGTCTACAGCATTCAAATTATCTACCAAAAAATCATTCACACAATTAAGTTGATCACTACTTAATCCTTTCCTTCATATTTTGGCTGCAAAAAATTAGCTGTGAGCCCATAAATGTTTACAGCCATTTTTATATGCTGATCAACTGCATCTCTAATCGAATTATTATAATCTGGCATCTGTTCCCTTATTTCCAGCCATTTTTGAGTAACATCAGCTACATTAAATGCAGCACACATATGTATTAATTCACAAACTGGATTTATAAGTATCACAGTTTCTCGAACACTCAATAAATTCTTCATCCTAAAGGTAATAAACCACTTCTTGCTTCAGCTCAACTGACTCCATTGTTCCAACTTTCTTCATTATAGGTAAGTTGTTCAACAAATTTTCAAAAGAATTTTTGTAGCTGCACCATTTTTTCTCAACCAGCAGTACAATTTTCCAGCCACTATTTGATATTAAATTTTCAAGATCGGTGTGCTTGAACTCTTTCAACAGTATATTTATCCTTTTTATCAATTCTTGGTTGATGATGTCTTTAGCAAGAAGATTACCAGTATTACTACTGCAGGTAGTATGCCATGGATTTGTTAATCGGCTTATCTTAACCATATTGGCAGCGTTATCACTTACAACTGCATAAATATTACACGAGTAAAATGTTTTGGCCAACTCTATTGACTTCTCACAAATTTCAGCTAGAGCTTCTCCTGACTCTTTCTTAACTGATAAATCATAGCTATCTAAAAAAAAAGGCTATGACCCTCTCCTCTAGTGCCAGCTATATGTATCATGGTAACCCGATTTTTTGTATTATATGATGAACTTTTCCACCCATCTGTAAACGTACATGTTGCTTTTCCTAGACATTTCGAATTTAATGTTATCAAATCATTGTTTACCTTTATAGTAAAGATTTAGATAATGTTTTCCTAGTAGGAGGGATATATGAGGGTCGCATCTTTTTTAAAAATTCCTGGAAATCATCACTTTCAATAACAGCAAATAAAATATTGCAATCATAGAAAAATGTTGCCAATGCCATATCAGTTTCATTCTTTTGATTTGATGTCATTGTATCCACGAAGTCATATATGTTTGACCATATTTTCTTTGTGGTTCTACTTGCAGATTGTCTGTCTGTGGGAACTATGTGAAGTGCTTGCAGAGTCATCAGTCTGTTTCATTTTAAGCATTCTAGGTATCTTTGTTTTCGAGTCAACACTTTCTTCTTGCATGATGTGACTATGATCAGTAGTCCGAGATAATTGACATGAACTGACAGGCCTATATAAACCTGAGCTGCCCTGAAAAATACACCAGTCAGTTTTCTAAATGCAAGGAAGTTTATGAATCTTAAGAAAAAAAATCATCTAATACTAAAACACCAGAAATCTTAATAGGAGAGTATTTCTTTTGTAATGAAATGTTTTCTCGATGAACATGCCCTAACATCAAAGTTACAATATAAATTTTATCTACCTGGATATGTAAAATTTCCGAAAAAGTTCCCTTATTAGAATAATTTGTGCTTGCAATATGATTTCTTCCACACATCCTTCAGGATCGGGACTTAAAATTGTGTCAACAGCCAGTTGCAAATTTTGTGAACTTTCAACAAAATCATCTGACTCAGATGATGATTCAAAGTGGCATTTCTTCCCAGAATAAAAATGAAATCCATAAGTACTTGCTAAAAGTTTTAAGTATCAGCAATAGCTTCCTAAGAATAAGCTCGGCTCTTACTTCCATAAATAATATAAACATAAAACCCACCTATGAGCTTGAAGTCGAGATATCCTTGCATTAAAAAAAATACTATGACATACAATACACAAAGCTCCTGATTTTCCATTGTCCAGTCTTTTAGGTACAAAATGTAATTGTGCATATCTATTGTGGAATTTTTTTCCTCGGTTTGGTGCATTCATCCTTCCACTGAAGTGTGAACTGTAGAATTGTAGTATACTTTGCATAGACGGGACCCGTCTAGTTAAGGATCGCCCAAAGGACCATCCCATCACTGATGGTTAATGGTCGAACAATTTTTTTGTTATTACATTTATAGTAGATATGAGAAGCGTACGCACAGACAATGACGCAACAGGTGCACTTTTCAAAATATTTGAGTAACGAAATAAAATACCTCCCTGACGTGCTGTTTACACACAATCTTTCCAACTGACCTACCCTGACACCAGTTAGCCCAATTAAAAGCTAAGAGGGGAAGGAAAATCAACCCTGCCATTCATGTGAGCATAATGTACTTTTCCTTCCCCTTTTTCCTTCTTTTAGTTTTGATTAGGCAAACTGATGTAGGGCAGGTCAGTTGGGAGGATTGCGTGTAAACAGCACGCCACGGAGTCTTTTATTTCGTTACTTAAAATATTTTTCGAAGTGCGCATGATCAATGCAGCTGGGTCATTACTGTGGTGAGACGCTCGTAGTAGATTTGGTACGGATAGATGCTACTTAGTTACAAGATCTATAAAACTTATTTATAGATCTTGAGTTAGTTAAATATAAGTAGACATCTGTCAACAAAAAAAATTCGGGATGCAGCAAGTGCGTTATTGTAGTGAATTTTCATTAAATGCTTCAAATTCGAATCTTAATTTTGTATAAACTTATAAAGTTGAATTTTGGAATGTAGTAAGGTCTTTCCCAAGGCAACATATACACGATATTTCATAAAATATATTTTTAATTTTTGAAGATAAAAATTTTTTAAGAAAGAAAACTCAAAATTTTCCTGGGAAACCCTTGTCCGATTTTCCTGGACAACGAACTCGTCCATGCTATTGATAAAAGACAGGTACTTGCCGAGTTTAATCCAAATTGGTTAATTACTTTTTGAGTTATCGGTTGGATACACACACACGCATGTATATATGTATATATATATATATATATATATATATATATATATATATATATATATATATATATATATATATATATATATATATATATATTCTACATGTGACCATTGCACTTTAGACGTAGGAGGTATTTTTTTTCATCTTCGACTTTGTCAATTCGTGCTCACCTCATATCTTTACCGGTTTTTCTAGCGATAACTCAGTCTCCCTTATCAATTTCTCCTAAAGAGTGTAATCTCGTACACCTATTATAATTCTCTCTCTTATCAGCGACTCAGCTTCATTTTCAAACCCACATGGTTGAGCAAATTTCTTGAGGACGGTTGATTTATAACCGCAACCGGATATTACCAAAAACGCGCACACCACAAGAAAGCGTATGTAACGTAGAGTAATAGTCTGGTATATTTTTTACGGATAATCCATAAGTAACAGATTAATTGAGAAATTAAGTTCTCAAAAACACCCAACTTGCACGTTTCGAACTGTAAATTTTCAGCAGCGTTGTCACATTTAATATTTAATCCCAAGAGTGTTTGGCCGCTTTAACGAAATAAAACATCTAAAATACTTTTTACACACAATCTTGCCGACCTGACAACACCGCCTGTCTGCAATTTAATCCCAAGTGTGTTTTGCCGCTTTAACGAAGTAAAAGATCTAAAATGCTTTTTACACGCAGTCCTGCCGACCTGACCTTCTGCATCAAATATGTCCACTAAACAACAGTCATAACCCCAGGTGCAAAAATATAGGTTTTTGTTGCAAATCGAAACGTTTTAATTGCGTTTATCATTGAAAGGTTATTAAAAACGAAATGTACCACATTGATTAACTTTATTAAGGTATGTACAACTGTAAGGCCATATTCTATTATAATCACGTTAATATGTAGTTGCGGTTAAGTCGACCATTCCCAGTTTCTTGAGTTCTGTTTCAAAATAATCAAATATCTCACTTTCTTGTTGCATCCTAATGAAGAATTTATATCTGTTGAATACCGTTGACTTTCTTGGTTTACAATATTCTTCAAATGCTTCTACTACCTTATCACTTTTTCTTTCCTCCGTTAATTTAAAAGTATTGTTACGTTCTACGGGGTTCTGGATTTGTTGATTAACAAAACACAGCTTTTCAAACTACCAATTTATTATTACCAACTATTTTCCAATACCAGTGTCAACTAAAATATTTCTCTTCTCTATTATTAAATGTCTCTAGAACAATATTCCACTATCGCCTTCTATGATCGCCCTTATACACCAACACTTACTGTTGATTCGCTTAATACTCTATGATCACTTCTTTTACACCACACTACTCAATACTGAACTAACTTACTCTGCGCACTGCTCGTCTATTTAAACTGTCTAGAGATTATAGACGTTCTACACTAATCTACACCTGCCACTTTTGGTCTATTCTAGAAATGTCATTCCAGAGTGTTCGCTGTGACAGTATTATAGGACTGCAGTGCTTCATCACCTACACAATGTAGCAGCATTGCTATCATTATCCTTACCCCATCGGGTTTTTCTATATGTTCATTTGCTTCTAGAAATATATGAAATCTCTGGAAAAAACTTTAAAATTGTCTGCTAGATCGCCTAGGAGACTCAAATTTTTAGGTGGTTTGAACTCCATTCTTTATTTATTTGTAGTCCAATACTAATACGTTTTACACCATGTACCAGGATAGCCAGCAAATCGTCCACAAAGAGGGACCACAGCAGCGGGGATAGAACTCCCCCCTGAGAGCACCCCCTCGCAGCCTTGAAGCTGACCACCTCCCCCTGCACCGAGGTAATAACGGACCGATTGTGAAGCATGCTCCCGATCCAGCCACAAATGGTAGGTTCCACCCCTCTAGCGATAGTGGCTTCGTAGAGGGAGATAGGTAATGCATTATTAAATGCTCCTTCAATGTCGAGAAATGCAGCCACCGCTACCTCCCCGTTATCCAGGGAGTGTGATTTTCTCGACGAGGTTATTGAGTGCTAACTCAGTAGATTTGCCAGTTTGGTAGGCATGCTGGTGGGTATATTAAGGGGGTTGTTGACTAAGATGTTCCCCCTAATGTGTCCGTCCAGTATTTTTTCCAATCCCTTCAGGAGGAATGATGTAATACTGAGAGGTCTCAGTGATGTGGTTAGGAGGTCATTACGTCCCAATTTGGGAATGTAAACCCCTCTAATCTCCGTCCAGCTGGATGGAATATAGTTCCAAGCCAGACTGGCTCTATACAGCCTGATTAGGAAATGTAGGAGAATCTCCAGTCCATTTTGTAGTAGAACCGGAACCACCCCATCCTCCCCTGGCGCCTTGAATGGCTGGAAATGTTTCACAGCACACTCCACTGCCGAGGCTGTAACTATTCTCCGAGCAACCCGCCAGTCCTCCCTTTGAGGGCGTTTAAATCGACCCTCGGCTGGCAGGTCATTTTCGTTGCTCAGGATCAGACAATAAATAAAATAACAACTAAGTATATGGCCAGAAATAGAATTTGTGTTTAAGTTTATCTTTAAGAATTTCTTTAGTACACGCTATGTATTATTTGAAAATTGTTACTGATCTTAGTTATCTTATCTGCTTAATAAAGATAATTGTTGAGTTTTATTATTGATATTATTGAAAATATTACCATCCTTTACTTTCCCCATAAACTTTAGAACACATCAGGATAATATCTCTTTATCTAGATATCTAAATTAACAGAATACCGAAGCAGCAAAAATTTTTCACTAGAAGCCTTAAAAATTTGAGCTTATAGGCAAGATTGGTCCCCAAACAAAGTAAGTACAATTGTTAATTTTAGTGAATTTTTTAAAAAAAAATCACTAATTTATATATATATATATATATATATATATATATATATATATATATATATATATATATATATATATATATATATATTTATGTCACACCAATAACAAAAAATAATAAACAGATTGTGATAAAATTTGGTAAATGCCTTTCTTTCGCGAGTCGCTTGGATAAGTTCGTTAGCCAGGGAAATCTGACTAGTTTTCCCGGAAAATTCTGTGTTTTCTTTCAGAAAATTTTTATATACTATACTTTGCTTAGTTTTTAGTCGTTTTAGCGAAATAAAAGACCTCCCTGACTGTGCTGTGTACACACAATCCTCCCAACCGACCTGCCCTGACATCAGTTTGCCTAATCAAAAGCTAAAAGAAGTTAAAAGGGAAAGGAAAAGTACATTATGCTCACATAACCTTGACATATGCCAGGGTTGATTTTCCTTCTCCTTTTAGCTTTTAATTAGGCAAATTGATGTCAGGGCAGGTCAGGAGTCAGCTGGTAGGATTTTTTTGTAACATCACGTCAGTCTTTTATTTCGTTAAAATAACAAAAAACTCTGGACGCAGCAAGTGCGTTATGGAAGTGAATTTTTATAAAAATGTTTTTAATTACAAATATATCGCTCTAATGCGAGCAGGCATCAATTTGCTTACCGGTATAACCTATATAGTAGGAACAGTGTATCATATTTTATCAAAATAATTATTTGAAAATGTACAAAACTTTTCGGAAAATAAACTTTAAATGTTTCTGAGAAAACTGGTCTCCTAGCCAATGAACCTTAGGTTAATAGCAAATTGAGTTATTGAAATTTGAAACATTTAATGAAAATTCGCAACCAAAACGCCCTTGCTGCGTTCATACAAATAATTTCCGAAAATACAGTTAAATGTTGATTTCCTAACCAACAAAACTTACGTTAATAGCAAATGAGTTATTGAAATTTGGAGGACTTAATGAAAATTTGCTACCAAAACGCACTTACTGTGTCCAGATTTTTTCTTACAAACATGCATCATATTTCGATAAAATATGCTAAAATGCAGTAACGAATTTGTTCTACGAAAATTAACTAAAAATTATAGACGGTTAAACCATAAACTTCACTAAACCTACAGCGAAAGCAACAACTTAACTAAACCGACAGCCAAAACATCAGAGAAAGGGTCTATTTGAAATGAATTTTCTGGGAATATTTTAGTAAAATGAAGGACAATGACGATTGAAACTAAGACTTCAGGCTTTGTAAAACATTATTCTTGAGACATTTTCCTTCCATAGCTCATATTAGTGTCAGGTTCATTGCCTAAATATTACCAATTGTGACGTTTAAAATCGCGATTTTGACGTTTTGAGGAAAAGCCAAATGTATTTTTCTTTGAATGCCTGTAACTTTTTTGTCCTTTAACCTACGGAGCTAAATTTTGGTAGGTAACTTGCCTATAATGATATAAACCCGCGTATGAAATTTGGTTGCCCTTACTTTGTTAATTTTGGAGATATAATTTTTTTTTCGAAAGAAAACATAAAATTTTCCGGGAAAACCTCGGCGGATTTTCCTGGCTAACGAACTTATTCAAGCCACTTGCGAAAGGAAGGTACTCACCAATTTTGACGTTTAAAATCGCGATTTTGACGTTTTGAGGAAAACCCAAATTTATTGTTCTTTAAATGCCTGTAACTTTTTTGTCCTTTAACCTATAGAGCTAAATTTTCGTAGGTATTTTACCCATAATGATATAAACCCGCGTGTGAAATTTGGTTGCCCTTACTTTGTTAATTCCGGAGAAATAAATTTTTTCGATTTTTTTCGAAAGAAAGCACAAAATTTTCGGGGAAAACCTCGGCGGATTTTCCTGGCTAGCGAACTTATCCAAGCCACTTGTGAAAGGAAGGTATTCACCAAGTTTTATCAAAATCGGTCCATTATTTTTTTAGTTATAGGTGTGACACATAAATATATATATATATATATATATATATATATATATATATATATATATATATATATATATATATATATATATATATATATATATATATATATATATATATATATATATATATATATATATATATATATATATATATATATATATAACATATAAAGTCTGAAACCGACCTCGGATTTGGGTTCCAGGGGTCCTAATTAGCGCTCATTTGAAGAAATTTTTTCAAAATTCAAAAGTCGGGATCTCCTCATTAGTGATTTTTTTAAAGAAAATTCACTAAAAAACTAATCCAAGTTTTTACTGTCGCGAGACGCTCCACTAATAAGACAATAGGATTGATTCCCAGTGTGACGGTTCAAGGTTTATAGATTATACAGGTTGTCTGGCAACTCCGAGAGGGGAGGGACGTCATAATACGTCATGTGAAGTCTAAATGCCAAAAGTTTAAGTTTGGCTTTGGTACTTTAAATAATATTTATTAGAAATTTAGGTAACTTTTAATGTGTTTGCTAAAAATGTTTCGAATACCATCAGTTACAGACATATTTAAAGGTTTATTTTGTACGAAATAGCAGTTAAATCGGAACTATTATCTTAAAGACTGTATTTTGTTTTTCAAGGTGTTTTGTTGTAATGTAAACATAAGTGTACAGTGAATTAACCTTCGGACGAATTGGACGTAATTTAATCAAGAATTAAATCGGTAATTCATCATATAGGTAGATATGTGTCTAATTTCAAAAAATAAATTATACATACTTAAAAAAAGAAGCCAATAGACAACTTAACCTAAATATCTTTTTAGATGCCCAGTTTGTAACGTATCAACGTGCAAAAATAATGCTAAAACGGCAAAGGAAAGTGAAGAGAAACTTTCCTTCTTTTCTTTTTCTAAAGGGCCTAATATGAGGATGTTGAAGATGAGTTGCAGGCTAGGATACTGAATACACAACCGACGCATCTAAAAAAATCAGGTACAAATTTTGTGTTTGTTGGTTTTAATTATTTATGTATTTTGTGTAAGAGTATGTAGTACCTACGTATTATTTGAAGTTTGCCTAAAACCTATTATACCTACTTGTAGTAATAAATTTATATTTTCTGCTGTTCCCTTGTTATATCTGATGAACGGGCAAGAAAATCAAAATGAGAGTGAAAGGTCCAAGAGAATGATGCATAAGAACCACCATTGAACATCACAGAACCATTCAAGAGAAAAATTTGAGCAAAGACTTGTCAGAAAGACCTTAGTAAAGAAACAGAGTATGATATCTTAAAAAGAAAATATCAAGAATTGCAAATTGAAAACCTGTGTTTCAAGAAAAAAATAGATTACTATGAAAATCACCAAAATTTTACTGCAGCAACATATTTCTGATCTAGAAAATGGGCTAAAAGAAGCTGGAATTAATTTTGAGGATAGAAGATCTTTTAGCTTCTAATCAATTAGAAATTATATAATAGCACAATATATATTTTTAATAACAAATATAAGATATATGTCTCTTTGCTTACAAAGTGATTGCAAAAATTATAAAGCTACGATTTTATATGTGTACAAATAGATACCTACCTAAATATTATATACTAAAATTATTTGCTTATTGTGCCAACCCTGTGTACTATTTTACTATGAGTTTTTTGCTTAGAAATTGATTGCAAAAATTATAAACCTACGATTTTGTATGTGTACAAATAAGTACCTACCTAACTATTATGTGCTAAAATTATTTACTTATTATATATAGCAGCCCAATGTATTATTATAACAAGAAGTATGGTTTTTGGCTGTGAAATTGATTGTAAAAATTATAAACCTATTATTTTGTATGTATACAAATAAATACCTCCTTAAATATTATATACAAGTCTCATTTACTTATTGTGTTATCTCAGTGTACTATTTTACAACTCCAAAGATGTAGGAGTTTTGTGGTTGTAAAATGAAGCACGCACATTATAAACCTACTATTTTGTATGTGTAAAAATACATACCTACCTAAATATTATAAACTTAAAAAAATTACTTATTGTGAAAGTTGCAGGTTATTAAATGAAGCTTATCAAGTAAAATAGGAAAACAATTAAGATAAAGAATCCAAAAACCTAGACTGCAGTTCAGAAGACGATAATTATGTCCAATTTGGGGCATTATGATTTTATATTTCATAAATATTATTTATGTTGAGGTGTCCCCCCTAATGCCAGTGGACTTAGCAATCTTTATCTAATTAGGGCCAAATCAGCCCATTATTACTACAAACAACGCTACCCAATTTCAAAACAATCGGTGAGGAGAAAGAAATTTAACACCTTGTATCTTGGAAACAATGCATTTTAGCACCTATGTTTATGGAAACTTTTTCTCATAAAATGACCTGGGAAATCAACCCCTTAAATATTGCCCCGTCTTTTTTTAAACACCCTGTATATATATATATATATATATATATATATATATATATATATATATATATATATATATATATATATATATATATATCAATAGGATTTAGGATTGTTTCAATGCAGAGTAGTGCTGGTCTTACATAGTAGAAGTAGTGGGTCACCTAAAATTGAGGACTTGAGGAAGTGCCTGAGAAATACAGATTTGATATTGAAATGAAGTAACTCTGCAGCATTGGTAAAGAGCCTGACCAGTAATGTTATGTGCTGACTAACAGACCGTTGGTCGGCTGCTGGCCGGAGTTTTCTATAGTTACCGGCCCAGCATTGTATTCAAGCACTTCTCCAGCAATGCAAGTGCCGGGTACCGGCTGTGACGCCAATACTGCGCCAGCATTAAAGGTTAGCTGGGATGTCAGTCATTCATAGATTATTAGAATATTAAAATCAAATGCATACAAACTCAGGAGCCAGAACACGGAAGACGATTTTGATAGATGAACATCTTTTTGTGAAGAAATGATGGAAAGGTTAGGTAACAATATTATCCAACAAGAACAAGTTTTGTTTGCTGATAAGTGCAGTTTTACACTCGCTGGCTATGCTAATCGTCGAACTTGTCGCTATAGGTCTAAAGAATATCCACAGTGGATGGGAGAAAAACATACACAATACCCTGATAAGGATAATGTTTGGGCAGGAACAGTCGTAAACCAGGTGATTGGTCCGTGTTTCATTGACGGCAATTTGAATGGAGATAGGTAATTAGTTAGCACTGCTCCTAAATAATGTCGTGTCAACTTTGGCAAACCCGCGAATGTGAAGTCTATTGTTCCAACAGAATGAGTCAGCAGTATATTACCAAATTAATGTCCAGTAGTTTCTCGACTTAATATTTCCAAGTTGCTGGATAAGGAGGCCACGATAGTTAGAATGGCCAGGACAATCACCGGATCTTACGTTATTAGGCATCTTATGGGGATACTTTTTTCTCCCTCAGGGCTCGTCTGCGGCTTTGCCGCCCCGATAGCACTGCAGCCCTTGGCCTATTGTGCATTTATGGAGACAACGGAAACAAATATGGCATACAAAACTAAACCACACGATTTAATCGACTTGAGAAAAATAATAACGATTGCGATTAGGTCGGTCACGCCTCAGATATTGATTAACCTTAGAAGAGATTTTTATTTACGACTAGGATGCTGCTAAGACGTTCAAGGTATGCCTTTTAAACATCGTCTACATTCAGTTTTATGTGTGTTTTTAAAAATTATTTTTGCATTCTCAAGAATAAAATGAGATTATTGATTAATTGTTTAGTGTGTTGTAGCGAAGTTGGTCAACCAGATGAATTTCTTTTTTACTGTTACACATTAACACTGCATCTGGAGAGATGTTTTTGGTTTTAAATATACTTCCAGTTTAACTCTTAACTTTATTTATTTAAATGGGACACCCATATACTTTTGCAGGTAATAAATATACATTGATTTTATGAATTCGTCCATACTGGGTTTGGTATCAGTACCTATCTGATAAAATGGGAAAGTTAAAATGAACAAACAAAAAATCTCTAGGTGCATTATGCGCCATTACACTTGCTTACAATGTTTTATCAGTATCATAGTTTTTGTTTTAAAGTTATTGGCTTGGTTTCAGACATTACCCCCAGCCTGTATTTTCCTTGTTCTGTTCCGACAAATTGTGATCATTAGTTTTAGTTAAGTAGCTTTGTCAGTGTTTGTTTGGTTGCCTATATAAGAATATATCAAACAAATTATTTATCATAAAGCCATTGACTACTTGTAAGTAAATGTAGTATTGTAAATCTTATTGCATGTAGTCAATATTAAAGTGACTGTATTATTAAGCCACCATATTTAATATCAACCTCTCTAGGATAATAATACTAACTCATTTATGGTACAACTGAGACTAGGTTGGTTAATTGATTCTAAAGAAAACATTTTTTATTTCCGCAATTATTAAATTAGTCTATTCATTTTGCAAATACATCTGTGGTCCAAAAGACATGGTAAACAGACTCAGCCAATACAATTGTGATATTCATTTCGCTGCAATTAGTATGCCATACTGACGAGCTCTGATTGGAGCGAAACCGGTCTACGGCTCTAATTGTGGTGAGAATACATCTAGACTTATATACTTTGTCCCTATATTGGAGAAGAAATGGGCCAGGGCTGACAATTTACTAAATTGTTAGTTGGTTGTATATAGTCTCTATTTTTTAACATTCTGTGCTAATTGGAGCTGCCGTGACAACATACTTGGTTACGCAACGAGATGGCGACACGGTTAAAAGCGTGTTTTACATCTCACTTAGTTTTGAGAGGCTGGCTACCATAGCCGCATTACTTTATATGTGTATTTTCGCTCCTTTTATTCGATATCAACCAATCCATAATAATTGCTAGCGAATTAAGTTCCAAACACCCCAATTGGCATTCTCGAAATGCCAATAAAAATGGAAACATCCTTCAATCCTATGTAGACACCCGTGCAAATTGCATGGTTGACGCTCCGCAAAGACCTACACACCTCGGCAGTGTGGGTCGCCTCGACGTGCTCAACATAGTAATCATGTCGAACACCACCCTTCTCCATGAAATAACAACCCTAAATGACCTCTCGTCGGACCATAACCCAGTCATTTTGCAGCTTGGATATGACAATGACGAACCAGACTTTCCAAGGAAAAAGATACTGTAGCTAGTTTTCACAGAACATCGTAAAATCACCCTTGGCAATATTTCGGTTAACCGCAGCATCCCCGAACTCGAGGGTGCAGTGGATAATCTACAGTCCAAAATGCAATATTGAACATGCATTAAGGACGTACCCCGCCCCAAGGAATCTGCCCTATTTCCTTCCAGTATCAGGGAAATGATACTAGAAAAGAACCGCGTGCGTAAACTAGCTCAACGCACCGGAAACCCCACCGACAAACGAGACGCAAACAGACGCATCAAACAAGTACGATCCGCCCTACAAGAACTCCATAACAACCGTTGGGAGGAACGCCTGCAAACCCTGTCCGCCCAAGACAATTCCATCTCGCAAATGGCAAAAGCCCTTCGCTCCCAAAAAACTTCCGATATCCCCACTTTACGGCCGTAACAGTGTCGTATACACGGATGCGGAAAAAGCTAGTGTATTCGCAGATCATCTGGAGTTGCAATTCAGCCCGAATTATAACAACGTTGATCTGCCGCATATCGCAAGAACGCACCGCTATGACAGAAGTGCGCTTCGCTTCACCCCAGACACAACTATCGAGACCGCAGCTTTCGAAGAAGTTTCCCAAATAATCTAATCATAAAAAAATAGGAAAGCTCAGGGATACGATGGAATCTTCAACATAGCCCTGAAAAACCTCCCCCGCAAAGCCGTGGTATTCATAGTCACGATTATGAATGCCATGCTGAGATTCCAACATTTTCCTTCCGTGTGAAAACTTCCCGACATTATCAACATTCCAAAACCTAGCAAAGATCCGCTGTTCCCTCAGAACTACAGGCCCATTAGCCTACTTTCCAGTCATCGGCAAAATCGCCGAAAGACTGATTTAGAAAAGGCTTGCCTCATTTACCTCTGGGAATCATATCCTTCCTGACGAGCAATTCGGTGTCAAACACCAGCACTCCACCACAGACCAAGTCCTTCGCGTGGTGGAAAACATCACCGAAGGATTTAATAAAAACAAGTCAACTGGTGCAATATTTCTCGACATTGCTTACTTCGACAGGGTCTGGCATGCGAGCCTCCTAAACAAACTTCTATCATTTAATTATTCTGCTAATCAGGTCATACCTGCAACAAAGGAAGTTCCAGGTCAAGCACCTGGGAACCAGATATAGAAACTACTCAGCCACGGCTGGCCTCCCGCAGGGTTCTGCTATCTCCCCTCTGCTGTACAATGTATTTGTCGCAGACATACCGACACCACCCCTAAACGTGACATACGCACTGTACGCAGACGACACTACCATCCTCAACAGCTCCACTCAGCCGAGGATAATAACCAAACTACTTCAGACCGCCGTAGATGAGCTGCAAGGCTGGTATAGGAAACCTTGTCTAGCCATAAACCCCGATAAATGTTCAGCAGTCCTATTTTCCAAGAGGAGACACACACCTTACCAACACATTTCATTAGACAACTGTCTAATTCTCTGGCAAGATTCCTCCAAATACCTCGGCGTTTTCCTCGACAAACGCTTAACATGGCGCCCCCATCTCCAACATGCCCGACGAAAAGCGTCAATGTTCATCTCGAAGCTGTTACCACTTCTAAACAGAAATTCCAATCTGTCCATGAACAATAAATTGCTTATGTACAAAGCCATAATCCGACCAGCCTTGACCTATCCATCCCCTGCATGGGCCACCGCGGCCGCAACACACATTATCAAAACCCTTCAAATCATCCAGAATAAAATTCTGAGAATGGTTACCGGAGCGCCATGGTTTGTCAGAAACAGTCAGATTAGCTCTGGTAACTTGCATTGACCTTTTTTCCTCCCTCATATAAGACGTATATATATATATATATATATATATATATATATATATATATATATATATATATATATATATATATATGTAAGTATCACACCGATAACTCAAAAAATAATTGGCCGATTTCGATTAAATTTGGGTAATACCTTCCTTTTGCAAATGGCTTGGATAAGTTCGTTATCAAGGAAAATCCGCCGAGGTTTTCACGAAAAATTTTGTGTTTTCTTTCTAAAAAAATTCTCCGGAACTAACAAAGTAAGGGCAACAAATTTGGTACACGAGTTTGTATCTTTATAGGCAAGTTACCTGACAAAATCTAGCTCTGTAGGTTAAAAGACAAAAAAATTATAGGCATTTAAAGAAAAAAATTGGGGTTTTTCTCAAAACGTCAAAGTCGCGACTTAAAACGTCAAAATTGGTAACATTTAGGCAAAGAACTTGAAACTAATACGGGCTATGGAAAGAAAATGTCTCAAGGAGAATGTTTTGCAAACCCTGAACTCTTACCTTTAAACGTCATTGTCCTTCATTTTACTAAAATATTTCCAGAAAATTCATTTCAAATAGACCCTTTCTCTGATGCTTGGCAGTAGCCTTAGCTATAGAGTTTATCGTTTAATGGTATATAATTTTTGTCGAATTTTCGTAAAAAATCAATAAAGCTCAATATATGCGTTATTATACAAGATATGAAAAAAATGTATACATAAATTATAGGGTGTCTTGAGCTACATCTTAAAAAATATTTCTACAATCACATGGTGGCTCATAAGTCGTTGGTGATACAAATTTTCTTTTTTTTTTAGTCGAACACGCCTTAAATATTAAAATTTTTGCATTTTCCATCGAAATATAACGCATGTTTGTAAGAAAAGAATTTAGGGACGCAGCAAGTGCGTTATGGTAGCGATTTTAGATTAAATGCTTCAAATTTGAATAGCTCAATTTGCTATTAACGTATAAGGTTGACCAAGAAACGAGTTTTTTTGGGAACACTTTAAGCTTACTTTCTAAAATTTTGGTACATTTTCAAACAATAAAGTTATTTGATGAAACATGGCACATTGTTTTTACTATATAGGGCATACTGGTAACCAATTTGACGCATGCTTTCTTAAAAGAGAACACACGTATTTGGTATTAAAAGCATTTTAATGTAAATTCACTACCATAACGCACTTACTGCGTCCAGACTCTTTTATTTTATTTTATTTATTTGTAATACATATTATATGTAAATTTTATATTTCTACACTTCCTCTCCATGTGCTTAACTATGCCAAATCTCACACTCCTCCGTACGTGAAATGTGCTTAAAAAAGAGGTGCAACGTTTTTAGTGAATTTTTATTATAAAACAATTTCACTAATAGAGAGGTATCGATGGTGAGAACTTTGAATTTTTAGCCCTAACATATATATAATATATATATATATATATATAATATATATATATATATATATATATATATATATATATATATATATATATATATATATATATATATATATATATATATATATATATATATATATATATATATATATATCCGATAACTCAAAAAACGATTAACGGATTTCGATGAAACTCCGCAAGTGTCTTTCTTTTATTAATGGCTTGGATGAGTTCGTTAGCCAGGAAAATCGGACAGGGTATTCCGGGAAAATTTTGAGTTTTCTTTCGAAAAAAAATGTTTTCTCCAAAAATTACAAATCTGTTTTAATAAAATTTACTAAATATATTGCCTTGGGAGAGACCTTACCAAGTACCAAAATTCAACTTTCCAAGTTGATAGAAAATTGACTTAATCAAATTTTGAATTTTCTTTCGAAAATAATTTTTTCTCCGAATATTACAAAGTTATTTTGATGAAATTTGGTGGATATTTTGCCATAGGAAAGACATTACTATATACCAAAATTAAACTTTCTAAGTTTATAGAAAATTGAGTTATTCAAGTTTTAATCACTTAATAAAAATTCACTACCATAACGCACTTGCTGCGTCCCGAACTATTTTTCTTCATGTATTAATAGGTACATAGATTCTCATTAATTTATGTTATTCCGTTTGACTTTCTGGAAATAAGCAGACTCCGCGTGAAAGAGACTCCAGCAGCAGGAGAGGGCCAGACGAATGTTATCTGACCTCAGTTGAAAATTGCTTTGTACCACCTCTGAAAAATTTTCATGATGTTGCATAAAAATTTTAAATGATAGTAAATAACGGTTGATAATAAGTAGTCATTTAATAAAAATTCTCATTAATTTATGTTATTGCATTTGACTACGCAGAATAAGAGGATCGTAACATAAATCACAAAGTATAGAGGCATTATACATTCAGCGAGTTGAACTAAATACCTTGCACACAATAAGATCTTGCAGTGAACTTGCAAATAATTTTACCTCGACTCGGCAGCTAGCGAGAAATGAGACTCTCAAAGAGCTGCAGTGCGCAATAAGAATTATACCGTGATTTATTTATTAGCTTGAATAGCAAATAAATTAAGCACCAACTGAAAGCTCCTTTCGCGATCACTGACAACCGTAATGGTTTCTGGGTAGGAGCAGACTCAATGTGCGAGCGAGAGTAAATCACCTATTGTTTACTTTTCGTTCGGATCTGTGCTTAAGAATTGGCATAAAATAACCATGCAGGCATGCATGTGACTGAATGTGGAAGTCGGCCTACCACCCTATGAGGTTTCAACAACCAGCTTACATTCCACTTGGTTAACGTTTTATATTCCAACTGGCTCAACAATCAAATGAAAGAAAAAAAATCCCATTATTGAATACGCTAACGCAATAATTCAATTCTTTGTCGATCATACTTAAGCGTTTCATGGCGTTTATTGAGAACACATAAACTAAGAGGAAATTACTAAATTATATGCGAAAAATAACGAGCACTAATAATGTCAACTAATTCATATCAAAGAAGGCTTCAAATATTTAAAAATCTCTGGACACAGCAAGTGCGTTATGGTAGCGAATTTTCTTTAAAATATTTTTAATAGCAAATGTCTTTCTTTGATGAGAGCAAGCATCAAACTTGGTTGCCTATATAGTAGAAACAATGAATCATATTTCATCGAAATAAATTTATTGTTTGAAAATATATAAACATTTTTCAAAAGTCTAGATGCAGCAAATGTGTTATGGAAGTGAATTTCCATAAAAATGTTTTTAATAGCAACTGCGAGCAGGCATCAATCTGATTACCGGTATAGCCTATGTAGTAGAAACAATGTACTATATTTTATTAAAATTACTTATATATTTTCCGAAAATAAACTTTAATGTTGGTTTTCTAACCAACAAAGCTTACGTGTTGAGCAAATTGAGTTATTGAAATTTGAAGGGTTTAATGAAAATTCGGTAAATTTGCAGATAAGCAGATAGTGTGAACAAGAAATTTTTCTTGGGGTTTGTGGATCCAGGGGGGGGGTCTAGGCAGGTTTCTGAAAACAGTTTTTTGAAAAACGTTCGGGAGCTAAACTACAAATTTACCGAAAATTCGCTACCAAAAGGCACTTACTGCGTCCAGATTTTTTTCTTACAAACGCATCATATTTCGATATAAAATGCAAAAAATGCATTAACGAAAATGAGCTAAAAAAATTATACACCCCTAGTCAGTCCTGGTCCCGTAACTTCGTTGGGGAGTGTAAACAAGACATTTGTCTTGGGGTTTGTGGTTCGAAGGGGTGGGGGTGGGGGGAGTCAAGTTTCTGAAAACAGTTTTTTGAAAACTGTTCGAGAGCTAATCTGCAGATTTACCGAATATTCGCTACCAAAACGCACTTACTGCGTCCAGTTTTTTTCTTACAAACGCATTAATAAAAAATGCAAAAATTAATTAAAATTAGTAAAAAATGTATTAACGAATTTGTTCTACAAAAATTAGCTAAAAAAAATTATATACCCCTACTCACTCCTGGTCCCGTAACTTCCTTGGGGTGTGTGAACAATAAAATTTTCTTGGGGTTTGTGGATTCAGGGGGGGGGGGGTGGGTAGGCAGGTTTCTGAAAATAGTGTTTTGAAAAGCGTTCGGGAGCTAAACTGCAAATTTACCGAAAATTCGCTACCAAAACGCACTTCTGCGTGTAGATCTTTTTCTTACAAACGCATCATATTTCGATAAAAAAATGCAAAAATGCATTAACGAATGTGTTCTACGAAAATTAGCTAAAAAAAATTATACACCCCTACTCACTTCTGGTCCCGTAACTTCCTTGGGGAGTGTAAACATGACATTTTTCTTGGGGCTTGTGGATCTAGGGGGGGGGGGTGTTCTAGACAAGTTTCTCAAAACAGTTTTTTGAAAACCGTTCGGGAGCTAATCTGCAAATTTACCGAAAATTCGCTACCAAAATGCACATACTGCGTCCAGATTTTTTCTTATAAACGCATCATATTTCGATAAAAAATGAAAAAATGCATTAACGAATTTGTTCTACGAAAATTAGCTGAAAAATTATAGATCCTTAAACCATAAACTTTACTATACCTACAAATAAATATCCAAAAAAGCATCAACTTAACTAAACAAAGCATCAAAGAAAGGGTCTATTTGAAATGAAACTTAAGGGTTTGCAGAACACTCTTCTTGCAACATTTTCTTTTCACAATCGGTATTTGTTTCACGTTCTTTGCCTAAACATTGCCAATTTTGACGTTTAAAATTGCGAGTTTGACGTTTTTAGGAAAACTCCAAAATTTGTTTCTTTAACTGCCCATAACTTCGTTGTCTTTAAAGCTAGAGACCTAAATTTTGGCGCAGAGTTCTCTCTTTATAATACAAACACGTGGTTGCCCTTACTTTGTTATTTATGGAGATATGAATTTTTTTTAGAAAGAAAACACCAAATTTTCCGGGAAAACCTGGTGCGATTTTCTTGCCTAACGAACTTATTCAAGCCACTTGCAAAAGGAAGGCACTTACCAAATTTGATCAAGATCGGTCCATTATTTTTTGAGTTATCGGTCGGATATATATATATATATATATATATATATATATATATATATATATATATATATATATATATATATATATATATATATATATATATATATATATATATATATATATATATATATATATATATATAAACACAGATCTTCTCATTAGCGAATTAAAAAATAAATCGCCAATAAAGTTGTACCAATTCCGAAAGTAGCATGTCTTGGGTTCGATTTATGGACAGTCCGCAAGTTGACCTGGACTGAGGAAAATTTTCAACCACCTACCCTCTTCCGATGTTTTGAGCCGTTGATGGGCAGAGTCAATAAACAAATGTTTGCACGCAGCAAGTGCATTATGGTAGCGAATTTAAATAAATGTGGCCAATTTTTATGTTTCAAATCCCGACTTTGATGTTTTAAGAGAAAACTATAAAATTTTCAAAGTATTTTTTCTGGTATTTTTTGACCTTTTTGTGTCAAAAAAACTTAACCTTATTTGAACTTTAAAGGTGTTTGTTTAGAGGGGGCGAACTTTAAATAGAAATAAAACACAGAAAAATGTTTTAAGTATCCATGAAATTGGCTTTATTCGAAAGATAATTTTTTGGCATTAATACTTGAATATGATTTCGGGCATGTGGTTGCCGCGTCTGGCGCGTACATGGCGTAATCTTGAGGTCCAATTTTCACACACACTCTCGCAGTAAATCAGACTGTATTACGGCAATAACGCATCGAATGTTGGCTTCCAGGTGCTCAATTGTTTCTGGTTTATCAGCGTAAACATGTGACTTCACGTGCCACCAAAGAAAATAATCTAATGGCGTCAAATCGCACGAACGGGGTGGCCAGTTAACAGGTCCATTTCGTGAAATTATTTGTTAGTCAAATATTTCTTTCAGTAAATTAATTGTACCGCGCGCTGTGTGACATGTGGCGCTGTCCTGATGATATCACATGTCTGCAACATTAATACCTTCCAGTTAAGGCACGAAGAAGTTAGTAACCAGGTCTCTGTACGGCTCATCGTTGACTGTAACGTTCTGACCATTATCATTTTTGAAGACATATGGGCCAATGATTCCACCGGCCCATAACGCACACCGATCAATGATTTTCTGGATGTAATGGTGTTTCAACAATGGCTTGTGGATTATCATTGCTCCAAATGCGGCAATTCTGTTTGTTGACGTAGCCATTTAGCCAAAAGTGTGCTTCATCACTGAACCAAATTTTTAAATTAAATTATGTATCAATGGTAATATTTCCTTCGGCGCATTTACAGCGCGAAGTTGAATCTTGTAAGCACGTAAACTAAGAGCTTTACAATGTTCCATAAAGTGGATGGACACAAGTTTAATTGTTGAGCACGCAGACGAATTGACATATTTGGAATTTGGGTCATCATCAACACTACGCTGCACACCAGCAATTGTTGTGTGCGCACTCTACGACGGCTTATTTACGGCATGCATAATATCGCTTAGAATAAATGTATCGCGAAGGTAGACCTCAAAACCACCAAGTACTGTCAAATCGGCTGTCACAGAAATCAGTGTTGCCAATTTAAAGTTCTCCGCCTCTAAAGAAAACACCCGTTCCAATAGATTTTTTAAACGCACAAAGATTTTTTGGTTTTATGCGTTTTTTACCCAATTCTTTTTCAAATCGTTATACCTTATAGAAAATTATCTTTAAAAAAATTCACTAACCCATACAGCACATAATATTCTCAGAATGTTCTCACAATGTGAGAACATTCTTTTTTCAGAATATTTGTTTCGGAATGTTCTAATAACATTTATGGAATTTCAAACTTCAATCTTGAATATTCTGAGTACATTCATTCAATCATATCCTAAGAAAATTCTTCATCAATATACTGAGAATATTTCAACATAATTAATTAAAAATAATAATGTGACGTGAAGTTTTAAAGCATCTTCTGTAGTTGAGACTGACGATGGGTTCACCAATTTTGCTTCAGACTGGATCATCTTTCAAATGAGGCACACCTACATTATATAATATATAATTAAAAATTGTGTGATAATCAATAGTACCCAAGTCATGCAATATAAACCACCACCACCGTTTTATGTGGATGGACTGGAAAAGTGCAAGAATACTGCAAATCTATAGAATTGTCTAAGCAACATCTCGGGCTTTTAGCGAATTTTTCGTGAAACGAAAAATTCACCAATGGGGAGATCTGTGTTTATATATATATATATATATATATATATATATATATATATATATATATATATATATATATATATATATATATATATATATATATCGTATCGATAACTCAAAAAATAATAGGCTGATTTTAATGAAATTTGGCGCATACCTTCCTTTTGCAAGTGGCTTGGATAAGTTCGTTGGCCAGGAAAATCGGAGCAGTTTTTCCGGAAAAATTTTGCTGCAAATCTATAGAATTATCTAAGCAACATCTCGGGTTTAGCGAATTTTTCGAATATATATATATATATATATATATATATATATATATATATATATATATATATATATATATATATATATATATATATATATATATATATATATATATATATATATATATATATATATCGTATCGATAACTCAAAAAATAATAGGTTGATTTTAATGAAATTTGGCACGTACGTTTCTGCTGTCCAACATACGCTATGTGTCAAAATTCAGATCTCTACGTTGAAAGAAGAAAAAGTTATAGACATTTTAAGAAACACAATTTGGGTGCCACTGGTGATCAGGGGAAAGCACAAGAACAAAATATTTTGCATGATTAACAAAGCCAATTCAATATTACATACAAGTTAAGCTTTCTTGACGCAAAAACGTCAAGAAGTAACAGAAAAAAAATGTTGAAAATTTTATAATTTTTCTTCTTCAAACGTCAAAGTCGCGATTTGAGACGTCAAACTTTGTAATTTTTAGACAACGAATTTGGAACAAATACGGATTATGTAGACGATATGTTGTAAGAAGTGTGTTTTGCAAAGCCTTAAGGTTCAGCTTCAACCATCATTGTCCTACATTTTACTAAAATATTTTCAGAAAATGCATTTCAAATAGACCCTCTTTCTGATGCTTCGGCAGTAGTGTCAGCTATAGAGTTTATGGTTTAATAGTCTATATTTTAGCAAATTTTCGTAGAAAAAATTCGTATTGAGAACACCGCGACTTATGAATTTTAACAAGATTTCAAATGAGCGCGAAATAGAACCCCAAAAACCCATATACGGGGTCAGTTTCAGTTTTTGTCTGTTTACACATATACAGGGCGGCGCTTTTTTACGGCAAAGCTCAATATATCCGTTATTATACAAGATATGACAAAAAAGTATATACGTTAATTATGGGGTATCTCGAGCTGCATTTTACAAACTTATTTTGACAATCACAGGGTGACCCATAAGTCGTTGGTGATACACATTTTTTTTTAATAGAACAACCCCATTATTTTATTGCATTTTTGAGTTTTCCATTGATTTTAATGCATCTTTGTAAGGAAAAAAAATTGATATCGTTCATCGTTTTTGAATTATTTCAATTGTTTTGCAACTTTTCACGTTGTTGACGCATTTTTCAAACACACATCACAAATTGTGAAACGGCGTTTTTATCAATAGATAGCGGAGCCCCATGGAAATGACGCATTTAGAGAGCTTTTTGTTTGTATTACTCGTCGAAAAAGTCAAGTTGCCGTATACGGGCACGCTCAAATAGTGGTTGAATTTTAAAAGTTTTCGCAGAAATAGTTTTAGTGTTTCTGTGGAACTTATTTTTGTAAGATTTTTGTGATATGTTGGTAATTAATAATAAATTTAGTACGTTATTGTAAATTTTTTTTGCAAATTTTCATATTTTCTTTTTTCAATTTTGGTCATAAAGTTGCTTGTGAATAATTATGTCCTGGCAGGTGTGTAAACAGCTTAAAGAGGTTCGTTGGCCAGGAAAATCGGACCAGTTTTTTCTGGAAATTTTAAAGTTTATTTTCGGAAAATGTTTGTACTTTTTGAAACAACAAAGCTATTTTAATGAAATATGGTAGATTGTTACTAATATATAGGTTATACTACCAACCAAATGTCCTTTTAAAAACAAGACATATTTGCCATTAAAAGCATTTTTACGAAAATTCGCTACCATAACGCAGTTGCTGCGTCCAGACTTTTTACTCCTGTGGAAGAAGTTAATGCCGTCAGAAGTATCACTATAAAGTGCAGAAAATGTGGACCTGAACATATGGTGGGAGGATGAATGTACAATAAAACTTGAAATTTATCAGATACGGAATCACTTTGCCAAAGTATGCCTTTACAACCAGAATATCCAAGCTGTTGGTGAAAAGCATCGGGATATGGAAATAGCTTTGGAAGTAAAAATCAAGTCCTCGGGAGCAGAGCAGAAAGCAACAATACAAGGGCAGGGTCAAAAGTTCTGATTGATGACTTTCAGTTGTAATTTTGTGTAAGTGCAAGTGAGTGTGATTTTGTGGGATGTCCTGTCCAATTTAGTTGTATTCTATAAAGGTGTAAGTACTATTGTGTAATGCAATTCCTTTAATGCCACACTGAAAGCCTGTAGGATCAATAGTCTAGCCAAATTTCAAGTTACTTCAGTGGGGTAACCGCGATTATTCATCTCGGAAACTTTGTATTTGGCTATTAAATTTTCTGGGAACTTCGAGAACTGTATCTTTACTTATTTGAGTTTTATGTTATTGAAATTTTAATTGTTTTATTAATATTTTATTCAGACATTTATTTGTATTTGTTATAAGTACATACTTAATCTGAATAAATGTGCAATACTCGAATTGTTGACTTATTACGTATCTGAACTTGAGTTTACAGGTGTGTGTAGCCACTGAAACAATATGGTAACCTACACAAGGGTGAGTGATTGAAGTTCAAATTCTAGCCTCTTGGGCTTGCTTATACGAAAATATATAAAAGGCCAGTTAAATGGTGGAAGAACAGTAAATTTTGAAGGTATATCCAATATTTTATACCTTTGCATTTTCTTAATTTCTGTATCATTCAAAAAATGTGTACAGGGTGTTTCGCATAAGAACCGACACAAGGCAGGGGCATGTAGGTAAACGTAAAATATGGTGATTTAACGCAACTTACCCCTATATTAATTTGCACCCCTGAGAAGATATAGGCCTCAAAGGGGGGGTTCAAATTTCGAAAAAAATCAATATCTCTGTAATACTTTAACTTAGGAAAACCAAATTTAGTACCCGTTTTGAGTGTACAAAGAGCATTAAGCAATGGTAAGTAGAGTTCAATTAAGGCATTTGAAAGGGTTGGTTAGTGGCGATGCACCCTTAAAATGTCACAATTTTTTAACAGATTGGTGGATTCAAGAAAATATTTCATTTTATGAGGAATTTAACTCTAAAACTTTGTTACTCCTGTTATTTTCAATAAACGTTGTTGTTTTCAAGAAAAACACGAATAAGTAGAGAAACATATTTTATCAATCTTACTAAAAATCATCGAAAATTAAATATTTGCCAATAAACTTATGTATAGGACAAATTTGACAATCAGGAAAAAAGTGTGAATAAGTATAATTTATTAGAAAACAGACAACTCAAACAACAGAAATAAAAAAATTGCTATCGATAAGTTATAGAATTTCTTCAGCATGATAATTTCATAGCCATGTATTGAATTTTTGATGAGTTTAAATAACATTGATAATATATGTGTCTTTAGTTACTCGGGTTTTTCTTGAAAACGACAAAAGTTTTTTGAAAAATAACAAGAGTAAAAAAGTTTTATCATTTACCTCCCCATAAAATGAAATAATACTTTTTTAGATCCGCCAATAGGTTAAAAAATTATGTCACATTTTATGGGTGCAACACCACTATTCAACCCTTTGAAATGTTTCAATTGAACTCTACTCATCAACGATCAATGCTCTTGGTACACCCAAAACATGTACCGATTTTGCTTTTTCTAAGTTGAAGTATTACTGAGATATGGAGTTTTTTTTCGAAATTTAAAATCATACTTTGTCGGCCTATAAATTCTCAGGGATGCACTTTAGTATATAGGTAAGTTGCGTTAAATCACCATATTTTAGGTTTCCCTACATGCCCCCGCTCTCTGTCGTTTCTTATGCGAAACACCCTGTATGTCTTTTTAAAAAACGCAATGTTCCCATGAGTATATGTATGAACATTTGGAAAAGATTCATTGAATGTTCGTGGAACATTTCAGAAGATACTGGGAGCTCCTAAGAATATTATAAATAACATTCTAAGAACCTTATTAGTATGACAGAATATGTCCCATTCTCATGTTCATAGAATGTTCTATGAATATATATTGTACCTTGTGAGAATGTTCTGGGGATTTTTAAATATTCTTTCCAAACATTCCTGGTATATTCTCAGAATGTGTCTGTGCTGTCTGGGAATGAGGACATCCCGACTTTTGAATTTCATCATTTCTTCAAATGAGCGCGAACTAGCCCCCTTAGAACCCAAGGGTCAGTTTCAATTTTTATATGTTTATATATATATATATATATATATATATATATATATATATATTTCCGTAAATAACAAAGTAAGGGCAACCAAATTTGGCACTTAGGTTTATGCTATTAAACTTACACTACATGCCAAAATTCAGATCCCTTGGCTGAAAGAAAAAAAATATAGACGTTTAAAAAATATTTTGGGTGCCCCTCATGACCAGAGAAATGCACAAAACCAAAATATCTTGTGTGGATAACAAGATATATTTAATAATACAGACAAATATCAGGTTTTCTTGACGTAAGAAGGTCAAGAAATAACAGAAAAATTACTTTGAAAATTTTATAGTTTTTCTTCTTTAAATGTCAGCGTCGCGATTTGAAACGTCAAAATTTGCAATTTTTAGACGGAGAACCTGTGACAAATATGGTCTATGTACAGCAAATTTCATAATAAATGTGTTTTACAAAGCCTAAAGTTACAGCTTCAACCTACATTTTCGTTCGTTTTACTAAAATATTTGCGGAAAATTAATTTCAAATAGACCCATTCTCTGATGATTTGGCAGTAGTTTTTAGTAAATGCAGCGGTTCACTAAGATCCCTAAAATAAATAATGTCAAATGGGCAACAGCAATACCGCATTGAGTACATCGGCTCGATCATTGAAGTTAAGCAACTACGGGCGCGGTCAGTAATTGGATGGGTGACCGGCTGAGGACAAGTTACCTTTTTGTTTAAATAATCATTTTACTATATTTTTCTTCTTTTAGGCAAATTTAAGTAACTTTTTTCCATAATACAGAACTTTTAATATATACAAATACCTATTTCGCAAAAACACTGTTTATTAGGCGAGTGCCTCTAAATAAGGATGCCAGTTTAATCAAATTCAAATGCCTTGCGGTATTGGGTCCGTACCACTTCTGAGCTGATCTTTAATGTATTGAATATCGACCACGGAATTATAATGCATGTTTGTAAGAGAAGAAATTCGGGACGCAACAAGTGCGTTATGGTAGCGAATTTTTATTAAATGCTTCAAATTTGAATAGCTCAATTTGCTATTAACCTATAAGGTTCGTTGGCCGGGAAATAGTTTTTTTGGGGCTATTTTTTTGTTTATTTTCGAAAAATTTATTTTGATGAAATATGGCACATTGTTTCTACTATATAGGTAATACTGATAACCAAATTTGATCCAAGCTTTCTTTAAAAAAACACATATTTGATATTTAAAACCTTTTTATGAAAATTCACTACCATAACGTACTTGATGCGTCCAGACTTTTTTAGTCTCATTTCACTTTACGGTCATCTGTCAGATTGTTGTTATTCCGATGAATTTTTTTAGCCAGTTTTTATATAAAAGATAATTTAATAAAGAGGAGATGAAAACTGACTTAATTCAATTCGAATAGCATATCTGGTTGTTTGTTCTCGCCCTAACTTATTGAAACCGTTCCATATTTAATACAGTCGTAGACTTTTCCCGTGGCTTCACAAGTGCTTGTTTTAGTGAATTTTCTTAAAAAAAAATCACTAATGAGGAGATCCGGACTCTTGAAATTAGTAAAAAAAATTTCAAACGAGCGCGAACTAGGCCCCATAGAACCCATATCCAGGGTCCGTTTCAATTATATATATTCAAAAGTCGCGGTCTCCTCAATAACGAATTTTTTCTACGAAAATTAGTTAAAAATTACCGACCGTTAAACCATAAACTTAATTAAAACTACTGCCAAAGCATCAGAGAAAGGGTATATTTGAAATGAATTTTCTGCAAATATTTTAGTAAAATGAAGGGCAATGATGGTTGAAGCTGAAACTTAATTTAGGGGTTTGCAAAACACTCTTTACATAATTCGTATTTCTTTCAGGTTTTTTGCTTAAATGTTGCCAATTTTGACGTTTCAAATCACGTCTTTGACGTTTTGAGGAAAACCTCATTTTTTTCTTTAAATGCCTATAACTTTTTGTCTAAATTTTGGTACGTATTTGATACGATTTCATACGTATATATATATATATATATATATATATATATATATATATATATATATATATATATATATATATATATACGTACCAAAATTTAGACAAAAAGTTATAGGCATTTAAAGAAAAAAAAGAGGTTTTCCTCAAAACGTCAAAGACGCGATTTGAAACGTCAAAATTGGCAACATTTAAGCAAAAAACCTGAAAGAAATACGAATTATGTAAATTATATATATATATATATATATATATATATATATATATATATATATATATATATATATATATATATATATATACGTACCAAAATTTAGACAAAAAGTTATAGGCATTTAAAGAAAAAAAATGAGGTTTTTCTCAAAACGTCAAAGACGCGATTTGAAACGTCAAAATTGGCAACATTTAAGCAAAAAACCTGAAAGAAATACGGATTATGCGAAGAGTGTTTTGCAAACCCTTAAATTAAGTTTCAGATTCAACCATCATTGCCCTTCATTTTACTAAAATATTTGCAGAAAAATCATTTCAAATAGACCCTTTCTCTGATGCTTTTTCGTAGAAAAAATTCGTTATTGAGGAGACCGCGACTTTTGAATTCTAAAAAGATTTCTTCAAATGAGCGCAAACTAGGCCCCCTAAAATCCATATCCGGGTTTACTTTCTGTTTACATATATACAGGGTGACGCATTTCTACGGTAAAGCCCAATATAATTGTTATTGTGCAAGAAAAAATTGTATACGCTACTTATAGGGTGTCTTGAGCTGCATCTTATAAAATTAGTTTGACAATCACAGGTGGCCCATAAGTCGTTGGTGATACGTACAATTTTTTTGAACATTCCTTATTGCATTTTTGAATTTTTCATCGAAATATGATGCATGTTTGTAAAAAAATCGAGACGCAGTAAGTGCGTTTTGGTAGCGAATTTTCATTAAATTCTTTAAAATTCAATAACTCAATTTGGTATTAACCTAACGTTCGTCGACTAGGAAATAAGTTTTCTCAGAAATATTTTAAGTATATTTTCGGAATTTTTTTGTACATTTTCAAACAAGTTATATTGATAAAATATGGTACATTGTTTCTACTATATAGGTTATACCGGTGACCAAATTGGTGCCTGCTTGCATTAAAGAGACATATTTGCTATAAAAAATATTTTTATGAAAATTTACCTTCATAACGCACTTGCTGCGTCCAGACTTTTTCCTTTTAACGTACAGGTTTAAATTTTGGTACATAGTATATTTTTAATAGTTTGAACCCGCGTACTAAATTGATTGCCATAGCTTTGTTATTTCCGAAAATATAAAATGTTGTTGAAAGAAAACCTAAAATTTCCCTTCAAAAACAGGTTCGATGTTCCTGGCTAATGAACTTAGGCAAACCATTTGCAAAAGGAAGGTACTCACCAAATTTTAGTGATTTGATTTCATATATATGCGCGGTGGCCGATTTTCGAAGCTCACGGTGGGTAACTTACTTATTTTAAGAAATCAGAGGTCGGGTAAATTAGGGTGAAGTTGCGTAATCCGGTGCTGATATGACATATCTTCTCTGGTTTTCGAAATAAATACAAAAAAAGTCTGGTAGCAGCAAGTGCGTTATGGTAGTGAATTTTCATAAAAATGTCTTAATAGCAAATATGTATTTTTTCAAACAAAGTAGGCATCAAATTTGGTTACCAGTGTAACCTATATAGTAAAAACAATGCACAATATTTCATCAAAATAACTTCGTGTTTGAGAATGTACAAACATTTTCCGAAAATAAATCAAAAATGTTCCCGAAAACACTGATTTCCTGGCGAATTTTTTTCTACGATAATTCGCTAAAAATTATGGACCATTAAACGCAAAGCGTTATAAGTATGAGTACGGTCCGGACTGTATAACTAAAACTACTGCCAAAGCATTAGAGAAATTGTCTATTTAAAATGAATTTTCGGGGAATATTTTTGTAAAACAAATGACAATGACGGTAACCCGTATTCGTTACAGGTTCTTTTGCCTAAATGTTGCCAATTTTGACGTTTCAAATCGCGACTTTGACGTTTTAAGAAAAAATGCATTTTTTCTTTCTTCAAATGGTGATAACTTTTTTGTATTTTTACCTACAGATCTATAATTTTGGTGCATAGTTTGCTTTTTAAGATGTAAATCCGAGTACCAAATTTGGTTCCCACAACTTTGTTATTTTTGGAGATATATAAATTTCCCGATAGAAAACACCAAATTTTGCGGCAAATATTGGGCCGATTTTGCTGGCCATAATCTATATATAAACATATAAAAAACCGAAACTAACTCGGATATGCGATCTGGGCTGCCTAGTTCGCGCTCATTTGAAGAATTTTTTTCAAAATTCAAAAGTCGCCATCTCCTGATTAGTAATTTTTTAAAAGAAAATTCACTAAAAACGAAATTTTCCATTTTAGTCTTTTCCGATTTTCTCGAAAACTATTGTAGCTAGATCTTTGAAACAAGTACATTATTAGGATACTTTTGAACAAGGAATTTAAAAATGTGAATTGTTTCAGTGTGGTACGCACCAGTCCTACAGCGATTTTTCTTGTGGGCGCCATATTGGATTTCTGGATTTTCGGAAACAGTTTTTTTTTTATTACAATGTTGTATCACATGATGCGGTGCTCTATTATCTCCTTTATAATATTAGACTTACTGTATTTGTAAGAGTGCTTTGGAGAAAATCGGTAGTCATTTAAAAACAAAATTATGACAGTTTACTGTGGCTTTCAATAAGAGGACGTATTTTTGTTTTTAACAAGAGAACGTTTTTTAATTTCGTCAAGAAATAATGTTTTCTAATGAAGAAAAACGTAATATGAATGAAATTTATGACGCTTCTCCCAAAAATACAAACTTATTTTTTGGGTATGCATCGCTGTTTAGGACAGTATGATAGTTTGGTAAACCAAGGAAATATTATGGTAGTATGCCGATTAAGGAGGAAGAAAATATTTTACAAGCTGTAAACTATTTTGGTCCATATATGTACTTATTTAAGTTATTCGTGTTGACATTTCTATTATGGGTTGAAGAAAATCCGTCAACTTCAATACCGGAGTTAGCAAGTGATTTAAATATTTCACGTCAAGCGGCATGTAGAGTACTGAGCAAAAACAAATATTGCCCTTTCAAAATACATGTCACACAAATGTTGCATCGTGGTGACTGACCGAAGAATGATTTTCCATCGGTTTCTTACTAACAAGATGCAGGAGAACCCAAAATTTGTAAACAGTGTTACTTGGACGGATAATTGTAAATTCACCAACTATGGTATATTCGATCGCAATAATGGGCATGTATGGTATATAGAAGGATCCCCATGCACAGCAGAGTCGACGCACACAAATTAGGTTCGGAATCAATGTTTGGTGTGGGTTACTATGTAACAAAATATGGCCCCATTCGTTTATGAGGATAATTTAACCAGTAGCATTTATCTTGATTTCTTAAGATCATTTCTCGCCAATTATTTGACGAGAATGTGTGCCTAAATCGGATTAATAATTTATCATTCCAACAGGATGCCGCACCGTCTCATAATGACCGAAGAATTACAAGTTATTTATCTCAGTTGTTTCCCCATAAAGTGATATCTAATAATGGTGATGTAAAATGGTCGGCGCGATCACCGGATTTATCACCACTTGACTATTTCTTATGGGGGAACTATGAAATACAAAATTTATAAATCAATGCCTTCTGACATAGATAAACTAAGAGGCTGCGTTTGCAGAGCAGTTGCTGAAATCAGACGGAGACATAAAACGGGCAGTTAGTAGTTTAAAATAAAGAGTTGCCATATGTTTAAAAGTAACTGGTGAACAATTTTAGCATTTACTATGTGCAAAGTGTAAACATGTTAAGTTAGGATGCGAGTACGTAAATTTTAACAAATGAGTCTCCCAAGTGTAACAATATCGATTTTTTTTGACAACCAGTAAATAAACTAAAATTTACTCTCGCCTAAGACACTTTAAATATTGTTTTCGTGGTTTGTAAATACGTTTGTCTGTTTGTGGGTATTATCTGATCATTGTGCACTTCCACATCCAACTCTCTAGGTGTCTGTGTGTGGGTTAAGTTAGTTGGTTCACCTGCGAAGCTAAGTTAAGCACTTGCCGGCTACGAGGTTCGGCCAGGTACCACTTTACCAGTTAGTAAGTCAGTGGTGGTACTGCTGCAGCAGCAAGTTAGTCTCGTACAGGTATCTCCGTGGTGAACCCGCTTCGTAGCACTCACCTGTTGTTGACTGAAACGGCTCGCTCTTAAAATCCTCCGGTGTTCTCGGTCTTCCACTGGGTCACTGAGTGATCATTTCTTTTGCGAACTGAAGAACTTTTTTTAGACTTTGTGATCAGTGACACTGTTTTTTCTTGTTATTCTGGATTAGCTACACGTCTTAGTTTTAGGTAAGTGTAAAATATTGTTCTGTTAAATTGTCATCTTAAGTAACTGCAATCGAAGTTTTTCAATGGAAACCGGTATTTTTACCGGCCTATTTCAAGTTCTTGGTTAACTACGATTATTTTAATTATTCCTGCAGCTGATGCTTGTGCTTGCATAATATAGTAACTCTTATTTCATTATAATACCTACTTAACTTATTATTTACAACAAAACGTTTAGTTAAAAATTGCGGACCAAGTAACTAATATTTTCTTAGAAAACTGAAATGCTAATTAAGCAAACGTAATTGAAATTTTAACGAAAAAATGTAGACTTCACAAATGTAATATAGACAATCATTCTGTATTTGATAAAGCTGAAAACTTCAGCAAAACTGCAGTTATATATATATATATATATATATATATATATATATATATATGGTGAATTTGCAGATTACCTAACGAATAGTTTTAGATAAAACGACTACTGATAGATAAAGTTTGGTGTCTTACATGCACGCTGACACTATTCTTACCTTTTGTGCTCTTGTCTTTCCGGAGTTATTGACATTTAAAGTTCCTTACACATTACATACTTTTTTAACAATTTCCCAGTACGGTCCTGTTCCGTGACACCATTTCCCCTCCTAAATATTACACTCGACATAAAGTTCACATTGACTGTGGGAATCCCTGGAATATTCTAGACACATCGGTCTCAACTGCCAGTTTCAGTTTATGACGTCGCTTTCAGTCCGCCGCTAGAACACGTATTGCGCGTTTAGACGGTTTCTTATACATTCATGTGTTCGCGGACGTTATTTCTAAAATTGTGCGTTGTTTACCTTGTTATGTTAGTGGCCATTATTGCTGTTGTGGTTTAATGTGCATGTGTGTACTGTTCATGGTCTGTGGCATGTTATTTGTTTCCTACGTTGTTGTTTCAATGAGGAAATTGCCATTCGCAGGCTGTTAAAATACAAGGTAGAAGGTTGTCCACACCAAGAGCCGGACCTACTCCATTTTCTTGATTTGCAAAAGGTAAGTGTTATGTAAATTTATTGTTCTCTTTTTTAAATTTCCATCATTTGTCAGTATTTGCTATGGTGTGTTCTTTTTCGCTGTACATACTTGGGTTCTTATATTGTGACATGGGTTTTCCTTCCTCTAGCGTTCCATTTGTGACAAGTGGGCGGGAGAGGGGTCTATTTCGTATTTCGTCGTGGGGATTTTCCTTCCCCCCTCACGTGCATACAGGCACCCTCGTTGCATAAACCACGAGAAAAATTTCTTGTTCATATCCCCAAGGATGTAATAGGGCGAATAGGATAGTTGTGCGGGGTAGGCAGGGTTTAAGGTAAATATGGCTTCAAGATGTGAAAAACACAGTTTTCAAGCCGTTTTCTTCGCATTTTCTGGTCATATTTCCTTTTTACTACCTCACCCGCCCAGCACCCCTATTCACTCCTGGTCCCGTAACTTCCTTGAGGGATATGAACACGACATCTTTCTTGTGGTTTGTGCATCCAGGAGGGGTCCTAGGCATGTTTCTGAAAACATTTTTTGAAAAGCGTTCGGGAGGTAATATGCAAATTTACCATTAAAAATAATCCGTGAAGTTACATCTAGGTATAACAAAAACAAGTTTTTACTCGCAGAAGATACGTTTCTAGGTGATAAATGTACGCTTATTACCTATATAAGTCATCTTTCTCAAAAGGGTGACTCTTTGTCTTCAAGGTTATAATAAATTCATTGCAGCCATCGCACTTAAATCAGTTGCGTCAGGTTCTCCGGAAGCTTCGTTTGCATTTTAGTGAATTTTCGTAGAAAAAATTTCTAATGAGCGTAAACTAGGCCCCCTAGAACACAAAATGGGCGGTCAGTTTATATATATATATATATATATATATATATATATATATATATATATATATATATATATATATATATATATATATATATATATACTCACCGATAACTCAAAAAATAATAGGGCTATTTTGTCTTTATTTTGCAAGTGGCTTAGATAAGTTTGTTAGCCAGGAAAATCGGGTCAGTTTTTCTTGGAGAAGGAGAAAAAGATTTAGGCATTTAAAAAAAAAGGGTGCCATTGATGACCTGAGAGACACACAGAACCAAAATATTTTGTGTGTATTGTATACTACAGACAAATAATAAGTTTTTTGGTGCAAAAAGGCCAAGCAAAACCAGAAACATTACTTTAAAAATTCTATAGTCTTTCTTCTTCAAAAGTCGCGATTTGAAACGTCAAAATTGGCAACTTCAGGCAAAGAACCTAAAACGACTACCGGTTATGTAGTGAAAACGTCGCAAGTAGGGTGTTATACAACACTTTTAGTTTCAGCTTCCACCGTCATTGTCTTTCATTTTACTAACATATTTGCATAAAATTCATTTCGAATAGACCCTTTCTGTGATGCTTTGGCAGTAGTTTTGGTTGTAGAGTTTATGGTTTAATAGTCTATAAGTAATTTTTTCTACGATAATTCGTTATTGAGAAGACTGCGACTTTTGCAAAGATTTCTTTAAAGGAGTGCAAACTAGCATCCTAGAACTCATATCCGGGGTTAGTTTCAATTATGATCTGTTTATATATATATATATATATATATATATATATATATATATATATATATATATATATATATATATATATATATATATATATATAGATTATACAAGCTGACGCCTTTCTACGGTAAAGCTCGATATGTCCGTTATTATGTTATTATAAATATAAAAGGTACGAGAAAAAATTGTATACTTTAATTATAGGGTGTCTTGAGCCACGTCTTATAAAAATATTTTGACAATCACAGGGTGGCTCACAAGTAGTTGGTGATACAAATTTTTTTTTATTTTTTTAAACAGAACATCGCTTATATTATTGCAATTTTCCATAGAATGATAATGTATGTTTGTAAGGACAAAATTTTGATGGCGTTCATCGTTGTCGAGTTATTTCAATTGTTGTGCAGCTTACATTCTTAGCACATATCAAAAACTATAATAGGGCGTTTTTACCAATAGATAGCGGAGTCCCATGAAAACTTTTTCAAACAATAAAGTTATTTTGAGAAAATATAGTACATTGTTTCTACTATATAGGTTAAACTTGTAACCAAATCTGATGTCTGCTTTCATTACAAAAAGACATATTTGCTATTAAAAACATTTTTATGAAAATGCACTACTATAACGCTCTTACTGCGATCAGGCTTTTTAGTTTTTTGCATGTAGGTATATATTGTTGTCAGAAATATACCATGTTTCAAAAAATTTTCTATTTGTTAATGTAACAAAATATTTGTATGATTTGGACGGCATACAATGTATAAAATATAAAATTTCTATATTAATGGACTACTATTACTACTATTGTTAGTCACGCCATTTTCATAAAGAAGTAAGCCACAAAGACTATGCTATTTTCTAATAATATTTCTTCATTTAGTCTGTCCTGACATGCTGTTTTCGCTTCCTCCACATCCACACATCTCGTTATAAACACTCTCCTGTTACTAAAACTTCTGACATCTTTCTCCTTTATATATCGCCCACAACATCACACAAAGCTGACCTGGGTTTGACACGGCCTCTCTTACGCTCCACATGATCTATAATTTCTACTTGTCATTCTGTCATTATCGATTTGTTCTATGTGTCCAAACCAACTAAGCACACTGCTCTCATATTTACTTGCGAAAGAATTTTCCACATTACATTCGTTCAGAATCCATTCATTTCGTCTTTATTCTCGCTTGGTTTACACGCCACTCGTCTTGTGTAGTCCATTCTTTTTTCCCTTTAACGTCGGTCTATTTCCGCGACCATGGCTAATCACCGACGTCCGGGAGCAGTTTCACCTCACTAGCCTGGAAATTTTGCTGAACCCCTGCCTTGCTGGATAGGGGGGCCGGAGGGCTAGATGTGCAGGCACTACTTGCTCAAACACAATGCCACAACCTTGGTTGATGTTAATTTTACAGTATGTACTGAAAAAGTGAAAAGTTCTCCTGCTGAAAGTCTAACCCAGTACCCCTAGGTTCAGTGGCACACCTTCCTACCACTGGATAATCGAGTCCATTCCAACAGTATTCAATTTTTTATCTTGCTTTGCCTGACACACCTAACATAGCACAGTTCATACCTGTACACTGTTATATAAGCGGCTTTGAACTTTCAGCGAATTTTTGCTACGAGAATTCGGAAAGATGTTGACTTAAATTTCGAAAACATTTCTTGAAATTAGCGTGAACTAGGCCCACTAGAACCGATATCGGGGGTCAGTTAAAATTTTTATATCTTTATATATATATATATATATATATATATATATATATATATATATATATATATATATATATATATATATAGTGCCTCCTCGGATCGACGCATGAATACGTGAAAAAGGCTGTAATTTTTTGAGTTGAAACTTTGTTTTCTGGGAATAAGCCCTGTTTGAATAAAAAATAATTTGTGTCATAATTTTAATTTTTTAGACTAGTAAAGTGCCTTTTCTCTAAATTATGAAAAATTTTTATTAAGAAAAGATGATCGGAACAAAAAACTGAGTAGGAATACAAAATTTCAAAACCCTAGGCCAACTTTGATATTTTGAAAATCTGAAAAGAAATAGTATGCTATGGATGAAAAGCCTAGATACAGCAGGTGTGTTATGGTAGTGAATTTTAATAGGAATGATAACTTTTTTTTCTGTAACATAGAAATCTAAATTTTGGTATATAGTTTGCCTTGAGTGTCATAAACTCGTGGACGAAATTCGATTACCATAGCTTATTTATTTCTAGAGATAAAAAAAAATTCCGAAAGAAAACACAAAATATTCCCTGAAAACCTGGTTCGATTTTCCTGACTAACAAACCTGTCCAACCCACTTACAAAAGGAAGGTACTTGCCAAATTTTATCAAAATCGGCCAAATATTTTTTGAAAATTATCGTTGTGATATATACATATATATATATATATATATATATATATATATATATATATATATATATATATATATATATATATATATAATACTTAATTGTTATTATTGTCGTAACTGTGCTCGAAAACTGATCCAAACTTAACTGTGAAATATGGAATGGATCTACCTAATTCAGTGTTATGGAACTGGTTAATTATCTGATCCAGAGCTTATCGGACTATTTCTTTCTCATTTCTTTAATTATCTAAATGTCTAATAGAGGGATAAAAAGTCTGGACACAGCAAGTGCGTTATGGATGTGAATTTTCATAAAAATGTTTTAAATAGCAAGTATCTGTTTTATTAAAGAAAGCAGGCATCAAATTTGGTTACCAGTATAACCTATGTAGTAGAAACAATGTACCATATTTCGTTAAAATAACTTGGTTGTTTGAAAATGTACAAAAATTTTTCAAAACTAAACGTATAATATTCTCGAAAAACTAGTTTCCTGGCCAACAAACCTTATAGGTTAATTGCTATTAACTCAATTTGCTAATTGAGCTATTCCAATTTGAAGTATTTAATAAAAATTCACTACCATAACGCACTTGCTGCGTCCCCGAATGTCTTTTCTTACAAACATGCATTATAATTTCGCTGTGGAAATTCTATACATTAAAGGTCAGCTCAGAACTGGGACGGCCCGGGGAATTCGACTATCTAATTAAAACAAAGCATTGTTTAATCGTTTTGAACTAAGCAGATTTCCCTGGCTCACAAAGTCATCCAAACCACTTGTTAAAAGGAAGGTCCTCACCAGATTTTATCTCAAAACCCAAAACCGGCACATTACTTTTTGAGTTGTCGGTGTGACACTTAAATATATATATATATATATATATATATATATATATATATATATATATATATATATATATATATATATATATATATATATAAACCTTGGATTTGGGTTCCAGGGGTCCTAAATCGCGCTCCTTTGAAGACCATTTTTTCAAAAATTTAAGAGTCGAGATCTCCTCAATAGTGACTCTTTTAAAGAAAAATTCACTAAAAAGGCGATCGTGTTCCATTTACTATTCTGAACAACTTTTATTAACGAATTTTTTAAAATATATTCAGTAAGGAGGGGGCGTGGAATGAAAATTATGCGAAATATAAAAGTAGGCTTAGGATCTTCAAATTTTGTACTCTCAGTTTTTTTTCGATCATATTTTCTTGCTAAAATTTTTTCATATATCCTAGAAAAAAGGAACTTTACTAGTGTACAAAATAATTTTTTTGTGAATTCAAAGACATACTTGATTGTTGGAAATTAAAATTATGACACAAATTATTTTCTATTCAAGCAGGGTTTGTTCGGAGAAAATGAAGTTTCAACTCAAAAAATTACAGTCTTTTTGATCTATTCATGCGTCGATCCGGGGACACACTGTGTATATATAATATATAATATATATATATATATATATATATATATATATATATATATATATATATATATATATATGACTTGTATTTTGCCCTGCCTCTGTTCGTTTTCGAGTTATTTTCAAAATATCAAAATTTGTCGATTTCTTTTTTCTTCAATATGTAACTAGGCGTTGATCTCACATGTCTAAGACTTGCACATTATCAGGACAATTTTACAGAGTAATCTTTTGTGCTATTCTTAACTTTGGATTGTCATTTGTTTTTGAGCTACAAGTATCAACGTTTGTTTTTATTTATGGCAGCCATATTGGATTTTTTTGCTCATGTGATAGCCTGTGAAAAGAGGTTTCTAATGACGTACAACATGCTTGAGAAATCTTGGAATTGCACAGACAATTTTGAGAAAAACCGTTTTGTGATAGTAGGCTATGAAATCCAATACCAGAAACAAATGACAAAAAAAAAAATGTTCAAAAAGCAGTAGGCCATGGAGTCTAACAATAGACTTCTACTTTCAACATAGTTTTCCGTGATGATTCACAATAAAAAATATTGTGATTTAATTTACAATACTGAATGAGGTAATAATGCTAGGGACTATTATGTGAAACAGTTTTATAACGAAAACCCGGCAATAACAAATAGAAACTTAAACTCCACAAAACAACACAATTAGAAACGGAACTGAACAAATAATAAAATAGGAACTTAAAAATATACTAAATAGAAAATTTTTCAATATGGCCACCGTTTTGTTCAATGCACTTTATACACCTTTTTGAAACATGCCTGCAAACTCTGGTGAGGGTGTTTTGGTTAATATGTTAAATAGCTTTCGTGATTCTGTTTCGTAATTCATTGATGTCTTGTGGTGGATCGAATTTGTACACATAATTCTACAGAGTACCCCAAAAATAAAAAATCCATGGGTGTTATATCAGGACTTCGAGCACACCAATGAACTGACCCATTGTTATGACACAATTATTAAAATTTCTGGTACAAAAATTCTTTGACGATCCTAGCACTGTGAGCTGAACAACCGTCTTGTTGGTACCAAATCTCGTCTAAATTATCATGAATTCTTCTAATGTTGGTAAGATCTCATTTCTCAATAGATTAAGATTCCTTACCCCGTTAAATTATTTTCAAAAAAGAACGGACCAACAATGCAGTTACCTGAATTATTTTAAAATTAACTGTCTAAATCTACAAATAAAAATAACAGTTTTTTTACCTAATAAGCCGCACCAAACATTAATACTAAATCTGTCTTGCAATCGTCTTTCTTCCTTTAGATGGGATTTTCATTTGCCCAATAATGCCTGTTATGGCGATTATACACACCACAATTTGTAAATCTGGATTCATTAGTCTATATTATTTTCAAATGAAAATTTTCATCTTGCTGACATTGTCCTTGATACCATCTGCAGAATTGAAGTCGCTCGGGGTAATCGTCAACATTGAAGCCTTGTACGATTGTAGGTTTGTATGGATGGTAGTGACTTTGTTTTAATACACGGTGTACCCTACTTTTTGGAACGTCAATATGTTCACCATAAAACCGAACAGATTGGGGAGGGGTTTTCATTTGAAACCTGTAAGATGGCATTATTTCTTTTTTCATTTATAGGCATTGGTAGTTTCTTTGCGTGGAAGCTACCGTCGTTCAATAGATTGGTCACTATCCTGCGAAATATTTTGGTGTTTGGTTGTCGTCTTTCTGGGTAGTTGTTTTGATATGAATTTGCAGCTGCCTTAGTATTTCGGTTAGAACGAATATAACATTCCAACATGTCAAAATATTCTTCATTACTGAACATATTGTTAAACAATATTTAACATAAACAGGAAACAAACTATTTAGTACAAAATTTTAAGCAACGTGTTAAATACACCTAAAATTGTTCAGATAATTAAAAAATGACACTATTCTTAATTGTCGCGATAGTGTTATATCCATAGCAACTTTTCTTCTGTTGTTTTTCAGTTGACTTACGTTTAAAAATCAAACAATTTTCAAAGGCGTCTTCGTAAATCATTAATCTGCTTTTTATTGAGTTCTGTTAGTAAATTTAGTTATTTACTAGCTTTACCTATTTAATTAAATTATAACATCTTTTTAGGATAATGTTGTAATGTAAAATATCATTTGTAATAATGGGCCGTTGTAACTGGTGTCCTCAAGTTCGTATTTTTTATCGTGAATAGTTACGAAAATTTATGTTCAAAGTAAGAAGTCTTTTGTTAGACTCCATGGCCTACTGATTTTTAAACACTTTTTTTGTCGTTTGTTTTCTGGTATTGGATTTCATAGCCTACTATCCTCAACACGGTTTTTCTCAAAATTGTCAGGCTATCACATGAGCAAAAAATCCAATATGGCTGCTATAATAAAAACAAACGTTGATACCTGTAGCTGCAAAACAAATGACAATCCAAAGTTGAGAATAGCACAGAAAGATTACTCTGTAAAAAGTGTCCTCATAATGTGCAAGTCTTAGACATATCAGATCAACGCCTACTTAGATATTGAAGAAAAAAGAAATCGACAAATTTTGTTTTTTTCAAAATAACTCGAAAAGGAAAAGAGGCAGGACAAAATACAAGTCATATTTGGAACGAGCATGAAATTCTACAAAACATTGATAATTTAACCGTCTCCCTATTTCTAATAATAACGGAGATAGCAATATATTACCATCCAGTTTGGGACACACTATATATATATATATATATATATATATATATATATATATATATATATATATATATATATATATATATATATATATATATATATATATATATATATATATATATATATATATATATATATATATATATATATATATATATATATATATATATATCACACCAATAACCCAAAAAATAATGGGCCTATTTTGATCAAATTTGGCATGTACCTTCTTTTTGTAAGTGGCTTAGATAAGTTCCTTAGCCAGGAAAATGGCACGAGGTTTTCCGGGAAAATTTTGAGTTCTCATTCGAAAAATATTTTTATCTCAAAAAACAGAAAAGCTATGATAACCAAATTGGTTAGGTAGATTTACGATATAAAATGTAAACAACATACCAAAATTTAGATTTCTATGTTATAAGAAAAACAAGTTATAATAAAATATTTGGTGCCAGATAATTTTTATGAAAATTGACTACCATAACGCACTTGCTGCATCCGGACTTTTGTTGTATTACGTTTACACAATCAAATTATTTGTTTCTAGGAGTAAATCACATTCTCACGTATATTAAACTTTCGATTTCAGTACAAAAGAAAAACTTAAAATACGACAGGCAATATAACAGCAAGTATTATTTTATTGCTCACTGCTCCCATAATAAAAGCGACAAGTAATAAAGCCAGATCAAATGAGAATTATTGCAAAAGAGTGGGCGGGTCTGATCTGATAGTTCTGCAATAACCTCATTTAAGTGTTGTCCTGTTAGTAATACTATCACTAGTTCTCACGCAATTTCACTTCGTCTTGTAGAAGATCACATAGTCACAGGCTTAAATTATTATTAACATTAACCTTTGCTGTCAAATAAATCCTCGGACTAAACGTTTCAACGGGTTTTGTTACCTTACAACAATATGAAATCATATGAATCATTGCTGAGATTGTATCTGATCATATGTAGGTTAATGGTCAATGGAAGCTATCAACAGGTAATGTTTACAAAGACAATAACTTAAATAGGTACATAACAAATATGGCTGTATACCGTGTAATTCATAATTTTGTTTCAAACTTATGAGGTTACTATGGAAATTTAATTTCATGTGTTATGCCATTGTTTAACATAAACATTTTTTTATAGAAAATATGTCTTCTAGTGAATTTTCGTAGAAAAAATTTCTTCTCATCAGCGCCAACTAGGCCCCCTAGAACACATATCTGCGATCAATTTAATTTAATTTATATATATATATATATATATATATATATATATATATATATATATATATATATATATATATATATATATATATATATATATATATATATATATATATATATATATATATATATATATATATATATATACAGGGTGGCGCATCGAAAACGAAACAGACCGATTTGCGTCCAGATAATTTAAAAAAAAAAACGCTGAAACACGTCAATTTTGATATTGAGGGGGACATGTTTTGACATAAAACTCAACTTTGTGACATCAACCCCTTAAGGGTGGTGATAACAACCCTTATATGGGTCAAGTGTTACATCATTTTAAAGCTCTTTCTTTTCTGAATTCAGAACACTAATTTTTTTGGAAGTTTTATCAACTCGTTTAAAAATTATTCACAGTTGGAGTTGCAAGAACGTATTTCATTCATTGTGATAAGAAATGCACTAATTAGTCAATTTTTTGTTAAAAAAAACTTAAAAACAAAACCAAAAGTTCAAAAATGTTTATTCAGTGAAGTAAGTGTTCAAATTGTTGACCACCAGCTTCCATACAAAGGTACAAAATTTGTTCAAAACGAGCTCTCACATTCTGGAGCATTTGTGGAGTTATTAGACGGCATTCTTTAACAATGCGTCGCCGTAATTCTTCCCGAGACTACGGTTCTGTTGCGTAAATTCTACTCTTTAAATGTCCCCATAGAAATAAGTCTAAAGGAGTTAAATCCGGTGATCTAGGGGCCACTAAATAGCACCTCTACGTCCAATCCATGGCTCTGGAAACTTTGTGTTCAAAAATTCCGTAACACGTAACACGACCCTATATAGTAGAAACATTGTACCATATTTCACAATTTTCTACGAACATTTTTGAAAAATATATAAAATTGAAATTATATACCTAATCTCTAATTAAAATTAAAAAACGATGGCGATTTTTATATTTTTTCCCGAAAATGTGCTAAATAATCACCTAACCTCATTATTAGAACTGAATAAAAAACAGAAAATAATTTAAACCCATGCCTACCTGAATCATGATATGCGATTATACATGTAAATATGTACTTCTAAAACTACAGTATTGAGGAATCGGGAGTGTTATACATAATTTTTTCTACAAAAATTCGCTGAAAATTATGGAATATTAATAAACTCTTGACAACTAAAACTACTGCCAAAGCATCAGAGGAAAGGTCTATGTCAAATGAAATTTCCTTAAGTATTTTATTAAAATGAAGTACAATGACGGTTAAAGCAGAGACGGCTGAGAAGTCTTTGTAAAACACACTTCTTACGGCATTTCTTTTACATAACCCGTATTAGTTATAGGCCCTTTGTCTCAAAATTGCCAATTTTGAAGTTTCAAATCGTGGCTTTGACGTTTTAAAAAGAAAAAAAAATTTCAAATCAATTTTTCTGCTATTTCTTGATTTTTTTTTGCGCCAGGACAATGTACTCTTTCTGTGTAACATACAATAGATTTTGTTTTCCACACAAACTATTTTGGTCTTGTGCGTTTCTCCGATCATCAGTTTTTCTTTCACCTTAGAGACCTAGATCTCAAAACATAGCTTACGTTTTATAACATAAAACAATGTACCAAATTTGATTGCCATAGCTTCGTTATATCTGGAGATTTAAAAAATTTCCCTAAAAAACTCAGAATTTTCCTAGAAAATCTGGTTTGGTTTTCCTGGCTAACGAATTTATCCAAGCCACTTGCAATTACAATTTTGTTGATTTTACTGAATTTTCTCAAAAAAAATTCACTAATGAGGAGATCCCGACTTTTGAATTTTGAAAAAATTTCTTCAAATGAGCGCGAACTCGGCCCCCTAGAACCCACATCCAGGGTCAGTTTCAATTTTTATATGTATATATATATATATATATATATATATATATATATATATATATATATATATATATATATATATATATATATATATATATATATATATATATATATATATATATATATAACACCGATAACTCAAAAAATAATGGGCCGATTTTGATTAAATTTCGTAAATACCTTCCTTTTGCAAGTGGCTTGGACAAGTTCGTTAGTCAGGAAAATCGGCCCCGTCTTTCCCGGAAAATTTTGTGTTTTCTTTCGAAAAAATTTGTATCTCCGGAAATAACAAAGTAAGGGCAGCCAAATTTGGTGTGCTGGTTTCTGTCATAAAGGGTATCCTACGTACCAAAAATTCAGATCTCTACGTTAAAAGACAAAAAAGTTAGAGGTAAATTAATTTTTAATTAATTAAATCTGATTCAAGAAAGTTAAATCTCATTTCACTTTACCGTTATCTAATCAGATTGTTGTTATTCTGATGAATTTTTTAGCGAGTTTGTTCTTGCGCTAACTTAGTGAAACCGTTTTATATTTAATACAGTCGTAGACTTTTCCCGTGGCTCCACAAGTGCTTGTTTTAGTGAATTTTCTTTAAAAAAATTCACTCACGAGGAGATCCCGACTTTTAAATTTAGAAAAAAATTTCTTGAAATGAGTGCGAACTAGGCCTCCTAGGACCCATATCCTGGGTCAGTTTCAGCATTTAAAAACAAAAATTGGGGTTCCTCAAAACGTGAGAAGTCGCGATTTGAAACGTCAAAATTGGCATCTTTTAGGCAAAGAACCTGAAAGAAATGCGGATTATGTAAAAAGTGTTCTGCGAACCCTTAAGTTTCAGCTTCAACCATCATTGCCCTTTATTTTAATAAAATATTTCCAGAAAATTCATTTTAAATACACTTTCTCTGATGCTTTGGCAGAAAAAAAATCGTTAATGAGGAGACCGTGGCTTTCGAATTATAAAAAGATTTCTTCAGATGAGCGCAAACTAGGCTCCCTAGAATCTATATCTGGGTTTACTTTCTGTTTACATATATGCAGGGTGACGTATTTCTACGGCAAAGATCAATATAATTGTTAATATGCAGGATACGAGAAAAAATGTATACGTTACTTATAGGGTGTCTTGAGCTGCATCTTATATAATTATTTTGATAATCACAGGTGCTCCATAAGTCGTTGGTGATATCTACAAAAAGTTTTAACATTCCTTATTAGATTTTTGCATTTTTCATCGAATTTCCGAGAAAACTCGTTTCCTAGCCGACAAACGTTAGGTTAATAGCTAATTGAGTTATTGAATTTTGAAGCATTTAATGAAAATTCGCTACCAAAACGCACTTACTGCGTCTCGTTTTTTTTACTAATATATGATGCATATTAGTATATATATATATATATATATATATATATATATATATATATATATATATATATATATATATATATATATATATATATATATATATGTGTGTGTGTGTGTGTGTGTGTGTATCACACCGATAACTCTAACCATAATTATCCGATTTAGATCAAATTTGGCACATACCTTCCTTTTGCAAGTGGCTTGGACACGTTCGTTAGTCAGGAAAATCGCCTTAGGTTTTCCCGGAAAATTTTGTGTTTTCTTTCGAAAAAAATTTATATCTCCGAAAATAACAAAGTAAGGGCAACCAAATTTAGGAATCTGGTTTCTGTCATGAAGTGTATCCTGTGTACCAAAACCAGATCTTTAAGACAAAAAACATAGAGGTAAATTAATTTCGAATTAATGAAATCGGATTAAAGAAAGTTAAAACGTCAAAATTGATTGAGTACGAATGGGAGTGAAAAATACCACAAGAAATGACTAACAAGCTCCTAGATATGTGTCTAAGTCGTTATTTTCTTTGATTTCGTTATAATATGAGCAAAAAATCTATTGTAAATCGAAATGGTTTTGTGTAAATTTTAAAACATTGAACAAATGTATTACGAGATAGCTGCTAGTATACACACCTAGAGCATAGCTCAGTGGCCTAAGTCGCTGTACATCGGATAATCAAATTCAATTGACTCCTGCATGGCGAGTTCGAATCGTAGTTAGTGACTTTTTTTCAATCTGTTTTTAGTCTCATTTTACTTTACCGTATCTAATAAGATTGTTGTTATTCGGATAAATTTTTTAGCGAGTTTTTGTATAAAAAATAATTAGACAAAGAGGAGATGAAAGTTTTAAGACCTAATTCAATTTGAAGCATATCTGGTTGCTTGTTGTTGCCCTAACTTAGTGAAACCGTTTCATATTTAATACAGTCGTCGACTTTTCCCGTGGCTTCCTTTAGTGAATTTTCTTTAAAAAAAATTAACTGACGAGGAGATCCCGACTTTTGAATTTAGAAAACATTTCTTCAAATGAGCGCGAACAAGGCCCCCTAGAACCCATATCCAGGGTAAGTTTCAATTAATTTGCAACGTCAAAAATGGCAACATTTAGGCAAAGAACTTGAAAGAAATACGGATTATGTAAACAGTGTTCTGCAAACGCTTAAGTTTCAGCTTAAACCATCATCGCCCTTCATTTTAATAAAATATTTCCAGAAAATTCATTTCAAATAGACCCTTTCACTGATGCTTTGGAAGTAGTTTTAGTTAAATTTATGGTTTAACGGTCTATAATTTTTAGCCAATTTTCCTAGAAAAAATTCGTTAATGAGGAGACCGCCGCTTTTGAATTCTAAAAATATTTTTTCAAATGAGCGCAAACTAGGCCCCCTAGAATCCATATCCGGGTTTACTTTCTGTTTACAGTGTGATGTATTTCTACGGTAAAGCTCAATATAATTGTTATTATGCAGGATACGAGAAAACATTGTATACGTTACCTATAGGGTGTTTTGAGCTGCATCTTATAAAATTATTTTGACAACCATAGGATGGCCCATAAGTCGTTGGTCATACCTACTTTTTTTTTAACATTCCTTATTGCAGTTTTACATTTTTCATCGAAATATGATGCATGTTTGTAAAAAAATCGAGACGCAGTAAGTGCGTTTTGGTAACGAATTTTCGTTAAACGCTTCAAAATCCATAACGCAATTTGCTATTAACTTAAGGTTCGTCAGCTAGGAAACGAGTTTTCTCGGAAATGTTTTAAGTTTATTTTCGGAAAATGTTTGTACATTTTCTAACAAGCTATCTTGGTAAAATATGGTACATTGTTCCTACTATATAGGTTATACCGGTGACTAAATAGATTCCTGCTTGCATTAAAGAGACATATTTTCTATTAAAAACATTTAAAGAAAATTCACTTCCATAACGCACTTGCTGCATCCCGACATTTTTATTATTCGTGACGCATCCATAAGGCCATAATAAAATTGCGTCACTTAATTTTTTAGAAAACTTGTAATGAAAAGACACTTATTCACTCTAACACGTTAAATATAATCAAACACTGCTCAACTAGCATGAAAATGTACTAAACATAATTATCAATCAGGATTTATTCTTTTACTGACGTCACAGCGGTGCAACACTCAGTAAATCCAGCGCTTACAACAGTTATGCGTCCTGACTTACTTGTAGTCGTTGCGCATAAGTGGTCAGCAGGGTTATAATCGTCACTACAGGCATTAACTATAACGACGTTACTGGTGCACTAGACCAAACAGGCGCCTCTATTGGCGAGACATCAAAACACTGTGACATAATCTCAAAATTCTCCAAACGCTGCGATCAGCGATTAGCCCAGCCAGAAGCCGGACTGTTAAAGATAAAGTGGCAAGTGCCAGTGTTAACAGTGTTAAGTGATTCTCCACAGCCACTTTAATGCAAACTAAGCATTTCAACAACCAGTGTGTTTTATTTGATGTTTATCTATTACTTTTAATTATATAAGCCATTTTGCAGTGTAAAATATTAAGTCAGTATTGCATAATAAACTTTTGTGTTTGACTCAGAACATCAGGTGAAACGAAATCATTTCTCATTGCGTCTTTTGATTGTACGTGCTAAAAATGGAAGACGATGATTTTCTTTACGACGAGGCCGACTACGGCTTAGAATATTCAGAAGAAAGTGCATCTGAACCCGATGTCGACTTGGAGAACCAATATTATCTTGCCAAAACCGTCAAAGAAGACAACCCGGCGTCATCACTCGCTGCTTTCCAGAAAGTTCTCGATCTTCAAGGTGAGTCGAAGGGCGAATGGGGATTCAAAGCTCTAAAACAAATGGTCAAGATTAATTTCAGACTGAAACTGTACGACGAAACAATGAAACACTATAAAGAAATGTTAACTTACATACACAGCGCCGTGACGAAAAATCACGGTGAGAAATCTATAAATTCAATCTTAGATTATACCTCGTCATCAAAGAACATGGATATGCTACGTGACTTTTATGAAGCCACGTTGGAGGCATTACGTCATGCGAAAAACGACCGACTCTGGTTCAAGACTAATACGAAGTTGGGGAAGGTTTTCTTAGAGAGAAGTGAATTCTGTAAACTCACCGCTATTATTAGACAGCTTAAACAAGCTGTAAACTACGCAGACGATGGAGAAGTTGATCCCCACAAAGGTACACAGTTGTTGGAGATCTATGCTTTAGAAATTCAAATGTATACTGAGCAGAAAAATAATAAGAAATTAAAAGAATTATACGAACGGTCCATGAGAGTTAGATCGGCGATTCCACACCCCCTGATTATGAGCGTCATGAGAGAATGTGGCGGCAAGATGTATCTACGTGCTGAGCAGTTTGACAAGGCGTATACAGACTTTTTTGAAGCTTTTAAAAATTACGATGAATCTGGAAATCCACGCCGCATCACCTGTCTTAATTATTTGATTCTTACCAGTATGTTGATGAAGTCATCCATCAATCCGTTGGATTCTCAGGAAGCTAAGCCATACAGAAATGACCCAGACATAAAGGCAATGACTGAACTTATTCTTGCATACCAAAATAGCAACATGAAAGAGTTTGAAAAGATCTATCGAGAAAACAAGGTAAATATTTAGATGTTTTTTTTTATATAAAAAAATTCACTAATAGAGAGGTATCGATGTTGAGACTTTGCAAACATTTTTTCAAATGAGCGCGAACTAGGACCCCTAGAACCCATATCCGGGGTCAGTTTCAATTTTTATATGTTTATATATATATATATATATATATATATATATATATATATATATATATATATATATATATATATATATATATATATATATATATATATATATATATATCCTACCGATAACTCAAAAAATAATTAACCGATTTTGATGAAACTCGGCAAGTGCCTTTCTTTTATTAATGGCTTGGATGAGTTCGTTAGCCAGGACAATCCGACAAGGTTTTCCGGAAAAATGTTGAGTTTTCTTTCGAAAAAATTTTTTTTCTCCGAAAATTACAAAGTTATTTTGATGAAATTTGACGAATATGTTGCATTGCGAAAACCCTTCCTACGCATTAAAATTGAACTTTCTAAGTTTATAAAAAGTTGAGTTATTCAAATTTTGAGTTTTCTTTTGAAAAGTTGTTTTAATGAAATGTGGTAAATACGTTGCCTTAGGAAAGACCTTACTACACACCAAAATTCAACTTTCTAACTTCATATGAAATTGAGTTATTCAAATTTGAAACATTTAATAAAAATTCACTACCATAACGCACTTGCTGCGTCCCAAACTTTTATCCTTTTTTTATCATAAAAGTGATCTGTTTCCTTTTTTTTTGCTACTATTACACGTGGTGATTTACGAGAAATGATAATGAGAACTTTTTTCTGATTGCGATTTAAAAGCTGCGAAAATGCAACGCCCAATAAAATGTACTTTCTAGTTAAAATATTTTTACCTAGGTGAAGCTTCTGGTTGTACTGAAAGTCGGTATTAACTACATTATTTTAACACCTTATATATTATTACATTTTTTGATTTTCTATCAAACTTAGCATATCTACACATAACGCATTGTATGCTTAAAATGGACGCTATAAAAGTTATTAACTCTTGTTCAAAATTAGTCGACACAAAATCGTTTTGGCGAATTTTTGTGAAAAATAGCTGTAAGGCATGGACTTTTTTTTTCTAACTTATTTGAATAATATCGAACCGCAACCCTTCGATGACACAAGGTTACAACCCTCTTAGTAGACAATATAAGTAACCTATTATAATAATAACAATCGACTAACGGTCACATAATATAATTACATAGCTCAACAATCAATCACCAGTCGATATATTACTTAGCAGTTGTGTTATCTACTTAAGAGTAATCATGCAAAAGGCTAAAGGTTTATGACTTGTCAGAATGATGGCGAAGCCTTAATGTACGGGCGTAATGAGTAGGGCGAGCGGGTGCCAAATGTGTCCAGTAACAACATCACTAACCTGTAATTAAAAATATACCTGAACACACCGTTGCCTATCTAAAGCACTACCTAACATATATACGAGGAGCATTCAATTATTAGTTTATCAATCATTTACCAATTACACGCTCCACCGAGCGACTCATAATCAATAACTATTGTACTCAAAGCTCCACTGAGCAACCTAACATTAAGAGCAGTTTCGACATAACGCTCCACTGAGCAACTCCAACATTAATAACAGTTCCTACTCAAGGCTCCACTGAGCCACATAATACTCTCTCAAAAGCGCACATCAGTGCCTCAGAACTGCTTCTCAACAATGTCTCTAAATGCTCAACCATTAGGTTCTCAAACAATAAATACTCAGGCAATAATTACTCAAGTAGTTACTCACACGATAGTTACTCAAATAATAATTACTTAAACAATAATAATTACATAAATAATAATAATAACTTAACCAATAGTTTAGCTTGTGTGTTTGTTTGGGTGCTGTACCCGACACCAGGTCAGTGCCGGCTTCCAGGTGTGCAATGAGGCACAGTTCAATGCCTCACCTAGAGTGCTCGCAACTGTCAGAGTTGGATACCGAGAAGTGCAATGGGCACACGATGCACACTCCAGGGTGTACCCTTCTCCGAGTAGCCCAACTCCTACACTGGGACTGACACGTGCAATGAGCCCAACGGGTGAACTGACCACAGTGTCTCGGTCAAGCTACCAGATCGACCAAAATGCAACAACGGTACCACCGTGAATACTGAGAAGTGCAATGGACGCATCGGAGCACCCTCTACGATGTGTCCTCTCCAATATCCAGCTATCGACGGGAGTAGGTGCAATGGATACCTAGAGCGAGCTCAGCTGTACCCCTACCGAAATCCATCGACGCAAACAAAACAACCGTGTTGCGGTTACGTAACCTGGGCCTAAACCCTACGCCTCTACCAGTATGACGCCCTACTGGGTGAGCAAACAGCGAAGGTGTCCCACACACCTTCCAAACTGGCATTAATTTACTTCCCAACAGACTCTACTTTATTTACTCTAAACAAACTGACATAATTCAACTCTTACTTAATTTATGAATATTGACTTAACCTCGTATAAGTAACAACCCTCATGTAAACGTGGCTTATACCTAAATTATTTCATAAAGCCCCTTTATTTGAATATAATTACTTCTGAATTTATAACTTGCCCTCGTATAAATAATAAACGTAATCTAACTTAGCTATTTCTCAAATTATTTCCTAAAGCTCCTTTATTTGAATATGATAATTACTTCTCAATTTATAACTACCCTCGTATAAATAATAAACGTAATCTAACAGCTATTTCTCAAATTATTTCCTAGGGCTCCTTTATTTGAATATGATAATTACTTCTCAATCCACAACCTATACTCGTATAAATAATAAACCGACTTTGAACTCTAGCTACAATTTATTTTCATATAAACTAGTTATTAAAATGATTTGCTAAAACCACCCTGAATCATATACCTATTGAAATTGCTCCTCAATGTATAACTCAAACAAATAAGAACAGGTAAAATAAACAAACAACGAGACATGTCCAATGAGCATTCACTCACCTTTTATGAAGTTATATAACGTGCACTGTAAATTTACAGAAAACAATAAACACCACACAAAATTTTCTACTGCAACCAACACGTTAAACGATACAATGGCTAATGCCTTCTTTAGATGAACCATATGCCCGATAAGCAATATCCCCTAACGTTGACTTGAGATGAGATATCTCGCACTTAAACCTCCCCTTACGTCCAGCTAAGATTTTAAACAAGCGACGATGACCAGATGCCTACACTTTAGATTTAATGGAAATACTCCGACTAGTGAAACGTATTCACCCAAGAACGTGTCTATTTATTACCTACAGAGAATTCTCATAATAAAATAGCCTTATGAGCAGGGTGAGAAAATACATTCCTTACATAGCTTATTCAGAAATCACAGGTGTTATGCTTAAGAGAGTTCCTCAAATAAGCGCGAACTGGGGTCACTAGAAACCATCCCCTCGGTCAGTTAAAATTTTGATGTTTATTTGTTTATATGTTAAGATTATATATATATATATATATATATATATATATATATATATATATATATATATATATATATATATATACAGGATGACTCACGGTCGATGGCAAGTTAGACGTATTCCTATGCCTAAATAGTTAGGTTTCCGAAATAGAATAATGTTTCTATAAATATCGGATTATTTTGTTTTCGAGAAAACTGGTTTCGTAGCCAACAAATCTTAGGTTAATAGTAAATTGAGTTACTGAAGTTTAAAGGATTTGATTAAAATTCGCTATCAAAGCGCACTTACTGCGTCTCGATTTTTTTCTTACAAACATGCATCATATTTCGATAAAAATGCAAAAATGTAATAATGTAAGGGTGTTCGAAAAAACAATTGTAGGGATCACCAACGACTTATGAACCACCCTGTGATCGTCAAAATATTTTCATAAGATGCAGCTTAAGACAGCCCATAATTAACGTATACCCCTTTTTTCTCGTATCTTGTATAATAACAATTATATTGAGTTTCGCCGTAGAAATGCGTCACCTTGTATATATGAAAAGAGGTAAAAACTGAAAGTAAACCCGGATTTGGTTTCCAGGGGGCCTAGTTTGCGCTCATTTAAAGAAATCTTTTGAAAATTCAAAAGTCGCGGTCTCATTAAATATTTTTTTTAATTAATTAATAATTTTAGTAAAATGAAGGACAATGACGGGTGAAGTTGAAACTTAAGGGTTTGCAGAACACTCTTTTAGCGACATTTTCTTTACATAATCCGTATTTCTTTCAGGTTCTTTGCCTAAATATTGCGAATTTTGACATTTCAAATCGCGACTGTGACGTTTTCTTGCGAAAAACCAAATTTTTTTTCTTTAAATGTGTATAACTTTTTTGTCTTTTAACCTACAGGCCTAAATTTTGGTAGGTGGTTCATTATTTATAATACAACACACGTGCCGAATTAAGTTGCCCTTACTTTGTGTCCTCTGGAGATATATACAAAATTTTCCGGAAAAATGTGAGTCGATGCTGGCTAACGAACCTATCCAAGCCACTCGCAAGAGGAAGGCTCTCACCAAATTTGATCAAAATCGGCGCACTATTTTTTGAGTTATCGGTGTGATACATACATACATACATACATACATACATATATATATATATATATATATATATATATATATATATATATATATATATATATATATATATATATATATATATATATATATATATATATATATAAACATATAAAAATGGAGACAGCCCCGGATTGTAGTGGTTCTAGTTTGCGCTCATTTGCAGAATTTTTTTTAAAATTCACAAGTCGAGATCTCCACATTAGTGATTTTTAAAAAGAAAATTCGCTAACATAACACAAAGCAAATGTCTTCAATCACGGTATACGGCAATATATTTCACAGTATTTAAAACACGTACTCTAATTAGCAGGGCCCTAGTGGATGTCTCGTCTCGAACGCTTTAGCCGGTGAACCCTCTTTTGTCGCCGGCTGGCCAGGCAATCGAGATTATCGAGCGCCTCCCGTGGTTTTCCCGATACTTTTAGTATACAAAACATCTAGTACTGCTAAATGAATGAAGTGTGCAAACCATACTTGTTGTTCAGGTTTTATGAGATTCCCAAATTTTTTCAAAGAAAGAATAAACTCTTCATGTTTTTTTTTAAGAAGGTCGGCACAGCCCTCTGCATGTAAATAACTCTTTATTCGGGCTAAACCTAAATTCCAAAATTGCGTTTTTTATACATAAACTATGTACATTAACATTTAAGTATCTCTTGTTCCCGGAAGATGTCCACTAGTCTAATGTCAAGGTGAAATATTTACCATTCTTTTTAGTGAATTTTTATTAAAAAAATTCACTAATAGAGAGGTATCGATGGTGAGACTTTGCAAAAATTCTTTCAAATGAGCGCAAATTAGGACCCCTAGAACCCATATCCGGGGTCAGTTTGAATTTTTATATGTTTATATATATATATATATATATATATATATATATATATATATATATAATTTATATATATATATATATATATAATTATATATATATATATATATATATATATATATATATATATATATATATATATATATATATATATATATATATATATATATATATATCCGTCTGATAACTCAAAAAATAATTAACCGATTTAGATGAAACTCGGCAAGTGCCTTTCTTTTATTAATGGCTTGGATGAGTTCGTTGGCCAGGAAAATCGGACGGGGTTTTCCGGGAAAATTTTGAGTTTTCTTTCAAAAATTTTTTTTTTCCGAACATTTCGATAAAATTTGGTCTACATATTGCTTTGGGAAATACCTAACTATGTGCCAAAATTTAGCTTTCTAGGGTTACAGAAAATTGAGCTATTCAAATTTGAAACATTTATGTTTAAATCATAAGTATATGGTTGCTGCTGGTTAGTCAATGCTTCTCTTATTGACTCATGAAATTCATTTTTAAGTTTCCGAGAAATGTCAATAATGCTGAATTCACTGATTGTTAATCATTGGAAGCATTTACGATTATATATAACCCTATTGTAATTTATTATCATTTATCCCCTCTGTAGTATAATTATTTTTTTCCTTACAACTCGCAGCGTTTTTAGTCAATTGTTGTTATTAATAGTCAATAGTTTCTTTCCGAATACACACAGCTTCCATTGTCTTCTGCTTCTGCCGCTGTTACAGTCCTTTTATTTAGAGGTAGAGTTGTAACCACTCATACAGCGAGTGTTTTTTAACCACGTGGCTGGGGGACTGACCGAATTCATTCCCAGTTGCTGTTGATTTACTCATATTCTCTTAATATGTTTGAAGATGTGGTGTCTACTTGATTCCAAGTCACTATTAACCGACTATTTATGAAATCAAATAAGTAAATTAAATCGATTGTCATAAAATATGTAGTGTATTAAGACAAGGGAAAAAGAAATAAAACATATATAACTGTGCACATTTTGATTATATTTTAGAGTGCTTGAGAGAGGTATTGTCACAGCATAATATCTTATTAAAGTTCATTTGTAAATAGGTTAAATTTTTATATGTTTATATATATATATATATATATATATATATATATATATATATATATATATATATATATATATATATATATATATATATATATATATATATATATATATATATGATAACTCAAAAAATAATTAACCGATTTCGATGAAACTTGGCAAGTGCCTGTCTTTTATTAATGGCTTGGATGAGTTGGTTATCCAGAAAAATCGGACGGGGTTTTCCGGAAAAATTTTGAGTTTTCTTTCGTAAAAATTTTTTTCTCCGAAAGTAACAAAGCTGTTTTAATGAAATTTACTATATATGTTGCATCAACCTTACTACGTACCAAAATTCAACTTTCTAAGTTTAGAGAAAATTGAGTTATTCAAATTTTAAATTTTCTTTCGAAAAAAATGTTTTCTCCGAAAATTACAAAGTTATTTTAATGAAATTTTGTGGATATCTTGCCTTAGGAAAAACCTTACTACGTATTAAAATTAAACTCTCTAAGTTTATAGAAAATTGAGTTATTTAAATTTGAAGCATTTAATAAAAATTCACTACCATAACGCACTTGCTGCGTCCCGAGTTTTTATCATCTGAAATTGGAGCACGTAATAGTTTAACTTTTTTTTTGTGGTATAACAATATTCGGTTGCGCATAGATGTTATAGATTTGGGTATATCGATAAATCCTCTAGCATCAAGGCCTAGTCTAAGGTCTAGTCTAAGGCCTATCGAAGTAATAAATATTTTAAACGATAAACCATCAAGGGAGGTCATTCGACACCATATCAGTTAGATTTTTATCGGTAGCAGAAATGAAATAATGATTATTTTCCTGTTTCTTAAACGAAGTGCTACGCGTGATGTTATAATCATCATCAACATCTGTTTCTATCCCCTTTTTCAAAAATTGTGTCCACAGTACTTGAACTTGGATTCGTTTTTATAGTTGAGCGTTTTGAAGATGACGCCTCCTGTTCTTTTTGGAGTTAATGTTTTGAATTATAATGGATATGTAGCCCTTCAGTAGAACCTCCGTTAATACCAATTATCTTTTTATAGTATTTACATTTCCCGTTTGGATTTTGTTAATTTTTTGAAATTAAAAAATGTTGCCACATAGAAGATTTTTCGTAATTTTTCGTAGGGTGAGTGACTTATTCATCGTCCCCATCCACTTTCGTAAGTGCGTATCATCAACAACGAAAAAAAAAAACAGCAAATCTATAAAATATACGAATCATCACATACCCCAATCTAGCAGTATAAATATCAAGTACTTACTCACATTAGCTTCAAACTTTTCCTTCTTGTAAGTTGTTACACTGACAGCGGTATCCTGTATGCCAAAGCCAAATGCATAAATCGGCCCTCTACAAATAACTGACGCAAAATTGTTTATATAACGCTGATCAGGTTCAACAGCAACTTAAAAAAAACATATACGAATCATCACTGAAATGGGGTATATTACAGCAGTTTAAGTAACTCACATTAGCTTTAAACTATTTTTTCTTGTTAGTTGTTATGCTGACAGCTCTATACCAAGTGCATAAAACAGTGCTTCGCAAACTGCTGACGTAATATCGTGTATATTGGATCAGTTGTTGCGCCGCGCCGGTGAATCCCCTATATTACTGAAACGCCATCGGCGATGGGCAAACTGCACGTACGCGCACTATTCACAAACCACGCGGACGCGATCTTTTTCCACTAATATAAAAAATTAAAATATCGCATGGATAGGCCTTTAAAAATAATATTTTTACTACTAATATTCTGAGACTAAAAATACAAAAAATTTGTTACTAAATCGGGATTAAAATGTCGAGATCCCGGGATTCGGGATCCTGGAATTGGAAACCCTAATTTAAATGTAAAATTATTTTCTTTTCTAAAAGGAACAGTTGAATGCAGATCCGTTTATGCACGAGCACCTTGAAAACATATTGGTTGAGGTGCGAAGACAGGTGATTCTGAAGTTGGTGAAGCCATACCACATCGTTAAAATGGAATTCCTCGGTATGGAAATGGGAATTACAGAAGAAGAAGTCGAAGACCTCTTGGTAAACTGTATTCTTGAAAATCTCATGGCAGCTCGCATTGATCAGATCAACAGGACCCTAGTTAAAAAGGCGGAAATGGACAACAAGTCCTACATTAGCATGAACAAGTTGGCCGATCAGATTGATTCAATCAGTAAGACCATTGTTACTGACAAATTTAATCACTGATTGTATGTTTATCCCACTTTTGTATTGTTTTGTTTGAATAAATTTTAACATTTATACTAACTCAATATGTCGTATTACCTATATTATTTAATCTTATTATTAAAATAATATTTTATGTTCCTTTATTTTTTATGTGATATTAAAGTTCTATAACAAAATATCATTGATTATTTGTATATGTTATATTTTCAAAACTAACTCAGTTTTACAAATGCAAGAAATCAGACATATTGATGTCACTATACTGTACTTTATTATACAGGGTAATGATTTTAAAGTGTTACAAGGCAGTATCAGAAAAACAGTTTGGAATATTTTAATAAAAATTTGGCGACGTAATTCGGATACATGGACACACATTTACCCCCCTGCCCACATTTTGAACGGCAAGTGGTGACTTTGAAATGTCAAACTGAAGGGTAGTCGTTTTTTTTCTCTGATGGAAGTGAATCCTTCTACGCAGGCCAGTGGCTGGCTTATTTCGCAGTTTCAATGCCACCCAGCACTGGGACTTTCTTTCCCTCCAGGTCAGGACTACCCACTAAATACCCCCTTCTTCGGGGCTTTGCAGCAGAATCACCTTTCGGTATTCCTTAGCTGTACCGTGGGGTGCAGTTAACGAATACCGGAAGAGTGGACTCGCCTTTCTCTGAAACCCCCTTCCACAATGCGCAGCAGGCCTGAAGCAAGGTTCCGATAATCTTCAGACCAACTTCGCCCTTATTCTTCTCTCTATCCCACTGCTGTGCTGTTTCTTCTGTCTCTTGAAGTCTATGTACTCCTCTCCTCGTCTGTGTTTTTCAATATGTTTCTGATGGTCCGCTCAATAAGTTTCCATTTATCTTCGCTGCCTACTCCTTAGCGCGGGAGATAACGATAACTTGGGTTGTTGTAGTTCAAATCCGGTGCCTCAATCTGCCTACTTCCGAGATTGAGGGGGTATACACATGGAGGTTGTGTGTGAAGCATGGTATTTAAATATCTACCTTGACACTTTCTGAAAATGATCTTCCGTTCGGTAAAGATTTTCATGAGTTTTTTGCACATTTTTAGCTCAGCATCATGAATAACAACTCGAATCTTATCTTCTAATACCTGAGTAGCCTTGGCATCATTAGCACAAACTATACCATTTACGTATCCTCACATAAAGTCGAATGGCGGCAAATCACATGATTCTGGCGGCCAAATGTCCCCATTTCGTGAAATAATGTGACTTTAAAATTTTTCATGTAATATCCCAATTGTTTCACCAAATGTGTGGTATGTTGCGGCGTCTTGTGGGAGCTAGAAGTTCCTCAAGTCCATAGCTTTCAATTCATGCCAAAAAAGGTCGACCAACATCGGACGAATCCGCTTTTTCGTGTTTCGTACGATGTTAGTCGACCTTTTAAGATCTGAATAGGAAGCTATGGACTTGAACATCTAGCTCCAACAAGACGGCGCAACATATCACACATCTGGTTAAGACTTGCAATATTGCATTAGAAATTTCTAGGTCGCATTATTTCACGAGATGGTGATATCAATTGGCTGTCTAGATCGTGTGATTTGACGCCGTTTGACTTCATGTAGGGATACGTGAAGGAATAGTCACGCCCATTGACCGAAACCACCTTTTCGAAATTCGTATGATAATTGAAACCTATGGATTTGAGGAACATTTAGCTCCAAAAAGACGGCGAAACATACCACACATCTGGTAAAACAATTGAGATATTCCTGTTCATCTTCGTACAAAGACGGCCCAAGAACACCATCAGCCCATAAACATCACCAAAGTGTCACGTGTTGGGGATGCATTGCTCGCTCCAGTATCATTCTTATATTTTCTTAGCCCCAAATGTAGCAGTTTTAATTAACATATCCGTTTAGGTGAGAATGGATTGGGCCGCTCATGCTGCTTGCATTTCCAAGGTCCAATTTAAGAATGCAAGCTGTTGTGCGTGGTTAACCGGCTTCCATTCTTGCGCTATCTGCCTTTAATACTGGTGGAGATGAAGATCCAGATGTAAAATTCGATGCACACTGCTTGTTGAAATCGTAACTTGTTGAGGACGCTTTGGTACCGACATGTCTGGATCATGAGCGACAATTTTTTTAGCTGCGTGCAAATTCTCGGTGGATCTTGCAGTACGAGGACGCACTTCTTTTGGTTCCCATTGCACAAATTTCTTGTTTATTAGCGAAATTTTATTTAAAAAATATTACATAAAACTTGCTATTTTAAAAGCTCAAGTTGTGTATCAAGTAACTTTCATGTTACATAATTCATATCAGAAATGTCAGCAGCTAGATGCACTCGCATATATGTAACATATAAATTACATGGTTATATGTATGCTACATTATTTACATATATATATATATATATATATATATATATATATATATATATATATATATATATATATATATATATATATATATATATAAACTAGGGTACAAAAATAAATATTATATCTACTTATCATCCATTTAAAGCTCTCACAGGTACAATCCAGATCTATAAAATGTATGCTAAATTAATTAGCATTTCATAATATATAGTGGTAACAACTCTCATAAACAAGGCGGTTTATTAAGATCTGCTTCAGTGCGAATTGGACGAAATAATTAAATATGGGTTTGGCTGTATTTTTTATAGTAGAAGCTGATGTTTCTACGATCACATGATTTCTCATTATTAAAGCAGCCGACAACACAACAAATTTAGATTTAGTTTTTTTTTTCCAATATGTATTAAACACTTTTATACCTGCAAAAGTAACACTCATTTACTGAATTCTGCTAGAATATGGATGGATAATGGAATAGCTGTTGTTGGTTCTGTTATCTCACCACTGGTGGCGCTTGTTGTCAACGCGCACGCGCACGCTCTCTATTATACTGGTGTATAACAAATATACCTCACAATTAGAACAACTAAATTTATTATTAATTAGTTTGTGGCTAATGCACAGAACATACCTACTTATCTATGTACTAACCACAGAAATGGCAGATGACTACAGCAGAAAACAGAAGTAGACGCGCCCGGAGTGCTTAAACAATTAGATCATTATTGCCATTTTTGCAATAATCTAAAATGGTTGCAAATGAATTATCTTGCTTTTACCGCAATATGAAAAGCGTGTATTGCTAACAATTAATTCCATAAGAACATTAAGTTTTAAACCCGCTAAATTAAATTTAAATGTTTATAAGGTCATTTACCACCGATACAGATTTTCGTGCCGAACACTTGGTACATATTGTTATGTAACAGTGTAACTTTCCAAAATTACGGATATAGTTATAGTTCATTATTTCAAATTTACATATTTCTTAGTAGCCTTCTTTGTTATAATATTTACCATCTGTAAAATACAATTTTAAGGGCGATTAGGAATAACCCAACAAGGGTCTTTTTTGCTTACAATTGACCATAAGTATGCTAACCTCTGGCAGGTAAAATTCTATAGGATTTTAAGGTAGTTCTTCTATAGACTCGAAACAAGCAACAAGCTTGTGCTAACATAATCACTGCTCATTTTGTTGAGTTTTTATGGACTCTAAAGTATACCAGATAGGTAATTTTGTATGATTTTACAGTTGTTATTAAACGTTAAGTGTTACTAAAATCAGCGTTTAATTTAACAAAACATAATCAGGTCCTTCGAGTTAACCAAGAAACAAAAACAAATAAAATGTGGTACATCAGTACAAAACGTAATTAAACCATTCATTTTATGAGAATACCTTTGTGAGGAGAGTAGATTATCACAGTTATGTGGAAGCTTTGATTCAATTTGTAGCACTATTTAGCTGTCATCGACCAACTACAGAAGTTCAAACTTTGATCGTCTAGAAACGCCTTAATAAGAAACTCATTTGTTGCATCAATACAGCTATGCAAACAAAATAACAATCGGTATTGATTGATGGCATCTATTAAAAAATATTGTTTCCACGATTTCTGAGCTTTATATTAGTTTGTTGGAGCATTTTAATATTTCTTTGCAATCATAACAGACAGAGCTACAAGTTGATTTCGATAAGATAACAGTAAATGTACATTACTAAAATAGCATTTGTGTGTTCGAGGAAGCGTATTAGTAGCTCTTATATATTTATTGCCACTGTGACGTTCGCCAAGTCCATTCAGTTTCCTAGAAATAATGTCTGATAGCCGCTGACATTTGACAAGCCTTTCAAACTCTTTGTTACAGAAATGACCCAGGAAACAGTCCGTTAATAATAATAACAGCAGTTCGAATACGATATGTGTTTAGATTGTAGTAACGTCTACCATCTCTTTATGATACTAGTTGGCTATGGAATAACGCTAATGGATCGCTTAGTCACCTTTATGACAGCTTAATGTGTTCAGTAGATATGGTGCTACAAACGTGTCTGATTTAGAGGGCTTTGTTCAGAAATTAAGATTCTCCTGATGATTTTGCTTTGCCCTCTGTGGATACTAAGATTTTATGAAAGGAGAAATTTTTATACGTTGGTACGAAGGCATAGAACGGCCACTAGAGGAAAATAATTACAATTTCGACTTTAAACTCGAAATTATACATAATTTACTCGAATTTAATCATGATTTCGACTTTAAACACCAATTTATGCTTAATTTCGACTTTTAAACATGAAATTATACTATAGTATAAAATTTCGTACTTATAGTCGACATTGTAAATGGTATAGCAGGTCACTCCGCATGCTGATATGGAAAATGAATTTTGATCTTAACGGGGCCTTGATAATCTTTTATCATTTAAGTAACACCAATTTGGGTAAAATCATAGAAAAACAAAGGAATTTGTCTGATTTTTGCGCCCGCGCGCGCGGGTGTACGGGTAGGTATTTATAATTTATGTATCATTATAACTTAAAGAGTATTTGGCCAATTTTATTTATTTTATTTTTTAAGTCGTCATGTATGCTCCTTTTCTAAATAGCTTGAATTAGTCTCTTAACCAGGTTAACCAATTTTTCTTGGAGAATATTAGATTTTCTTTATAAATATGCTCGCATCTTCGGTAATAAGTGAGCTATTATAAAAAAAATCTGACACCATGACTCAGTTCACCCGGCGCCGAGTTTCATCTGCTGACTACCGATAAATTTCAACGTTTAAAGACTGATCAATGCCACTGTTGACTTAAGGCATTATTTTGTGAGGTTTGTGTTCCATTCCGTTTTGACAAATCGACAACAGTTGAGTTCCAGCAGAAACTCTTCTGAACGCATATGTTGACACAACTATTCAACCGTCATGGGCATATTCGCGGATCCCACTCAGTAGTGCATAGGCAAGTTCTTAACTGCGATTGGTTCCCGGTTCAGCGTGAAAATTGAATGATGCCTGTAACCTTACCTAACATGTTTCTACGTTTAGGTTATAAGTATGAGTTTCGAATTTTTATTCTGAGAGTGCTTAAAATATTTTATATTTTAACAGGTACTTACTCAATAGAATGTGGAGTTATATTTATTGAATAATTTCGCATTATTAATTATGTAAACGCTGACTAGGTTATTCCTTGTAAATTAATAACTACTCACTTTAAATCAAATAGTTCACTTATTACCGAAGATACAAGCATTTTTATAAAGAAAATCTAACATTTTCCAGGAAAGATTGGTTAAGCTGGCTAACAGACTCATTCAAGCTATTTACAGAAGAAGCATACATGTCAACTTTAAATAAAATCGGTCAAATACTTTTAAAGTTATAATGATATATATATATATATATATATATATATATATATATATATATATATATATATATATATATATATATATATATATATATATATATATATATATATATATATATATATATATATATATATATGGTAAATCTGCTTCATGTGAGAAAGGAACGACATAATTAAATATGGGTTTGGCTGTACTTTTTTATAATAGAAGCAGCATTTGTGGAGTTATTAGACCGCATTCTTCAACAATGCGTCGTCGTAATTCTTCCAGAGACTCCGTTTCTGTTGCGAAAATTCTACTCTTCAAATCGCCCTATAGAAAGAAGTCTAAAGAAGTTAAATCCGGTAATCTAGGGGGCCACTCAATAGCATCTCTACGCCCAATCCATTGCTCTGGAAACTCTCTGTTCAAAAACTCCCTAACACGTTGTGAAAAATGTGGAGGAGCTCCATCTTGTTGAAACACTAACTGGTTTTCTTGATAGCGATCATCATTTTCAACAATGTCAATTAGGAGAGGGTAAACGATATCTTCTAGTAACTCCAAATACGTTTCGCCACTCAAATTGCTATCAAAAAAATTTGTCCGATTAAACGGTGTCCAAAAATGCCAGTTTAGACATTCAATTTCTGTGGAATTTGAGTGTGGACTTCGTGAAAATTTCTTGGCCAATATTTCTGCCCAATAACGACAATTATGACGATTGACTGTAGAGTTTAATAAAAACGTACACTCGTCTGAAAAACAGATACTGAACAGAAAGTTCCCGTTATCAGCTATTCGTGCAGTCATAACTTCACAAGCCGCCAATCAAAATCATCTTCATTCAGTTGTTGTACAAGATGAATTTCATACGGGTGAAATTTATGATGCTTCAGTATTCGCTGAATAGTTCTTCTTTTGATGTTTGAAACAGTGGCCAATTTTCTCGTGCTCAAAGTTGGATCTGCAGCAATTTGTCCTAAAACTTCAATCTCAGTAGTCTCATTTCTAACTGGAAATTCACGTTCAGGATCCCGTTTTTTGTTGGCTACTGAACCAGTTTGTCGAAACTTTGCAACTAACTCCAAAATGTATTTTCTGTTAACATGTCTGTTCGGATCTCGTTCATTAAACAAATTTTCGGTACGGTTGGCACAGTCATCGTTTTTGAAAAATAGAGTAATTATTTCAACTCTTTCTTCTACAGAATACACCATTGTAAATTAATCTTCGGTAGTACTATTAAGTATCAAACCGACAGATAAACTGAAATAGTAAACCGCATTTCTCTCATTCCGATAAGAAATGTTCTGATAGTCAACTTTTTGTTTACAAACCAACAAAACATTGACTATCAGCACATTTCTGATCGGAATGAGTGAAATGCGTTTTTGCATCTTCGAATGTGAATAATTTTTAAACGAGATAATAAAACTTCCAAAAAAATTAGTGTGCTGAATTCAGAAAAGAAAGAGCTTTCAAATGATGTAACACTCACCCATGTTCGCTATTTAAAATATAAGGATTGTTATCACCACCCTTAAGGGGTTGATGTGACAAAGTTGAGTTTTATGTCAAAACATGCCCCCCTCAATATTAAGATTGACGTGTTTCAGAGCGTTTCTTAGAAAAAAACATTTCTTTGGACGCAAATCGGTCTGTTTCGTTTCAATGCGCCACCCTATATATATATATATATATATATATATATATATATATATATATATATATATATATATATATATATATATATATATATATATATATATATATATAATTTTTGGAAAAAGGTGTAGATCTTTTCTATGAAAATTCGATACCATAACGCACTTGCTGCGACCAGACTTTTTAGTTATGAAATGACCATTAAAAAAAATCCTGATTACAATTTGTAATCACAAAGCACTTACTGCATTGAGGCTTTATATCCCTACTGAAGTTTATTTGGTATGTAGACTTTATTTCAAAGCGTTGAACGATTGTGTTTATTATAGCAAAAAACTGTGGCTAATGGAACCACCACCTTGAACGATTGTGTTAATTGTTAAGGAAGAGGTCCTAATAATGTGAAACAATAAATTAAATTCTTAACGGCAGCGGGCATGAGATCACCGATGTACGAAGATGAATGGTTACAATAACCCAAAGTGCGTAATATGAAAATTCAGACAGACCATACAAGACAGTCTCTGATGTTCACGGAAAGCTTAAATTACTGCAATACTGAAGTAGTTGTAACTGAAATTTTACATAGGTTATATATTATCTTGATTTATAAGTGACTGAAGAGGCATGAAATATTAATTATGTAGGAGAGACGGCTGTTCATAATGTTTTAACATTGAACATTTATAGTTAGATTACGTAGGTATTCTCTATCTAGCAAAACGAAAGTAGACAACTATAATCCTCTTAATTAAAAGAAAATGTATTTTATGTATGGTCTCTTATTCATTTAAGGTTAACTTTTGATGTTGTTTTCCAGTCAAATACATCTTGATACCAAAAATATGTTTCAAAACATCTGTTGCAACTGTAACTGAAATTTTACATAATATGTTACATATTACTTTGATTCATAATATATTAAAGAGGCTTTAAATATTAATTATGTAGGCGCGGCAGCACTTTATTTTTATTACAAGCTTCTATTTAATGTCATGTGTTAGTTTGTTAGTATGTTTAGGTCAAATCTTGCAAGTCAATGTTCAACCAGGTTCCCTGTCGGATTGGGCTGAAATTTGATCAGTGTGTATAAGTCTGGTGACAACGCAAATGAGCTTTCTGTCATTATCATAAATTCCATATCCCCCGTGGGTCCAGGGACTAACTAAAAGAATACGCCCAAGGTAACTCCTGCCTGTCGTAATAGGCGACTAATCGGAGTCAAACACTGGCGGGGGTCTTGTCCAGGTGGGTCTGGAGGGAGGCGGATAACTCTGAGGAGTAATGTCCACTCGGATTTTGAGGCTTCCACCCTGGGCTTAGAATATGACAATTGAGGACCTTGCTGCAAGAAGGACGCATCTCCTCTTTTTACGCCAATTGGGCTTATGTGCGCATTTTAAACTTCAAAAGGTCCACTATCGTTTGGTGTAAAATCGACGCAGATCCGATCATTTGTTATATTCTAAACACGAGAAATGAGAGATACGCCGCTTAGTAATCGGGGCAAGATAGACGTAGCTCCTGGAGCTGCGTGCTTCTTGCGCCAAACGCGCAGCGTTTTTTGTTTTGACGCTTGGTAGATATTACCTAGACTTGCGAACGGTTTCAGTTGGTAGTAACTTGTTTATTTCTGCAAATTTTAGTGGTATTTTTTGCATATTAAGCAACTGTGACATGGAGTAAGAATTAATTAGTGATCCTGAACCTTATAGTGGTGGCTCCAGTGATGAGTTTGTACCAGGAGAAGGTTATACTGGTAATACAAGTAGTGATAGTCATTGTGAGGTTAGAAAGAAAAACAGAAAGTCAGTTGATGAATCAAAATGGAAAAGAAATATTAGAAAGAAATCGCTAGCTACTGGAAAAAGACGCCTCAATACATCTAATAAAATGGTAGGTCCCAGACTGGTTGGTGAAAATTGCAACTGCAAATTCAAGTGTTTCGAAAAATTCGATGAACACGAAAGAAAACGAATTCTGAGTAACTTTAACAAAATTGGTGAGAAAGTAATGCAAGATACTTATCTTAGCGGTCTAATAAGTAGCTCAAAAGTAGCTAGAAAACGCATTAAACCAGGAAATGGTCGTCAACGTAATATTTCTCTTTTATGGTAAGTTTAGATTAGTTAGCGTTTCAGAATTAATTAATTATTCTATTATGTGAGCAAATCCGTTTTGGTTTTTAGTTACGCGTTGGTCAGAAACAAAGCCGAGTCTGCAAAAAAGATTTTGAAGCTATTCATGGAATATCTTAAAAACGTGTTAATCGCTTGACTGCCCATTTAAGCAGAATCAATGCTACAACTTGTCCTACAGATAGTCGTGGAAAGCACCACAATAGGCCTAATGCAATCTCAACAGAACTAATCGCTCAAGTAGATTCTTATATTCGAAGTTTTCCGAGGAGAGTGCCTCATTATAGCCGACAGAAAAATAATAAAAGAAGTATATTTGTCGCCTGATTTAAATATCAAGAAAATGTATGAACTCTATTTGCAAAAATATGAAGGAAGTATGTTTGAAGTATATTGTGTGAACGGAAAAGAAAATCTGTTACGTCTTAAATGTGAGCTACTACTTCTACAATATATATTTCAAGGCACATGGTAAAAAGTGCGAGGAATTTGAAAATGAAATCAAAATACCTGTTCCCGAAAAAGAATTAAATTAAATGAAAACACACAAACAACTCCATCTAAGCAAAGCTCATGTGTTTTTTTTTAATGTTCTCAAAGAAAAAAACACTAGAAGCAAAAACACAAGAAGCAAACGTTGACCCGGAGGTAGACGTTATCTGCTTTGACCACCAGCAAAACGCACCATTACCCAAAGTACCATCAGGAGATGCATTTTACCTTAGGCAACTATGGGTTTTCAACTTTTGTATTTATTCTGAAAAACAGGAATGTCACATTTCTACATGTATGATGAAGTGACCTCCAAAAAACCACCAAATGAAACTATTAGTCTGTTGGACCATTACATAAAGAACATTATGTCCAAGGATGTGAAAAAATTGTACATATTCTCAGACAACTGTGCCGCTCAGAACAAAAACGTCAGTCTGGCGCAATACTTATACACTCTGGTGAAAACCACTAAGCTTCAAACTATAATCCACCAATATCCTGAACCTGGCCATTTAGTCCTAAAGTGCGACAGGTCATTTGGGATAGTAGAAACGGCAGTAAGGAAGATTGAACGAATTTTCACACCCGAAGAGTATATGACTCATTATGGAAAATGCAGCAAAAAACATTTTAGTGTTATACCAGTGAATCAAACTATGCTTTTTGATTTTGTAAATCGCTTAAAACCGCATTTTAAGAAAACGGTGATCAACCAACATCGGCAAAAATTCGCCATAAGCAAGTACAGGATTATATTGTATGATACGCAAAATAGTTGAATACAGTGTATCAAAAGTAGCAGTATACCAATCTACTGTACGTTCAACATTCAGCGCTCTCAATCATTAAATTGGCGTTAAAATTGAATCAAAGACGAAAAATGTAAAAAAAATTAAATTCACTAACTAGGATGAAAACTCTTCATGTGGGAGTCGATTACACGATGTACAGGGACCTAGCCCACGGAGCTACGCACTACATGCATTTACTAGCAGGTATATCCCATTGTTCAACGGTTTAACAATTTACAAAACCATTTTGATTTACAATGGATTTTTGCTCATATTTGAACTAAATCAAGGAAAATAACGACTTAGACACATATCTAGGAGCTTGTTAGCAGTGGCGTCTCCTGACCAAAATGTTCGGGTGTGCGGTAACGAGTTGCTGTTAGTGGTGGTTTTAAAAATTATTAACACTAAATGTACATATATATATATATATATATATATATATATATATATATATATATATATATATATATATATATATATATATATATATATATATTCGACCTATATGGGAATGATACGTAGATAAATAAATTAATTTCCCACTGCAACACTAACAAATTAAAAAGTCACTTAAAACTTTAAAACACGAAAAGAACATGGAATTATTATCAAGCTCTTCTCTTCACACAAATTTGTGTTAGCGTTAGCACTGTCCGGAACGGGGTGAAAACTGTGAACATTAAAAGTAGTTCAATGTTAATATGGTACTAAATAATAAAATGTGTAAAAATCCTGGATGCAGCAAGTGCGTTATGGTAGTGAATTTTCATAGAAATGATCTGGCACAAAATATTTTATTATAACTTTTTTATCTTGCAACATAAAAATCTAAATTTTGGTGTATAGTTTAGTTTTTATATCGTAAACCTACCTACCAAATTTGGTTATCTTATCTTTTTTATTTTTTGAGATACAAATTTTTTTCGAATAAAAACTCAAAATTTTCCCGGAAAAACTCGCCCGATTTTCCTGACTAACGAAATTATCCAATACATTTACAGAAGGAAGGTACATGCCAAATTTTATCAAAATCGGCCGATTATATTTTGAGTTATCGGTGTGATACCTATGTATATATATATGTATATATATATATATATATATATATATATATATATATATATATATATATATATATATATATATAGTTTATAGTTTATTGTTATATAAATAGTACAAAGCATCTTACAAATAAGTCTAAACTTGTGACTGCAAATGATGCAATTTTGACTAAATTTTAATCTAAATGTCAATTGTTCTAAAGTTCTGTCATCTGATTTCTAATCTCCAAAATTACCTCACCTCATTATGTACCATTACAATTTCTAGAAATATGGATGGTACTTGAAATAAGTTTCTTCATTTTAATCAAAAATTTCTATATTTTAAAACTTGACTCAAATTAAATTCTTATATATAAAAATTGAAACCGACCCCGGATATGGGTTCTAGGGGTCCTAGTTCGCGCTCATTTGCAAACAATTTTTCAAAATTCAAAAGTCGAGATCTCCCCATTAGTGAATTTTTTCTACGAAAATTTACTAAAATGTATTATAGTCTTTAATTCTAGAATACTGTGGTCCAGGCAAGCGCAGTTGTAATGTTTGTAAATAGTGCTATCACAACGTTTGTTAAACCGGCGTTCCATTCATTTGTCTTGAGCGGAATTTTTACCGCTCACTGCAGTGTTAAAAGCAATGGTATTTCCTTACTATTTTAAACACATGGGTTGGGGACTGTATTGTATACCAATACAGCTCTGTCGAGTGAAGTTGTTCGGAAATAACAACGCACACCTAACCCGACCCGAATTCATTCCCAGTTGCTATTGACCTACTCATATTTTCTGAATGAAGACGTGGTGCCGACTTCATTCCAAGTCACTATTAACCGACTATTTATGAAATCAAATAAGTAAATTAAATCGATTGTCATAACATATGTAGTGTATTAGGACTAAGGGAAAAAGAAATAAAACATATTTAACTGTGCACATTTTAATTATATTTTAGGGTGTGCGGCGCACACCTAGCTCACTAGGAGAAATCGCCACTGCTTGTTAGTCATTTCTTGTAGTATTTTTCACTCACATTCTGATTAATCAATTTTGAAGTTTTAACTTTCTTGGATCAGATTTAATTAATTAAGAATTAATTTCCCTCTAACTTTTTTGTCTTTTAAGATAGGGATCTGAATTTTGGTACATAGGATACTATTTATGACAGAAACCAGCGTATCAAATTTCGTTGTCCTTACTTTGTTATTTCCGGAGATATATTTTTTTTCGAAAGAAAACACCAACTTTTCCGGGAAAACCTGAGCCGATTTTCCTAACTAACGAACTTATCCAAGCCACTTGCAAAAGGAAGGTATCTGACCCTGGATATGGGTTCTAGAGGGCCTAGTTCGCGGTCATTTGAAGAAATTTTTTCAAAATTCAAAAGTCTCATCATTAGTGAATTCTTTTTTAAAGAAAATTCACTAAAAAACGGTAAAAAGCATCCAATATAAATTTAAAGTCGGGATCCTCATTAGTGAATTTTTTTTAAAGAAAATTCACTAAAAACCTAAATACGATAATGTAATGCTGCTGGCAAAAGAGTATGTTCCTAAAAATGACTTTCCTTTTTACGAAAGTCTAACATTTCACCAAGCTGATGACGATGGTTAAGTGGAATTTACTGAAGATGATGAAAATAATGAATAATAGTATGTAACAATAAAATGAAACATAATAAAAACAAATAATGAAACAAAAAAAATTGTATATATTATTATGATAGTGTGTGGAAGCAATTGGTTCGGGCATTACGTCCATTGGCCATATTATGATAGTGGTTTTGATTCTTTGGGGCAAGAAGGGGGTAGCTCCAACAAAAAAAAGAAGAATATTGTGAAGTTTAAGTCTATTTATTTTAGAAAATTTTCCGAATTTATATCTCTCAAAGTGGGTATCTTTGTTATATACAAGTAAAAATTGAATATCTATTTCAATTATTTTTCAAAACGTTTTTTTAGTTTTTCTCGAAATCAATATTTTTGGATCTGCATCTTTTTTTGCAGCAGAGTCCTCAATTGACCTCACATGGTTGTTACTCGAGAGCGGGGTTCCAGATGATACCGCCTTGGATTGAGTGCTGGCGGGTGTCGTGTGTCCAGACGACCCGGAGGAGGTTGAGATCTCTGATGAGTGGTATACACCCGGAGTTTGATGCCCCCAGTGTGTGCTTCGAAACGGACGGACGGCCTCGCTTGGGTGAAGCTCGGGAGCGAGACCCGGCGGGATGTCGCCTTGAGTCTAGCACTGGTGGGTGAGGAGTCTAGATGAACCCGGAGGAGATCTAAGATCTTTAGGGGTGGATTACAACTAGAGAGGCCTCTTATGTGAGCTTTGAAACCGGCAAAACGACCTCACTTGGATCCTGCTCGGATGCGGGACTTTATGATACTGACTCGAGTTAAACACTGACGGATGTCTGGTCTAGACGAAGTCGGAGAGAGGTTATCTCTCTTTGAGCTTTGAAACGGACAAGCCACTTCGCTCAGATGGCAGTACATATATCAAACAAAGTTTCACCTCACAAATATCGTCTCCTACAGGAAGCTTGATTTGTTGGTTGAAATTTAAGCAAACGCTGGCGGGTATCGGGTCTAGACGAACCCAGAGGAGGGCTGAGATCTCGGTGGTATCCACCTGGAGACTTAGACCTACTCTGTGAGCTTCGAAACGGGATAACGACCCCGCTTTGATGCTGCTCGAGGGCGGGACTTCATGATACCGCCTCGAGTCAATGGAACACTGGCGGGGTTCTGGTATAGGCGAGCCTGGAGGGAGGGGGATATCTCTGGGGAGTGATATGCCCCCGAATTTTGACGCATCCACTCTGGGCTTGGAAATGGACAATTGGCCTCGCTTGGTTGTTACTCGGGAGCGGGGTTCCAGATGATAGCGCGCTGGGTTGAGCGCTGGCGGGTGCGTGTGTCCAGACGACCCGGAGGGGCTGTGACCTCTGATGAGTAGTATACACCTGGAGTTTGGGGCCCCCACTGTGTGCTACGAAACGGATGGATGGCCCCGCTTGGGTGATACTCGGGAGCAGGACTTGAGATGTTGCCTTGACTCTAACACTGTTGGGTGTCTGAATTATACGAGTCTGGGGGGAGCATCTATAGGGGTGGATTACAACTGGGGATTGGATGCTACTCGAGAGCGGGACTTGATGATACCGCCTCGAGGCAAACACTGACGGATGTCGGGTCCAGACGAACTCGGAGAGAGGTTATCTCTCTTTGAGCTTCGAAACGGGTAAGCGACTTCACTCAGCTGGTCAGTACACATGCCAAACAAACTTTCACCCTCAAGAAAAGATCGACTCCCGCAGGGAGCTGAAATTGATGGGTGAAATTTAAATAATTAGACGTGAGCCACAATAGAACTAAGGTCGCGGTGGAGGGACTGGAATAGCCCACTCATAATAAATCTAATCTAATCTAATCTAGATTACGTACGTATTCTCTATCTAGCAAAACAAAAGTAGACAATTAAAAGAAAAGGTATTTTATGTATGGTCTCTTATTAATTTAGGGTAAGCTTTTGATGTTGTTTTCTAGTCAAATACATCTTGACATCAAAAATATGTTCCAAAACTTTTGTTGCAGTTGTAACTGAAATTTTACAGAATATGTTACATATTACTTTGATTTATAATATATTGAAGAGGCATTAAATATTAATTATGTAGGCGGGACAGCACTTTATAATGTTTTTATTACAAGCTTCTGTTTAATGTAATGTGTTTGTGTGAAAAGTATTTGCGAGCCCGGAAGAGGAAACCTAATTTCTTAGCAGCCGCTTCTGCAATTGATGTGACATGTTGGTGCCAATTGAGATTTCGATCCACAGAAATGCCAACAAGTGAAAAGGACTCATTACTTTGAATAACTTGGTTGATTATTGTGATGGGTCTAGGGCTGGTGTATCTCTTATGAGAAAGAAAGCAAGACTATGATTTGGTGGGGTTGAATTGTACAAGATTTCTACTTCCCTAGTCTAATATTTTTTGGAGATCCACGGAGACAGAACCCTCCACGAGTCTGCGATCCTCATCTAATTGGGCCAAAGAGACAGGCTAAGAATATTGTATATTTGAGTGGAGGGCGCTGTCGTCCGCGTAACTGTGAACTGGGTTGGATGTGCTAGAGAGGAGGTCACTGATGTGAACAAGAAACAAAGTAGGGGATAAAGCTGAACCTTGAGGAACTCCTGCATCAATTGCATACAGTTTAGAGGAATGGCCTTCCACGACAACAGAAATACTCCGGTTGGAGAGGAAATTTGCTGTCCACGTACAGAGTTTTGGTGGTAGGCCATAGGCCGGTAGTTTATTAAGCAGCGTTGCGTGCCAGACCTGGTCGAATGCTTTGGATATGTCTAGAGCGACAATGTGGGATTCACCGTGTAGTTCCATAGACTTGTTACAAGAATGGGTGTCAAAGAAAAGGAGGTCGGCAGTTGATCTGCGCTGACGGAATCCATACTGCCTGTCCTAGATTAGACTGTGTTTTTCAAGAAATTTTAGTAATTCGGTGTTTATATACTTTTCCATCACTTTAGAGACGACTGAAAGGAGAGAAATAGGCCTGTAGTTGCTAGGAAGCGCTTTGGATCCTTTCTTGGGGACGGGTTGTACTCGAGCAGTTTTCCAGTTACTAGGGAATATGCCTCTATTGTAAGATGTCTGAAACAGACGAGTCAGGACAGGAGCAAGTCCTGGTGCGCATTTTTTGAGAACAATTGCTGGGATCTCGTCAAGGCCAGAGGCCTGGTATTAAGAAAAGAGAGCATCTTTCGTACCTTTTTAGTTTTGAAAATGATATCAGTCATTTTATGCGCGACATTGGGGACTGTTGTTGGTTGAACATTTGGAGGTGGGTTCAGAGTAGAATTGTCGGCGAACAACGAGGCAAAAAGTTCAGCCTTGCCCAGGGCGGTAGAAACAATTTCATCCCCTGAGACAAGAGGTGGGAACGTGCTATTGCAGAAATTATTCCCAATAGATTTAGCAAGAGTCCAGAAGGGTTTGCTGCCGCTGGAGCTTAAGAGGACTTTGTTTTTGATGTGGTTATTAAACGAGTTTCTTGCCTCAGAAAGAATGCGGATATAGCGGTTTCTTGCGTCGTTAAATGCTTGACGGTTTTCTTGACTGGGATTGTGTAGAAGCGTTTTGTGAGCTTTGACCTTTTCAAGTCTGGACTTATCACAGGATTTAGAGAACCAGGGCTTTTGAGTGGCTGAAAAGGTTTTCTGTGTACGTGGAATAAATAATTCCATGCCAGCTTTGATAATTTCAGTGACGTTTTATCAGATATCAGAGTGGTGATCATGAGAGAAGCAGACAGACGCCCATGGAAATGAGGAAAAGTAATCTCGCATTTCGTCCCAGTTCGCGTAGTTCTAATGCCAAACGATACGTGGGTGTGATGACTGTGTGACCTCGGGTTGCCTTGCACAGGAAGCAGTGACCATGCCGTGGTCTGAGCGTCCCAGGGGGGTGGTGACTGATATCTTATAGCAGTCAGGATTTGCAGTAAGAAGGAGATCCAAGGGATTTGAGCTGTGTGTTGGGATGCGAGGAAAGTAAGTAGGTTGCTGAACCATATTGGCTAAAGACTTGCTGACTGCAAAGGCCTCCGCTGCTCTTCCTTGTGGATCGGTTTTTGAAGATCCTAGCAATTTTTTATTATGGACATTGAAGTCACCAAGAATAGTGACCTTGGGGGAAGGATATTCAGACATCAGATGGTTGGTTTTTCAGAAAGGTAGTCAAAGAGCTAGACAAAGTTGTTGTCAGAAGGTGACCAGTAAATACAACAGATGAATTTAGTTGCAGCCCTGAGAGAGAGTTTTATCCATAGTATGTCTTTTCTTCCAGCTTCTAAATTGGGGAGTCTGGTGCAGGGTACATTGCTACGGACGTACGCGCACACGCCTCCATGCAATCTAAAGGAAGTAAGGAGCTCATACCCCGGGAAATTAAGGTGATTAGTAGCTGTTTTGGCACTGATTTCAGTTTCGGTGAGGAAGAGGAGTTGGGGCCTATTAGCCTGGAGGAAATGGTGGACGGAGTTCAGGTTAGAATTTAGGCCACATATATTCGAGAAGGATATGTTAAATCGTGATGCTGGCGCCCCCTGTATACCCCTCTCCCGGAGATCCGAATGGAGGGGTACTTTACTTTCGGAATCTTTTGTACAAGGAGGAGCCATCATCATTTTTGCTTATAAGGGAAACCGACTCATACACGAGAACCGGAAACGTCCGTTGAGACTTCACCGGCCCCTTGATGTAACAGGTGGTACCTCCTTGGGCGTGAAAAAAATGCTTTACTATCACGTAAAGAAAAATTCTATTACCACCTACCAAATACCCTAACCATTTGTATGGCTGGTATTTGTGTTTTTCCAGAATTTTTTGAAATTCAGCTTTCGGTATCTCTACGCTCCTTTCAATGGCTGTACAGGAGTTTGTAGGGTGAGCCTCTACATTATGCAAAACTGTGGCTTCCTCATCCACTCGATTTTTTTTATTTTTTTTAGCGAGGCTTGTGATCCGTGATGAAGTCAATTTTTTTTATTCGATAAAAAGTGGATGTACTGGGTTGCCTCCTTTCTGGATATCAGATGAAGCAATAGTATTTAAACATAACTGGAATTCAACCTTTTACCTGTTAAAATACATACCAGATGCCGCTTCAACAATTTCATGCTTTAATATAAAACAAGCTAACATATCGTATTTCTCAAAATACTCTAATGTTTGGTTTAATGGCACAGTCACAAAGATAGCTTCATACAATAAATAAATATAAAAAAAACAACCAAAATCGAAAATGAAACACAAAATTTATATAATTAAGACAAACAGTGACACGGCATCAAACAAATTTTGGGAACTGTCACTTACTTCCAAGTAAACGATAAACAGCAGTATTTTTTGCATAGCACACATTTTGAATGCGAATAGTGAACTTAGGATTTGTTTCGTTGTTTATTAAAATAGACCCATAATGTTATATATTTTTATGAAAATACAAATTAATTTCTTGACAAATGTACAGGCTTTCCCATTTACAAAAACCAGATATTGGTCAATATTTCAAAAACAGTAAGATTTATAAAAAAAGCAAACCACGCCACTAGATTCTACATAAAGAGTCCCAAAAGGAATCGTTTTTACCTTTTGAACAGGTTGTCATCTAACTGAAATACAAGGCGTACCTGAAAATGCAATATTATCAATATCGCCCTGTACCTCGGAAACTAAGCCAGCTGTGAATATTTTGTTTGCGGATTCTTTCATTTCACAAAAAGTAGCTAAGGTTGGCGCAAACTGCAAGGTTCTATCATTACTAATAACCGATATACCCAGCAATTGCAACCAAAATGGGACATGTGTGATTTATTTCGATTTTTAGGGCGTTTAATAAAACATAGGCTTCTCCACTGAATTACTGCACTTAAACGGGACACCTGTACACCCAGGTCAGTTGTAGTGGTTAATACTTCGCAATACATATATAAAATTGGGTAGTTGTAGATTCTCAAATTACAAATCGTAAAATCTGCGGTTATAAAACCTTCAGACAAACGCTAGTCTAGTCGTAAAAAGTTAGTAAAACTGATTTCTTTCCTATTACTCATGCGAGAAGTCTACCAATACTGAACATTTTCAATCAGAGTTTTAAGATCGTTCGCCGATTAAATTTAAATTAAACGAAAATTTGATTACAAGCAGTAAATTGAGAAAGTAATAAAACTGAAAATGGTTTAGTTTAACTGTGGGATAAATTTGAAAACGCAAGATGGATTGCAACTTATCATTTTCATAACCAATTTTAATTAAAAGGTCGTTTAGTGATATATACCAATTTGGTATTTTGTTTCCTTAACGACCGCGACTTCGGGGAGCAGTTCACCCCACCATCCTAAATATTTAGCCGATTCTTTTCTTTTTGTAGAGGGGGTTTCACGTGCTTAACACCGCATGTTACACGGGACCAACGGATGTACTTCTCCTAAGAGCGGAACTGCAAACATTTGGCCTGCTCAAACATAAGGCCAAATTAAATTCATAGTAGGTACAGAAAAAGTTAAAGGCCTTCTACTGGGAATCGAACTCACATGCCCTGGCTTCATGGGCACAAGTTTTTACTATCAGGCTACCGAGGCTGCGAAAAGTAGCGATTGTAAGACTTTTTTCATGTCATCCGAATTAGTCTCCAAGTCCTCTTATATCTTTGGCAAGTATTTCACGTTTACGAATAGCTTGGATGAGTTCATTGGAGTCCGGGGAAAGTTTAAATTTTCCTTTGCAAAATTGTTGTATCTTATACTAAAGTTTCTAGTTTTATGTGAATTTTCATAGATAAAATTCACCAAGGAGAAGATCTCCGACTTTTGAATTTTCAATTTTCATCAATTGAGCGCCAATTAGAACCCTCTAGCGGTTCAGTTTCATATATATATATATATATATATATATATATATATATATATATATATATATATATATATATATATATATATATATATATATATATATAATAATGTATTCATTTCATGCATAAAAATACAAACTAATAAAAGTTTTTTCACATAAAAAAACCGAATAAATGCTATAAAACCAACAAAAGTTAGAGACTTGTGCGTGGGCAATACAGACCTATCATATACCTAACAAATTTTAACAATAAAAGAATTGTCTACATCTAAAATATACAATCCTACACAAAAATAAAAAATTATATACACTTAAAGAAACAAAATAAGTCCAAAAATTGAAAGTTATCGGTGTTAGACACAAACTATATATATATATATATATATATATATATATATATATATATATATATATATATATATATATATATATATATATATATATACAGGGTCGCTGATAAGTCTGGAAACGGTCGATTATCCGGGAAAATATACAAGGTGTCGAAAAAAGTTTTATACAAAAGTTTTTGGGTTCTTCAATGTCTACTAGGCGGTGATAATTTTATTTATACAGGGTTGGTCATACAGGCGTGGCACACCAATATTAATTTTTTTTTAATGGAACACCCTATATATTATTCGATATTTCAATCCTTCTCTTAATTTTGAGCAACATTTATGAGAAGCATAATGTACCTAAACTCAATCGTTTACGGGTAAAAAAATAAATAAAAATAAACGCTACTGTTTTTAAAATCTATTGGATGAAGAACAAAAATAAATGAAAAGTAGAATATCTCTTGAAAACAATCTGTGAGTGTGAAAAGAACCGGTTGCGATGTTTTTAACATTGTTTGGAATCCCAAGATAAGATAAGATGCCCATAAGAAACGCAGTATTATTCTTTTGTTTTAAAATGTTTCCAGGACAACGAATGTCAAACATTCATTCAGTGTCAACAGTTTTGAAACATTAGTAATTTAGTGTCAACAGTTTTTGTGCAAAATGGCAAGTTTAAGTGAAACCGAACGTATCGAAATTTTAATGATGATAGGGTACGGTGATAGAACACGAAGTTTTGCTCAAGTGGTGATTATGTTCAATGAGTTGCATCCTGAGCGGGAATCGATCTCCAAATCCACAGTTTCGAAAACTTTGCATCGTTTTCACGAAACTGGCGGTATCAAGGATAAACCTAGAACTGGAAGGCCAGTAACCGTTACAAATGAAGAAAATTCTTTGAATGTAATATTGGATGTGGTGGAAAATCCGAAAACTTCGGCACAGCAATTGGCTTTAAATCACAATATGAGTCGATATTCAATTCAAAAGATTACGAAGCGGGAAAAGTTCCGTCCATATAAAATTCATATATTGCAAGAACTGAGTGAAGACGATTTTGATCGCAGAATCGAGTTCTGTGAACTTATTATGGAGAAGTTACGCCAAAATTTTAACTTTGCCAACCACATTTTGTTTTCCGACGAATCTACATTTTGTTTGAATGGACAAGTCAACAAGACACAACTGTAGGTACTGGTCAGACGAAAACCCACATTGGATGGAACAAATTCACACCCAAAGACCGCAAAAAGTAAATGTTTGGTGTGCTATTATTGGTGGACATATCATAGGACCTTATTTTATACACGGTAATTTGAACTCTGCTCGATATTTGACACTTTTGCAAGAATCAATTGTTCCAGACGTTAGTCGATTATTTCCGAACAATAACGACCCAAATCTACCAGCGGAAGAAATATGGTTTCAGCAGGATGGGGCACCCCCTCATTTTGGAATTGAGGTACATGAATATCTGAATCAAACCTTTCCTGGCAGATGGATAGGGCGCAGGGGAACTATTGAATGGCCAGCTAGGTCTCCCGACATGACGCCGCTTGACTTTTTTTTGTGGGGTCATGTAAAAAAATTAATTTACCAAAATAGACCGCAGAATATTGAAGAGTTGCAAGCAAGCATTGTGCATGAAATTAATAACATTCCTCAAAACGCTCTTGTAAATGCAGTGCAATGTTTTGTTAAGCGAATTCATTATTGTCAGGAGGTCAATGGAGAACACTTTGAACATCTTATAAAATAGGATTTCAAACAATGTTAAAAACATCGCAACCGGTTCTTTTCACACTCACAGATTGTTTTCAAGAGATATTCTACTTTTCATTTATTTTTGTTCTTCATCCAATAGATTTTAAAAACAATAGCGTTTATTTTTTTTTTTTTTTACCCGGAAACGATTGAGTTTATGTACATCATGCTTCTGATAAATGTTGCTCAAAATTAAGAGAAGGATTGAAATATCGAATAATATATAGGGTGTTCCATTAAAAAAAATTTAATATTGGTGTGCCACGCCTGTATGACCAACCCTGTATAAATGAAATTATCACCGCCTAGTAGACATTGAAGAACCCAAAAACTTTTGTATAAAACTTTTTTCGACACCTTGTATATTTTCCCGGATAATCGACCGTTTCCAGACTTATCAGCGACCCTGTATATATATATATATATATATATATATATATATATATATATATATATATATATATATATATATATATATAACCTATAAAATTGGAACTGACCCGAAATATGGGTTCCAGGGTCTTAGTTCGCGCTCATTTGAATAATTTTTTTCAAGATACAAAAGTCGCTATCTTCTAATTCGTGAATTTTTTCTACGAAAATTCCCGATTAAAATAAGAATGTACATATAGTAAGTAAGTAATAGGACAGATTCATTAAAATATAACGAAACCATGAAAAAACCCATTCGGCTTATGAGTGAATTTTCGTAGAAAAAATTAATTAATGGGGAGATCCCGACATTTGAGTTTTGAATTTTTTTTTGCAAATCTGCGCGAACTAGGACCTCTAGAACCCATATCCGTGGTCACTTTAAATTTTTATATGTTTATATATATATATATATATATATATATATATATATATATATATATATATATATATATATATATATATATGTATATGTATATATGTATATGTATATATGTATCACGCCGATAACTCAAAAAATAATGGGCCGATTTTGATAAAATTCGGCATGTGCCTTCCTTTTGTAAGCGGCTTGGATAAGTTCGTTAGCCAGGGAAAACGGACCAGGTTTTCCGGGGAAAATTTGAGTTTTATTTCGAAAAAAATTTTTATCTCAAAAAATAAAAAAACTGTGGTAACCCAGTTTGGTAGGTAGGTTTACGATATAAAAAGAAACTATACACCAAAATTTAGATTTCTACGTTGCCAGAAAATAATGTTATAAAAAATATTGCCAGATCATTTCTATGAAAATTCACTACCATAACGAACTTGCTGCGTCCAGACTTTTTGCTGACAACTTGGGAAATACAAGAAAGTATACGCAAATTGTTTCTAAGGATACATCATTACACACCCATATGTCGGTTTGCTTTAGAAGAGCAAACTGTATTGTCATTCCCATGAAAGAATACCTACTCAGGTTCAAGACAATACCTTCAATTTGTATCCGTAAAATTGCCTACTTTTCTTACGTTAAAGAGATAAAATTCGTAAACTAGGAAAGAGAGATATTTTTTGTTACCCATTAAGGAACGAGGTCATCGTATCAAATTCAAAGTCAATTGTTATTGTTTTACATAACGTTTGTTCTGGTTTTGCGAGCGTGAGAACCGTCGAGGTAGTACGAGAATGGGTGGGCGTGAGTTTTACTTAGCCTGCGTCCGTTTATTACACAAATTATTTGTGCTTCATAATAACTCGCTGTGGAGATTATTTTGCACGCCAGTAAAAACACACAGTCAACTTAACGTCTAAACCATAAGCGCACATCATTTTTTGCGTAAGGACACTTTAATTAAAATATTAGCAGAGAGCATAATTTTTGTTGTTGTTACGGAAGTGAAGAATCTCAACAGACACGCTCAATCACACACAGTATTATGTGGGAATTTGAGGTATTGTGGGTTTCGCACCCAGTATACTCCCCTTCCTAGAATACCGGACCTCAGTCCATACCTCCGTCGGAATTACTTGACACACGACGTTGGGTTTTTGTCCATTCTGTTTTCTGCGGGGGCGTTATCGGGATACGCTTTGGACGCTTGTGCCTAAGTGGAAGTTGCTCATCGTAGTCCGTGGCACTACGGAGAAGAGCATTTGAATGAGAAGCGGCTTTTGCGAACGGAGTGGTGGATTTTTTTTTTTTAATTTCAACAACACACCGCGAGGGCTTACAGCCTAAATACTATCGTACCGTGGGTGTTGACAAGGAGGAAAGAGGCAGCTTGTTAATTCTGGACTTGAAGGCTTGGAGATTCGGAGGAGAAGGAAAAACATGTGCCGGCAAGGAATTCCACCACTTGGAAGTTCTCGGGACAAAAGAGCGGGCATAACAAGATGTTCTATGTCTGGTGACCTGGACAGTAAAAGGGTGCATTCGCTCCGTTCCCCTGGTGGATCTGTTGGGGGCAGCAGGTGGGGGAACTATGGAGGAAAGCTCCTCTGAGCAGTGCCCGTGCAGATATCTATAAAAGAGAGAGAGGTCACCAACGGCACGTCGGTGGGCAAGGGATGGCAGCCTTTGGGTGAGGGTAGGGTTATCGATGAGACGTATAGCTCTCTTTTGAATGGAGTCCAGGATAGCGAGTGTAGAAGCGGCAGCGGCACCCCAGATATGGGAGCAGTATTCGAGGTTTGGCCTTATTTGTGAAGTATATAAGGTATAGAGATTAGCTGGTGAAAAGTATTTGCGAGTCCGGAAGAGGAAACCTAATTTCTTAGCAGCCGCTTCTGCAATTGATGTGACATGTTGGTGCCAATTAAGATTTCGATCCACAGAAATGCCAACAAGAGAAAATGACTCATTACTTTGAATAACTTGGTTGTTCATTGTGATGGGTCTAGTGCTGGTGTATCTCTTGTGAGAAAGAAAGCAAGACTTAGTTTTGGTGGGGTTGAATAGTACAAGATTTCTACTTCCCCAGTCTAATATTTTTTGGAGATCCACGGAGACAGAACCCTCCATGAGTCTGCGATCCTCATCTAATTGGGCTAAAGGGACAGGCTTAGAATATTGTATATTTGAATGGAGGGTGCTGTCGTCCGCGTAGCTGTGAACTGGGTTGGATGTGCTCGAGAGGAGGTCATTGATGTGGAGAAGAAACAAAGTAGGGGCTAAAGCTGAACCTTGAGGAACTCCTGCATTAATTGGATACAGTTTAGAGGAATGGCCATCCACAACAACAGATATGCTCCTCTTGGAGAGGAAAATTGCTGTCCACATACAGAGTTTCGGTGGTAGGCCATAGGCCGGAAGTTTATTAAGCAGCGCTGCGTGCCAGACCTGGTCGAATGCTTTGGATATGTCTAGAGCAACAATCTAGGATTCACCGTGTTGTTCCATAGACTTGTTCCAAGAATGGGTGACAAAAAAAAGGAGGTCGGCAGTCGATCTGCGCTGACGGAATCCATACTGCCTGTCGTGGATTAGACTGTGTTTTTCAAGAAATTTTAGTAATTCGGGTTTATATACTTTTCCATCACTTTAGAGACGACTGAAAGGAGAGAAATGGGCCTGTAGTTGCTGGGAAGCGCTTTGGATCCTTTCTTGGGGATGGGTTGTACTCGAGCAATTTTCCAGTTACTAGGAAATATGCCTTTATTATAAGATATCTGAAACAGACGAGTCAGGACAGGAGCAAGCTCTGGTGCGCATTTTTTGAGAACAATTGCTGGGATCTCGTCAAGGCCAGAGGCTTTCCTGGTATTAAGAGAAGAGAGCATCTTTCGTACCTTTTTAGTTTTGAAAATGATATCAGTCATTTTATGCGCGACATTGGGGACTGTTGGTGGTTGAACATTTGGAGGTGGGTTGAGAGTAGAATTGCCGGCGAACAACGAAGCAAAAAGTTGAGCCTTGCCCAGGGCGGTAGAAACAATTTCATCCCCTGAGACAAGAGGTGGGAACGTGCTTTTGCAGAAATTATTCCCAATAGATTTAGCAAGAGTCCAGAAGGGTTTGCCGCCGTTGGAGCTTAAGAGGACTTTGTTTTTGATGTGGTTATTAAACGAGTTTTTTGCCTCAGAAAGAATGTGGACATAGCGGTTTCTTGCGTCGTTAAATGCTTGACGATTTTCTTGACTGGGATTGTGTAGAAGCGTTTTGTGAGCTTTGACCTTTTCAAGTCTGGCCTTGTTACAGGATTTAGAGAACCAGGGCTTTTGAGTGGCTGAAAAGGTTTTCTGTGTACGTGGGATTAATAATTCCATGTCAGCTTGGATAATTTCGGTGACGTTTTGTGAGATATCAGAGGGGTCAGGATGAGAGAAGTAGACAGACGCCAATGGAAATGAGGAAAAGTAATCCCGCATTTCGTCCCAGTTTGTGGAGTTGTAGTGCCAAACGATACGTGGGTGTGATGACTGTGTGACCTCGGGTTGCATTGCGCAGGAAGCAGTGACCATGCCGTGGTCTGAGCGCCCAAGGGGGGCGGTGACTGATATCTTATAGCATTCAGGTTGTGTAGTAAGAAGGAGATCCAAGGGATTTGAGCTGTGTGTTGGGATACGAGGAAAGTAAGTAGGTTGCCGAACCATATTGGCCAAAGAATTGCTGACTGCAAAGGCCTCCGCTGGTCTCCCTTGTGGATCGGTTTTTGAAGATCCTAGCCATTCCTTATTATGGACATTGAAGTCACCAAGAATAGTGACCTCGGAGGAAGGATATTCAGAAATGAGATCGGTTTTTCAGAAAGGTAGTCAAAGAGCTGGACAAAGTTGTTGTCAGAAGGTGACCGGTAAATGCAACAGATGAATTTAGTTGCAGCCCTGAGAGAAAGTTTTATCCATAGTATGTCTTTTCTTCCAGCTTCTAAATTGGGGAGTATGATGCAGGGTAGATTGCTACGGACGTATGCGCACACGCCTCCATGCAATCTAAAGGAAGTAAGGAGCTCATACCCCGGGAAATGAAGGTGATTAGTGGCTGTTTTGGCACTGATTTGGGTTTCGGTGAGGAAGAGGAGTTGGGGCCTGTTAGCCTGGAGGAAATGGTGGACGGAGTTCAGGTTAGAATTTAGGCCACATATATTCGAAAAGGATATGTTAAATCTTGATGTTGGCGCCCCCTGTACACCCCTCTCCCGGAGATCCGAATGGATAGTTGAGTTATAAACTCAAGTATTAAGAGCATTTTGAGATCAGAGTAAAGTTGACTGTAACCATTCTCAGAATTTTATTCTGGATAATTTGAAGGGTCTTGATGTATGTGTCGGCCGAGGTGGCCCATGCGAGGGATGCTTATGTCAAGGCTGGCCGGATAATGAATTTGTACATGAGCAGTTTATTGTTCATGGACAATTTGAAGTTTCTGTTAAGAAGTGGAAAGAACTTCGGGATAAACATCGAAGCTTTCCGTCAGCCATGTTGGACATGGGAATTAAACTGTTGTCTAATGATATGTGATCGTGACGAGTGTCTCCTATTGGAAAACAGGACTGCTGAGCATTTGTTGGGGTTTATGGCTAGAACATTATTTCTTATACCAGTCTTGCAGCTCCTCGATGGCAGTTTGGAGACGTTGAGTTATTATCCTCGGTTGCGTGGGGCTGCTGAGGATGGTGGTGTCGTCGGCGTATAGTGCGCATGTCACCTTTGGGGCGGCGTAGGTATGTCTGCGACAAATATATTGTACAGCGGAGGGGAAATACCAGAACCCTGCATTTTTCCAGCTGCAGCTGTGTAAATCTGCAGCTGTGTAAATCTGCAGATTCTAAATCTGGTTCCCAGATGTATGACCTGGAACATCTTCTGTTTCAGCTATGACCTGATGATGACTATCAGAGACACCGGCTAATTAAATGATAGAAGTTTGTTAAGGAGGCCTGCATGCCAAACCCTGTCGCAGGCTTGAGCAATGTCGGAATATATTGCACCATTTGACTTATTTTTGTTGAATCTTTCGGCAATGTTTTCTACCACTCAAAGGAATTGGTCTGTGGTGGAGTGCTTGTATCTGAATCCAAATTTCTCGCCCGGAAGGATATGGTTCTGCGGCCGTTTATTACAGAAATCATTTGTGCTTCATAATAACTCGCTGTGGAGATTATTTTTTGCACGCCAGTGAAAATACACAGTCAACTTAATGTGTAAACTATAAGCACACATCATTTTTTGCGTAGGGATAGTTTAATTAAAATTTTAGAAAAGAGCATCATCATCACAGGCTAAATGCGATGTAGCCCTATCGTTATAACCATGACACTCTGCCTCCTGCAGCTATTTCATTCCATTGTATCTTCCGTATTTCATTAATTCGGCCCGTTTACGAGAAGTTTTCCCCTTGATTTTCCCATTTTTCCAAGTATGGGTCCTTAAATAATGCCAGGAGGTTAATATTCTTGAGAATATGTAAAATAATTTTGCCTCCCTCCTTTTATTTTTTCAGCAAGCACATTTCTTTTCTCAGCTCTTTTAGCGCAGTTTTTTTTTGGTTCCTCTTTATTTTGGTAAACTTTGTTTTGCTCATTTTAGCGAATTGTCGTAGAAAATTGTGCTATTCGGAAGATCGAGACATTTGAATTGTGAATAATTGTTTTTAACTGAACGCGAATCAGAATCCATATTCGGGGAGAGTTTCCGTTTATATATATATATATATATATATATATATATATATATATATATATATATATATATATATATATATATATATATATATATATATATATATATATATATATATATATATATATATATATCGACTTAAAAGTTATATATATATATATATATATATATATATATATATATATATATATATATATATATATATATATATATATATATATATATATATATATATATATTGGTGAATACCTTCCTTTCGTAAATGGCTTGGATAAGTTTGTTAGCCAGGAAAATCGGCAGAGGTTTTCGCGGAAAATTTTGTGTTTTCTTTAGAAAAAAATTCATATCTCCACCAACAACAAAGTAAGGGCAACCAAATTTAGTACATCGTTTTATATCGCTACCAAAATTTAGCGCTGTAGGTCAAAAGACGAAAAAGTTATGGGCATTTAAAAATAAATTGGGGTTTTCCTTAAAACGTCAAAATGACAATTTAAAACGTCAAAATTGGCAACATTTAGGCAAAGAACTTGAATATAATACGGGCCATGGAAAGAAAACTGTCTCATGAAGAATGTTTTACAAACCCTGAAGTCTTAGTTTCAACCGTCACTGTCCTTCATTTTACTAAAATGTTTCCAGAAAATTCATTTCAAATAGACCCTTTCTCTGATGCTTGGCAGTAGTCTTAGCTATAGAGTTTATCGTTTAATGGTATATAACTTTTGTAGAATTTTCGTAAAAAAATCAATAAAGCTCAATATATCCGTTATTCCACAAGATATGAAAAAAGTTGTATACATTCATTATAGGGTGTCTTGAGCTACATCTTAAAAAAATATTTCTACAATCACAGGGTGGCCCATAAGTCGTTGGTGATACAAATATTTTTTTTAGTCGAACACGCCTTATGTTATTGCATTTTCCATGGAAATATAATGTATGTTTGTAAGTAAAGAAATTCTGGACGCAGCAAGTGCGTTATGGTAGCGAATTTTGATTAAATGCTTCATCTTTGAAAAGCTCAATTTGCTATTAACCTATAAGGTTGACCAAGAAACGGATTTTTTCGGTTACACTTTAAGTTTACTTTCGGAAATTTTTGTACGTTTTCAAACAATAAAGTTATTTTGATTAAACATGGCACATTGTTTTAGTGAATTTTCTTAAAAAAAATTCACTAATGAGGAGATCCCGACTTTTGAAAAAATTTCTTCAAATGAGCGCTAATTAGGCCCCCCAGAACACATATCCGGGGTCGGTTTAAATTTTTATATATATATATATATATATATATATATATATATATATATATATATATATATATCTATATATATATATATATATATATATATATATATATATATATATATATATATATATATATATATATATATATATATATATTTATATATATATATATATATATATATATATATATATATATATATATATATATATATATATATATATATATATATATATATATATATATATATATATATGTATCACACCGATAACTCAAAAAATAATGGGCCGATTTTGATTAATTATATCTCCGGAATTAAGAAAGTAAGGGCAACCAAATTTCATATGCGGATTTATATCATTATAGGCAAGTCACCTACCAAAATACCTACGAAAATTTAGCTCCGTAGGTTAAAGGATAAAAAAGTTACAGGCATTCAAAGAAAAATAAATTTGGATTTTCCTCAAAACGTCAAAATTGCGATTTTAAACGTCAAAATTGGTGAGTACATTCCTTTCGCAAGTCGCTTGGATAATTTTGTTAGCCAGGAAAATCCGCCGAGGTTTTCCCGGAAAAATTTGTGTTTTCTTTCGCAAAATATTTATATCTCCAAAATTAACAAAGTAAGGGCAACCAAATTGGGCAACCAAGTGGGTGTGCCACCTACCAAAATTTAGCTCTGTAGGTCAAAAGACAAAAAAGTTATGGGCATTTAAAGAAAAATAAATTGGGGGTTTCCTCAAAACGTCAAAGTGACAATTGAAAAACGTCAAAATTCGCAACATTTAGGCAAATAACTTGAATCTAATACGGGCTATGGAAAGAAAATGTCTCAAGAAGAATGTTTTACATACACCGAACTCTTAGTTTCAACCGTCATTGTCCTTCATTTTACTGAAATATTTCCAGAAAATTCATTTCTAATAGACCCTTTCTCTGATGCTTGGCAGTAGCGTTAGCTATAGAGTTTATTGTTTAATGGTATATAATTTTTGTCGAATTTTCGTAAAAAATCAATAAAGCTCAATATATTCGTTATTATACAAGATATGAAAAAATATTGTATACATTAATTATACGGTGTTTTGAGCTACATCTTAAAAAATTATTGCGACAATCACAGGGTGGCCCATAAGTCGTTGGTGATACAAATAAATTTTTTTTGTCGAAAACGCCTTATTTTTTTGCATTTTCCATCGAAATATAATGCATGTTTGTAAGTTAAGAAATTATGGAGGCAGCAAGTGCGTTATGGTAGCGAATTTTGATTAAATGCTTCATATTTGAAAAGCTCAATTTGCTATTAATCTATAAGGTTGACCAAGAAACGGATTTTTTCAGTAACACTTTTGGTTTACTTTTGGAAATTTCTGTACGTTTTCAAACAATGAAGTTATTTTGATGAAACATGGCACATTGTTTTTACTATATATGTTATACTGGTAATCAAATTTGATGCCTGCTTTTTCTATATAGGTTATACTGGTAACCAAAATTGATGTCTGCCTTCTTAAAAAGAAAACACACATATTTGCAATAAAAACATTTTTATGAAAATTCACTACCATAACGCACTTGCTGCGTCCCGAGATTTTTTTACTATATATGTTATACTGGTAATCAAATTTGATGCCTGCTTTCTGAAAAAAAAAACACACATATTTGCTATTAAAAACATTTTTATAAAAATTCACTACCATAACGCACTTGCCGCGTGCAGAACTTTTTAATTTTGTTTTATCAAAAATTATCTCTTTAAATTTCCGTTTCCTTCAGTTTGAAACAATATTTCGTAGCGATGTGCGCTCAATTTATTGAGTCATTATGCAGGTTACGGAACAGTTACAATCATTTAAGTGAATTTGAAAGGGGGAGCATTGTTGGTATGCTGCAAAGGGGTTGTTCTTTGATACGCCAGAAGCCAATTGGTAGCTCTTTTCTGTCAAATAAAGAATAAACTCTTGTTGTCTTTAACAGACTGACAACCGGCCAGCTGTTGTTAGATTTTTATCCAATTCTTAAATGATAATTTATATATCTTGCGAACGGCTACAACAAATGGATAACATTTACATACTAATGTCGTCAAAAAAATGTGTAGATTTCAAACATTTAAACTGAAAATTTTAGTTTAGTTTGGTTCTAATAGATGCTGTGCTTACTGGGTTTTCTGAGAAGGGTATTAAACGAAAAAGAAATATTCCCAAAGTTTCAGTATTTATCAATTCTTAAAGTGTGGGGACCAGGGAAAGTTGTGGGGTGGAGGAAGAATGGAAAATATTCCGCGAATCAACGGCATAATATTTGAATTTTTGTCTGAGTATGGCACTACTTAATAATAATATTTATTTGGTCCTTTAGTTACAATTATTGTAAATCGGACAAGCCAAAAAACTTACAAGATAAAAAAGATAAAAAACGTATCACAACTTATTAAAGGTACGTGCCCAAAAATCTAAAATCTAACGAGCTTCACATCACAACAAAAACATACGTTCACAGTGCAGCTTCACAAAATTCACTCAAACTATAAAAACTATAAGTAATTAAAGCAACCTTCAGTTGCTTTCTAAATTTTTTTGTACAATTTGTGTCCTTCAGAGAACAAGGCAGCTGGTTGTACAAAAAGCAACCCGCATTACATGGCGACTTCTTAAAAAAAGAATGGTGACATTTATTCAGGTGAAAAGTATCTTTTTCACGAGTGTTGTACCCATGAAAATCCGAGTTGATAACAAATTGTCTCTTGTTTTTATGAATGTAAGTTAACAGATGGAACAAGTAAACTGATGTTAATGTCATAATGTTATTTTTCCTAAAAATGTCACGACAAGAGCGCCCATAAGGTAGATTGTATATTAATCTCAGGATTCGTTTCTGTAGCACAAATATTCTATGGCAGTCCGAAGATTGGCCCCAGATAACGATACCGTAACTCAGATGTGAAAAGACAGCCGCGCAGTAGACTTTCAGCAGATGTTCCGCGCTTAAGGAATCTTTAAGCATCAAAATTGCATAAAACGCGGAATTTAATTTCTTGCACACGTGATCAATCTGGTATATATAATAGGCTACTGTCAATTCTAACACCCAAAAATTTTGTCACCTTTTTGACTTGCACCGCATTTCCGTTCACCAATATAGTGCTGTCGCACATCCTCTCTCTTCGGTGGCAGTTATGCATTTCAAGAGAAAAAGTCTTGTCATAGTTTAAAATTAGTCGATTTCTATAACACCATTCATCACAAGATTGTACCACTGATTTTATTTTTAATTCAGTTTCCTCCACAGTCTTGCCGTAGACAACAGAAGTATCATCGGCGTAGATGAAGACTTTTCCCTCTTGTATAAATCGTTTACATAGAGTGTAAACAAAAGTGGGCCAATGACACTTCCCTGGGGTGTGCCCATACTTACACTATATCTTTGGGAATTAATATTATTCGCTTTTACAAGTAATTGTCTGTTGGTGAGATACGAAAGTAGAAGGTCGTTGCAAGTGCCTCTTATCTACAACTCCCACATCTTCTCCTCAACAAAAAAAGGATTTACTGTGTCAAAGGCACGAGACAGGTCAAAAAATAAGGCCACCACAATTTAATTGAGGTCCATTCTTTCGTTTGCATATTGAATGTATTCGATAAGGGCAGTTTCTGTAGAATGATCAATTCTAAATCCGTGCTGTCATGGTGATATTATATTATTAGCGTTTAAAAACTTGACCATCCTTTTATGTACTGCCCTTTAATGATCTTTAAAAAAATGCTTAATATAGAGATGGGACGATAGTTCTCCAAATTGGTACTGTCTCCCGCCCTCAACACAGCAACAACCACAGCCAGTTTCAATATGTCGGGGAATTTTCCCAGACATATACAGGAATTTATAATCTTTGTAAGTGGCGCGGCAAGCTCAGCAGCACATTGGTTAATAATTTTTATTGGAACATCATCAAAGCCGCTTGATTTTTTATTAGGAAATTCGTTGTTGATGTCAATAACTTCACATTCAGTTACCGGTATTATAAACAGTGTTTTGGGCTTATATTGTTCGGCTGTGGAGCTATCAGACATCTGGCCCCCGAAATGCAACATGAGCTTTCTCTCAGCAACACATGAAAAATATCCGGCAAGTAGCTCAGCAATTTCCAGCCTACTAGTTATATTTTGTTTTCGTATAGTAAATTCGAAATGCAGTGCTCTTCACTAGGTTTTTTTTAAGATTAAAAAGCTGTATAGTGCTTTAGTTTTATTTGGGGCGTTACAAATATAATATGCTGTGTAGTTTTGTTTTTCCTGTTTAATTAGGCTATTTACCTCGGCTTTCATTACTTTATACATAGCGTTAATCTCCCTCTCTCCGGATTGTTTTCGCATTAAATTTAAAAGCCTTAGGTCATCAAGTTTTTGTTGCAGATTTGATGAAAACTTGATTCAATATTTTACGTTAAAACCGGAATTCACAACTTTTTTAGTTTTTGGACAAGCTACCTCAAAGCACCAGACAAAAGTGTCGAAATTTTTTTAAAATGCCATGTCTACATCCTCAATTTCACTTAAATTGTAATCGTATGTGCTCGCAAAACGAGTTTTAAATTCGTTAATTGTCATTTCATTTAGAGGTCGAAACACAATTTCTCTTTTAGCCTCTATGGAAGAGTGGTGAATTCCGTTCGCTACGGGAAACGTAACTGCCTGAGCGTAATGGTCCGAGATTCCTGAATCAAAATTGTCTACAACACCCTTAATTAACATTTGTTAATACATAATCAATGCTACTACTACTCAAGATGTCACCTGATCTAAAGACCTTTGTCAGAGTATTAACAAGAGAAGTTAAATTGTAAGAATGAAATAGATCGTCTATTATTTTATAATCAAGCGATCCAGCCTTATTTATGTTGAAGTCACCTGTTACATAAACAAATTTGTATATCTGAATAAGGAGTTTTGAGGAGTTACACAATAACTCGCTAATTTTGCTACAGTTAAATCGTAGGTAAACTCGCTGTTATCAAAACATTATTCTAATCTTTCAACATTTCGGGAAACAAAATATGCCAATTATTATTTTATACTGTAAAATTTAATCAGCCTTAGGTAATTCGCATTTTCTTGTATAACTCGGGACATGTATATAAACATGTCTGGAAGTCTGTTAGGTAGTACAGTTAAATCTAATGAACAAATAGATGCGTGTTGTAAGAACTCAATCAAGCAATCACTGAAAGTAACAATTAACATTTTATTCCTTTTGCACATTTTCTCTGTCTGCAGACGAAGGTCGTTAACAACGGTAGCAGATGAAATGTAAGTCATTACGTGCTAGTTAACAGCAGAGAAAAAAACGCACGTGCATCATGTACGTAGTATCGTCTGTAAAAAGATCTGAGGCAAATCATGTATAATATGTACTGCTTATAAGTGTTATTAGCGTGCTATTTAAAATTGGAAAAATAAGACTCTTGTTAATGACAGACAGAGGTTTAATTTTCTAGACTCTTTTGTTTCAACACATTTTTAAAAGTATAAAGTTTGGTTCTACATAGATGTTGTCAAACTGGCTAAATGGAATGAAAACAAGGCTCTGAAAGTTCTCTAAAAAGTAAGAAAAGCCTGGACGCAGCAAGTGCGTTATGGTAGTGAATTTTCATAGAAATGATCTGGCACAAAATATTTTTTTACAACTTTTTTTTCTTGTAACATAGAAATCTAAATTTTGGTGTATAGTTTAATTTTTGTATCCTAAACCTACCTGTCCAATTTGGTTATCATAGCTTTTTATTTTTTGAGATAATTTTTTTTCTATTGAAAACTCAAAATGTTCCCGGAAAACCTCGTCCGATTTTCCTGACTAACAAACTTATCCAAGCCATTTACAAAAGGAAGGTACATGCCAAATTTTATCAAAATCGGCGCATTATTTTTTGAGTCATCATACATACATACACACACACACACACACAAATATATATATATATATATATATATATATATATATATATATATATATATATATATATATATATATATATATATATATATATATATATATATATATATATTATATATATTATATATTTTTTTTCAAAATTCAAAAGTCGGGATCTCCCCAATAGTGAATTTTTTTTACGAAAATTCACTAAAAACATCTACAACCTGCACACGGAAAGTTTGGGTAAATATTAGTCCTTAAATACTTAATTATTTAAGTATAAAATTTGTCAGTAATAGGTGTTCCTGTTTGGCGTAAGGGAACATTATTCAAAAAAGTCTGGACGCAGTAAGTGCGTTTTGGTTGTGAATTTTCATAAAAATGCTTTTAATAGCAAATATCTGTGTTCTTTTTTAAGAAAGCAGGCATCAAATCGGTTACCAGTATAACCTATATAGCAAAAACAATGTGGCATGTTTCATCAAATAACTTTATTGTTTGAAAATGTACCAAAATTTCCGAAAGTAAACTTAAAGTGTTCCCGAAAAAACTCGTTTCTTGGTCAACCTTATAGGTTAATATCAAATTGAGCTATTCAACTTTGAAGCATTTAATCACAATTAATATCTGTTTAATATCTGTTTTTCAAAGTACGTTTTTATTAAACTCTACAGTCAATCGTCATAATTGTCGTTATTGGGCAGATAATAATCCAAGAAATTTCCACGAACTCCACACTCAAACTCAATAGAAATTAAATGTATGGACTGGCATTTTTGGAGACCGTTTAATCGGAACAATTTTTCTTGATGGCAATTTGAGTGGCGAAACGTATTTGGAGTTACTAGAAGATATCGTTTACCCTCTACTAATTGACATTGCTGAAAATGATGATCGCTATCAAGAAAATCAATTAGTGTTTCAACAAGATGGAGCTCCTCCGCATTTTTCACAACGTGTTAGGGAGTTTTTGAACAGAGAGTTTCTAGGACAATGGATTGGGCGTACATGTGCTATCGAGTGGCCCCCTAGATTACGGGATTTAACTCCTTTAGACTTCTTTCTATGGGGCCATTTAAAGAGTAGAATTTACGCAACAGAACCGGAGTCTATGGAAGAATTACGACGACGCATTGTTGAAGAATGCCGTCTAGTAACTCCACAAATGCTCCAGAATGTCAGAGCTCGTTTTGAACAAAATTTGTACTTTTGTATGGAAGCTGGTGGTCAACAATTTGAACACTTTCTGAACTGAATAAACATTTTTGAACGTTTGGTTTTGTTTTTTAGTTTTTTTTAACGAAAAATTTACTAATCAGTGCATTTCTTATCACAATGAATGAAATACGTTCTTGCAACTCCAACTGTGAATAATTTTTAAATGAGTTGATAAAACTTCCAGAAAAATTAGTGTGCTGAATTCAGAAAAGAAAGAGCTTTCAAATGATGTAACACTCGACCCATGTTCCCTATTTAAAATATAAGGGTTGTTATCATCACCATTAAGGGGTTGATGTGACAAAATTGAGTTTTATGTCAAAACATGTCCCACTCAATATTAAAATTGACGTGTTTCAGCGTTTCTTAAAAAAAATTTCTCTGGACGCAAATCGGTCTGTTTCGATTTAAATGCGCCACCCTATATATATATATATATATATATATATATATATATATATATATATATATATATATATATATATATATATATATATATATAAACACAGATCTCCCCATTAGTGAATTTTTCGTTGTCAAATTTTATATGTTTCCTTCTTAAAGCGCCAAAGTCGCGATTTAAACTGTCAAACTTTAGTAAGAACTGTGTTTAATGTTTCTGCTTCAACCTTAATTGTCCTTCATTTTACTAAAATATTTGCAGAAAATTCATTTCGAAGAGACCCTTTCTCTGATGCTTTGGCAGTAGTTTTAGTTATAGAGTTTGTCGTTTGATAGTGTATAATTTTTAGCGCACTTGCTACGTCCGGACTTCTTTACTGCTAGTCTTGGTAGTTAAGTTTGCGTTTGATGTATTGGAGAGTGTAATGTTTGGAATACGACTGTTGTATCGAGTGTGGGATTACGGTGTCTACAAAAGGCAGTATATTTTTGGGTACATACCCACCTGAGTGTCGTTCATCGCGGAAGGCATGTATGCTATAATTTAAGAATAGAATATACACGTGGTACGCTAAGTGAGTGGTGGACGTGCCGCCACCTAGTTGCGGAACCAAGTAGTATGTTGTCACGCCAGCTCCAAATAACACAAAGTGTTAAAAAAATAGAGACTGTACACAACTAACTAACAATTTAGTAAATTATTAGCCCTGGCCCAATTCTACCCTAATATAGGGACAAAGTATGTAAGGCTAGATGCATTCTCGCAACAATTATAACGTAGACCGGTTTCGCTCTCATTAGAGCTCTTCAGTACGGCATATTAATTAGTATGCCGTACTGAAGAGCTCTAATGAGAGCGAAACCGGTCTACGGTTCTGATTGTTGCGAAAATACTTCTAGCCTTACATACTTTGTCCCTATATTAGGGTAGAAATGGACCAATTTACTAAATTGTTAGTTAGTTGTATACAGTCTCTATTTTTTTAACACTTTGTGTTATTTGAAGCTGGCGTGACAACATACTACTTGGTTCCGCAACTAAGTGGCGGCACGTCCACCACTTACTTAGTGTTGAAAGGCTGGCTATTATAGCCGTATTACTTTATAGGTGTATTTTCGCTGCAATTAATATGCCGTACTGAAGAGCTCTAATGAGAGGTCTGGCACGCAGGGCTGCTTAATAAACTACCGGCCTATGACCTACCACCAAAACTCTCCTCCCCAACCGGAGCATTTCTGTTGTCGTGGATGGCCATTCTTCTAAACTGTATCCAATTAATGCAGGAGTTCCTCAAGGTTCAGCTTCAGCCCCTACTTTGTTTCTTCTCCACAGCAATGACCTCCTCTCTAGCACATCCAACCCAGTTCACAGTTATGCGGACGACAGCACCCTACACTCAAATATACAATATTCTAAACCTGTCTCTTTAGCCCAATTAGATGAGGATCGCAGACTCGTGGAGGGTTCTATCTCCGTGGATCTCCAAAAAATATTAGACTGGGGAAATAGAAATCTTGTACAATTCAACCCCACCAAATCACAGTCTTGCTTTCTTTCTCATAAGAGATACACCAGCCCTAGACCCATCACAATAAACAACCAAGTTATTCAAAGTAATTAGTCCTTTTCACTTGTTGGAATTTCTGTGGATCAAAATCTCAATTGGCACCAACATGTCACATAAATTGCAGAAGCGGCTGCTAAGAAATTAGGTTTCCTCTTCCGGGCTCTCAAATATTTTTCACCAGCTAATCTCGATACCTTATATACTTCACAATAAAGACCAAACCTCGAATACTGCTCCCACATCTGGGGTGCTGCTGCCGCTTCTACACTCGCTATCCTGGACTCCATTCAGAAGAGAGCTATACGTCTCATCCGTGGCCCTACCCTCACCCAAAGGCTGCCATTCCTTGCCCACCGACGTGCCGTTGGTGATCTCGCGAATGCACCCTTTTACTGTCCAGGTCACCAGACATAGAACATCTTGTTATGGCCGCTCTTTTGTCCCGAGGACTTCCAAGTTGTTGAATTCCTTGCCGGCACATGTTTTTCCTTCTCCCGCGAATCTCTAAACCTTCAAGTCCAGAATTAACAAGTTTCCTCTTTCCTCCTTGTCGACACCCACGGTACGATAGTATTTAGGCTGTAAGCCCTCGTGGTGTGTTGTAGAAATAAAAAAACCCGTCTACGGTTCTAATTGTTGCGAGAATGCATCTAGCCTTACACGTGGAACGACTATGCGTTTGTCAATTTGTCAAGCAAAAGGTAACACTTTTTGCAATTAAGGTTACATTGTAATGTTCATACAACATATCTCAACAAAAGTACTTATTGTATTATATTAATTAATATGTCGTGCATACAATACACATAAGAACGAAATTTCAACCACTTTCTATTTATGAACTAGTTCTATTATTCCTGCAAGGTAAAAATGAATCACGATTGTGATGGTTAAATTTTGAAACGGTTACACTGTCCGCAAAACAAAGATTATATACAGAGAATTGCGTAAAAGGCTGGCAAATCAGTTTCTTGTTCTCTTTTATTTTACGGAGTCGCAGACAGACAGAGTTTGTTTTGCAACCGTTGCCGCGGTTTTTATGACCTGTAGTTAGTTTACTAGCACAGGTTGGTGACTTATTAATTGGCTTATATAAGTGCGGTACTAATATCTCGTTTATGCTACCGACTTACCCGCTACTGGGTTGGTTTACCGTGCCAGACAAAAGTGTGATAAAATTTACAATTTAAATCAATAAAAAGCAGGCATCAAATTTGATTACCAGTATAACATATATAATAAAAACAATGTGCCATGTTTCATCAAAATAACTTTATTGTTTGAAAACGTACAAAAATTTGTGTAACCGAAAAAATCCGTTTCTTGGTCAACCTTATAGGTTAATAGCAAATTGAGCTTTTCAAATATGAAGCATTTAATCAAAATTCGCTACCATAACGCACTTGCTGCGTCCAGAATTTCTTTACTTACAAACATGCATTATATTTCGATGGAAAATGCAAAAACATAATGCGTTTTCGACTAAAATTTTTCATTTGTAACACCAACGACTTATGGGCCAGCCTGTGATTGTAGAAATATTTTTTTAAGATGTAGCTCAAGACACTCTATAATTAATGTATACAATTTTTTTTCATATCTTGTAGAATAACGGATATATTGAGCTTTATTGATTTTTTACGAAAATTCGACAAAAGTTATGTACCATTAAACGATAAACTTTATAGCTAAGACTACTGCCAAGCATCAGAGAAAAGGTCTATTTGAAATGAATTTTCTGGAAACATTGTAGTAAAATGAAGGACAATGACGGTTGAAACTAAGACTTCAGGGTTTGTAAAACATTCTTCTTGAGACATTTTCTTTCCATAGCCCGTATTAGATTCAAGTTCTTTGCCTAAATGTTGCGAGTTTTGACGTTTTAAATTGTCACTTGACGTTTTGAGGAAACCCCCAATTTATTTTTCTTTAAATGCCCATAATTTTTTTGTCTTTTGACCTACAGCGCTAAATTTTGGTAGGTAATTTACCTATAGCGATATAAAACGATGTACTTTTACTTTGTTATTTCCGGAGAAATGAATTTTTTTCTAAAGAAAACACAAAATTTTCCGGGAAAACCTCGGCCGATTTTCCTGGCTACCGAACTTATCCAAGCCACTTACAAATTCACCAAATTTTGCTAAAATCGGCCCATTATTTTTTGAGTTATCGGTGTGATACATACATATATATATATATATATATATATATATATATATATATATATATATATATATATATATATATATATATATATATATATATATATATATATATATATATATAAACATATAAAAATCGAAACTGACCTCGGATATGTGTTCTAGGGGGCCTAATTAGCGCTCATTTGAAGAAAATTTTTTTAAATTCAAAAGTCGGGATCTCCTCATTAGTGAATTTTTTTTAAAGAAAATTCACTAATAAACATTTTAGGTCGCATTATTTTAAAAGCTTCAATTCGATATGGCATATGATGTATTTTTAGATATCCTTGTAAATAGTATAACAAAAATATTTCCGATGAACAGAGTAAGGGAGAATATGGGAAATAGAAAACCATGGATAAAACAGGAGATAAAATTAATATGCAACAATAAAACAAAATCATACATAAAGTACCTAAAGGGAAAACTATTCAAACAAGACTACACTCACGTTTTAAAATACACGAAAGAGACTACTCAGGCAGCAAAAAGAAACCACAACGAAATAAGAATAAAATCAGCCTCCAGCAAAATCAAAATTATTTGGTAAATAGTAAAAGAACATCTCCCCACAACAAGTCGAAAAAATACTGTGTTAAATAAAGCTAATATAGAATTTATAGAAATATTTCCAAACATAGACGAAGCAAAACCAACAACAGACATAGTTCGGAGGCCAAGGTACACTTTTGGTCAGAATTGTGCATTTTATAGGTAAAAGTATGAAACTTTCCAGGCTTGTAACATAGACCACCAGAGTCCTCTTGAGCGTTGTATGCATCGCCGGAAGTGCCCAGGAGCCGTCATATTGAATTTCGACCGGAACAACATCCGGTTGCACTTTAACTGCATGTAACTCTTGAACGAACAGTTTTTTCTACTTTTCCGCAGCTACAACGATACATAATGTGAGTAAGATTAAAAAGAGAATTGCATTAGCTTTCTATTGATGTATAACACCTTTGGTTTTAACAGAATAGAAATCCTAAAGAGAAACAGAAACGAATTAGATCGGGCGGGCGTCTGAATGTAAATTTAAATACCCTCTTTGGAGTAAATATGATATCGGTATTTAATCTTTCGCCGTAGTGGCTATTGAAGTAAAACGGGAGTTTTTGCTAGTGAACAGGTGATTCGTCGTTACTGTGCTCTCAGACTACAACTGAAACTGTTATATACATAAGGTTAGAAAACGAATTTGTGCTTTATCTTTCGCTGTAGTGACTGCTCATAAGTCAAAATGTCACTCCTGAAATGCTTAGGAAACTTGCTGGAAAATACCGGGTAGACAGCAGCGTTGGAAGAGGGCCAAATCGCATCCCCTGGAACGGCGGACTCTTTCTTAGAAGTTGCTCATGTGAAGAAGACTTCACGCCCATCATGTAACAATGTGTGCGCTGTACGCCCTTCGAGAGGAAGCTTACAAAGAGTTTCTCGAATTAGGAGTTGAATGTAAATCGATGGAGGATTGGTGCTCATCACAGGCGGAACACCATCCTCCAAACTGAACCCGACATTTTTGCGTGGGACAAAGCAGTTCACGAGGCGGATTTCGAAAAGTACACCTTACAGAATCTGCAATGGCTTTATCACGCTCTAGATCACCACAACTACGCCAGATGTGTCCCTGTTCACCTGCGTGATATACTCACTCTGAACAACGATCATTTTGATGTATATTAAGAATTTGTAAAAGGGAAGTTTACAGTCAACAAAACGGGTCGACAGTTTTCTTGTATGCCTATCGACGAAGCTCACGAGCAAAACAATGCACTGGTTAAATGCACTGGGGGAGCTATCGGTCTTACTGAAAATCCAGCCGCGCTTATATGGTGGATGGTCTGCAGACCGGAAGTAGCACGTATTGTCGAAGATTTCAGAAGGCAAATCCAACATAAAATCGAACACACAGATACGCATCATGATGAAACAGTGGGAAGGCAGACGAAGTTTGCGACAAGAGTTCGAATGCTTAAAAGAGCTGTACGGGAAATAAGAAATCCTTTTGGTGATACGAGTGAAGACCTGCTTATCCTCAACACAAGAGAGATAGTGGCAAGTGAAGTAGCTGATTCACTGAAGACACTCAAGGGTACCGGTATAACTTTAAATGAAACTTTTTTCAAAGAAAGACTAGTCGACCATAAGAAACCTATGGGCTCGCCAATTAAACAAAACAAATTCCCGCTGTTTAACTCCACGTCGAAAACGACGCAAAGCAGCGATGCTAAGACAAGAGTAAAGAGTCTAAAGAAATACCGGAGTTTGTTTTTGAAACTCTATATAGCATGCCAGATTCGAGATTGGAACATAGAAGAATTTTTTTAGCACGAAAACGAGATTTATCCCCCTTCCTTATTGGAGATTGGATCTCTAAACTGTAAAGGAAAAGCTGATCTCATGAAATGTTTGGAGGCTTTGGACTCAACAGAAGCACAGGAAGACGAACCAACCAACGACCCTGACATTGACATGCTGATCGTTGATGGTCCGACTTTAGTACATATGCTTTTGACTGAGAACGACACTTTCTTGGGATACTGTCAAAAAGTTATTAATTACATTGAAGCTTAGTTTCAAAAACCCAATTCAAGGAGTGTAGACATCGTGTTCTATGTTTACAAGTTGGATAGTCTTAAATCGGGCACTCGTGCAAAAAGAGGAAAAGGGGACACGTGGTCGGGTTGAACTTGCCAAGAAAGTGCCAAAAAAACTGAGCACTTTTTACAGGAGAGCCAGAATAAAGAAGAACTTTTCCTTATATTGGCCACGCAAATTTTATCAGTATCTTACAAGGGAGACGTCGTAGTAACATCCGGTGAAAAAGTTCTGCGTTCTTCATCAACCTCTTTACCGTCTTCCAGTTTGGATGGACTAGCGCCCTGCATGCAAGAGGAGGCTGACTCTCGAATTTTTCTGCATGCATCTCATGGAGTCAGTCAAGGCTATAGGAAGATTCTCATTAGAAGTGTGGATACGGATGTTGTAGCACTAACTGTTCACTACTCCGCTATCATGGACTGCAATTTTTGGGTCGCTTTCGGTAGAGGGGTGAAGTTTCGAACAATCAACATCGCCAAAATTGCAAACGAGCTAGGCGAAGAAAAGTGTAAAGCTATCCTATCGCTCCACGCACTAACCGGTTGCAACACGACGTCGAAATTCGCTGGAAGAGGCAACGTCACCTGCTGTGCAACATGGACCAGCTATCCGAAAGTAACTGAAGCTCTGTGTGTTCTTTTCCGTTCCCCAACGCCCGAAGATGTCGACGCTTTGATGCCTCTAGTCTAAAGATTTGTTATGCTTTTGTACGACAGATGCAGTGATGAAGCTGAGGTAAATAAGTCGAGGCTTGCGTTGTTTGCGCAAAAGAACCGTGACTAGGACAATATTACACCTACTCAAGATGCCTTAAAACAGCATGTCCTTAGGGCCGCGTACCAAGCCCGCCACGTTTGGGGTCGAGCTCTTGAAGCATCACCTCAACTTCCTGATTTGCGAATGTTTGGATCGACGCGGCGTTCGGATTCTGATTCATGAGAACCACTATGGATCACACAACCTCCAGCTGGCGAAGGATCGCGAAAACTTATCAGGTGCAAGTGCAAAGTTTCTTCTTCGCGGAGGTGAAAATGCGTAAAAGCTGATTTACCATGTACTTATGTTTGTCGTGTGATGGCTGTGATCAGAACTCGTTTTAAAACATTGAAAATGTAACCGTGGATTGGAAACATACGTTGAATCCGTGCTTTTTGCCCTCTGTTCACCACAAAATATGCATTTTTTGTAATGATATCATAAAATAAATTAATTACCTTGTACCGAATGCTAAGAAAACCTCTTTTTATTTTTATTTAGATTGTTTGTCGTTGTAATTGTGTAAAGGTAAAAAAAAATTACGTCTTTTGTACATTTTGCGAAAACCGTGAGACTTACAAGTAAAATGCTTAGAATATATTTTATTTCTTTTAAAAAGAGCTTTCAAAAAAAGAAAAGAAAACTGAAATCGGACTGTTTCTTCAAAAGATATATGCGGTCAAAGTGTACCCGGAAGTTATTCCGGTCGAATTCCAATATGGCGGCTCCTAACGACTTCCGGCGATGCCTACAACGCTCAAAAGGACTCTTGTCGTCTATATTACAAGACTGGAAAGTTTCATGCTTTTACCTATAAAATGCACGTTTTTAACATTAGCCTCCTGACTAACAGGCCCAAGATAAATAATATTGAAATTTTTCTAAAACCAACAAATGAGCTTGAAATCAAGAAAATTATTTTAGGACTCAAAAACACTACATCGGTTGGATGAGATGAAATACCAACTAAATTGCTAAAAATAACAGTTTCTTTAGTTCACATTATTAGTTTTATGTTTAACGAAAATTTCCAGATCAACTAAAATAAGCAAATGTAACAGCACTTTATAAACATGGAAATCCGAGACTAATATCAAATTATAGACTAATTGCATTACTGCCAAACATCTCAAAAATATTTGAGAGAACAACACATGTACGTTTGATGAATTTCTTTGAGAGTAATTTATTATTCAATGAAAATCAAAATGATTTCAGGAAACACAAAACCACAATAAGAACGGTATTTCAGAGCTTTTGCTAGAGCTTTTCGACCCATTTAATGAGCGAACCATTTCAATTGGCATTTGCTTAGATTTATCTAAAGCCTTTGATTCAATCAAACATAACATCCTAATAGAAAAAATGTATATATATATATATATATATATATATATATATATATATATATATATATATATATATATATATATGGAATCAAGGGTATACCTCTACAACTGTTAACGCCCTACCATTCCCAAAGACAGCACAGCAAGGCTGAATTATGCAAGATAAAACAGGTTATAAACTAAAATTATAATTGTCCACATTAACCAAAGGGGATTCCCAAGGATCAATCCTCGGCCCACTTTTATATACACTGTGTCTAAGGAGCGCATAAATTCGATAACATTGAAAGTGACCATTAGTAAGGAAAATTCAAAAACAGGTCGATTTTTATTTTCAAAAACTACCCCTATTCGACCCAGGTCCGGTTACCTTCTTCCTAAGTAGTTGTTCCTAGGAACTTACTTCCACATCGTCATGGCATCGGCGACAAAATTTTCAACGATTTTTTTTTTGCTTATACGCCTAAAAAGGTGTCAAAACATATAGAAAACATGATTTGGGAACGAAAATTTGTTGTGCCTGTCTGTCTCTAGCCACGATAACTTTAGAACGAATTGAGACATCGGCTTTAAATTTGGTATAGATTAGCACCCGACGGTTAAGATTGTTTTTGGGTAAAATCGCTCTGGAGGGTAAGTGATGAGTGGGTAGGTGATGATTTGGTGAAAATTGAAATTTTTTCGTTAAAACTCGAGTAACATAATGTTTTAGGGTTTGCTAATCAGAAAACTTTCAATTTCATCAAACATCTGGTATTCTGTGATGAAATTAAATTGGAGGTTGAATGTGTGGGGGCGTAAAAGGTCACAAAACATATAGAAAACTTGATTCAGGAACGAAATTTTTTCTGTCTGTCGGTGGGTCGCCCTGTTGGCAACTACGTCTGTCTGATAGTAGGCGCAATAAGTTTCGAACCAATTGAGATATCGTCTTCAAATTTGGTATATAGTTAGTATCCCGCAAAGGAACGCTTCGATTTGTTTTTGAGCAAGATCGCTTTAGGGACCAGGGGGTAAATGAGGGGTGATTTGGTGAAAATTGAAGTTATTTCGTTAAATAATAATAAATCGAGTAATATAACGTTCCAGAAGTTTAGGGGTACAGGAATACGAATATTTTCTTTGTGGTCAAGTCATGGACCCTAAATTCATTTCATGAGAATGCCTTTCTGAGAAGGGTAAATTATCACAACTACGTGGAAGTTATAATTCAATTAGTATAAGGGTAAGTCGACAAATTTCTTAATCTTATAAAAATTCACTACCATAATCTACTTGCTGCGTCTCGAGATTTTTTAATTTTAAAGTGAAGCACCCATAAAATTGCAGCAATATTTAAATACACAGCAAAATTTTACTGCTACAAAATAAAAATAAAAAAAAACATTGCAACTGTACGACTACGTTAAATGTGTAATAAAGATAATGAAAGAAAATTAAGTGTACAAATGAGCTTGTGTCTTTAAATTGCAAGAATTTAAGATGGTTAATTAAAATCAAGGAATTTTTATTATCGTTACATTGTATTGTTCATTTATTTTTTGATATGTATTATACAACTGGCTCACAGTCTATTAAAAACTTATTAAAAATTATAATTGTTATGAAGGAAGTATCAAAGTTAAGTTCCGCACTTATTATTTACCTTCCTTTGCCAGGCTCTCACGTTGTTTGATTTTTACGGTCAACGAATAATACTCGTTACTCAACCAATTAGAACTGGATTATCAATAAATCACCCAGAAAACCGACATTCAACTTCTAAACTCTCTGTTTGATGTTGCATTGTTTTTGCAACGTCGCAAAGTTGCAGCACGTCCGGCTGTTGCATTATTGTACACTTCCGCAATTGATAACGTAGTAGGCGGCGCACGTATTAACAACTGTCTTGATGGGCGTCAAGAACACGTTAGGCTAATTATGAAATATGAATAGAAATGACTTTTATGCTCTAATAACAGTGTTCCGGTCCTTAAAAAAACATACGCCAAAAATAATTCGTAGTGTAATGTTTCACTGCGATTACATGCTTTGGGGTAACATTAAATTAAACCACTTTATGCATTGGCGCCTGTATTGATTTAAATCAAAGACATAAGCTATCGAGAAAGCAAATTTATTGGCTTTGATAGTGTAAGAGATTCACAAGAAATGTAAAAAGTGTTTGAAGAGATCGCTGCAACGTAACTAATAACGTCTTAACATCTGGCTTGAATCTTTAAAAAGGTTTGGACGCAGCAAGTGCGTTATGGAAGTGAATTTTCTTAAAATTTTTTAAAAGAAAATATGTCGCTTTAATGCAAGCAGGAATCAATTTGGTCACCGGTATAATCTATATAGTAGGAACAATGTACCATATTTTACCAACATAACTTGTTTGAAAATGTACAAAAATTTTCCGAAAGTAAACTTAAAACGTTTCCGAGAAAACTCGTTTCCTAGCTGACGAAGCTTAGGTTAATAGCAAATTGCGTAATTGAATTTTGAAGCTTTTAATGAAAATTCGCTACTAAAACGCACTTACTGCGTCTCGATTTTTTTACAAACATGCATCATATTTCGATGAAGAATGCAAACATGCAATAAGGAATGTTAAAAAAAAAGTAGGTATCACCAACGACTTATAGGCCATCATGTGGTTGTCAAAATAATTTTATAAGATGCAGCTCAAAACACCCTATAGGTAACGTATACAATTTTTTCTCGTATCTTGTATAATAACAATTATATTGAGCTTTGCCGTAGAAATGCGTCACACTGTGTACATGTAAACAGAAAGTAAACCCGGATATGGATTCTAGTGGGCCTAGTTTGCGCTCATTTAAAGAAATCTTTTTAGAATTCAAAAGCCGCGGTCTCCTCATTAACGAATTTTTTTCTATGAAAATTAGCTAAAAATTATAGACCGTTAAACCATAAATTTAACTTAAACTACTTACAAAGCATCAGAGAAAGTGTCTATTTGAAATGAATTTTCCGGAAATATTTTATTAAAATGAAGGGCAGTGATGGTTTAAGTTGAAACACTCTTTACATAATCCGCATTTCTTTCGGGTTCATTGCCTAAATGTTGCCAATTTTGACGTTTCAAATCGCGACTTTTTACGTTTTGAGGAAAACCCCAATTTGTTTTTCTTTAAATGCCTCTAACTTGTTTGTCTTTACATTTACAGGCCTAAATTTTGGTAAATTGTTCACCCTTTATATATATATATATATATATATATATATATATATATATATATATATATATATATATATATATATATATATATATATATATATATATAATTGAAACTGTCCCTGGGTATGGGTTCCAGGGGCCTAGTTCGCGCTCATTTTAGGAATTTTTTTTCTAACTTCAAAAGTCGGGATCTCCTCGTTATTGATTTTATTAAAGAAAATTAATCAAAACAAGCACGTGAAGCCACAGGAAAAGTCCACGACTGTATTAAATATGGAACGGTTTCACTAAGTTAGGGCAAGAACAAGCAACCAGATATGCTATTCAAATTGAATTAGGTATTAAGACTTTCATCTCCTCTTTGTCTAATTATTTTTTATACAAAAACTCGCTAAAAAACTCATCCGAATAACAACGATCCGATTAGATAACAGTAAAGTGAAATCAGACTAAAAAAAATTGAAAAAGTTCGGGACGCAGCAAGTGCGTTATGGTAGTAAATTTTTTATAAATGTTTTTAGTAGCAAATATGTGTTTTTTTTTTTAAGAAAGCAGGCATCAAATTTGGTTACCAGTATAACCTATGTAGTAAAAACAATGTGCCATGTTTCGCCAAAATAACTACATTGTTTGAAAATGTAAAAAAAAATCCGAAAGTAAAGTTAAAGTGTTCCGGAAAAAACTCGTTTCTTGGTCAACCTTATAGGTTAATAGCAAATTGAGCTATTCAAATATGAAGCATTTGATGAAAATTCGCTACCATAACGCACTTGCTGCGTCCAGAATTTCTTTTCTTACCAAGATGCATTATATTTAGATGGAAAATGCTAAAATGCAATAACATAAGGCGTATTTGATTCAAAAAAAAGAAAAAAGAAAATTTGTATCACTAACGACTTATGGGCCAACCTGTGATTGTAGAAATAATTTTTTAAGCTGTAGCTCAAGACACTCTATAATTAATGTATAGAAGTTTTTTTGATATCTTGTATAACAACGGATATATTGAGCTTTATTAATTTTTTACGAAAATTCGACAAAAATTATATACCATTAAACGATAAACTCTATAGCTAAGACTACTGCCAAGCATCAGAGAAAGGGTCTATTTGAAATGAATTTTCTGGAAATATTTTAGTAAAATGAAGGACAATGACGGTTGAAACTAAGACATCAGGGTTCGTAAAACATTCTTCTTGAGACATTATCTTTCCATAGCCCGTATTAGTACAAGTTCTTTGCCTAAATGTTGCCAATTTCGACCGTTTAAATCGCAACTATGACGTTTTGAGGAAAACCCCAATTTTTTTTTAAATGTCTATAACTTTGTTGTCTTTTGACCTACAGCGCTAAATTTTGGTAGGTAGCTCACCTATTACGATATAAACCCGCCCTTTCTTTGTTAATTCCGGAGATATAAAGAAAACACAAAATTTTCCGGGAAAACCTAAGCCGATTTTTCTGGATAACGAACTTGTCCAAGCCATTTGCAAAAGGAAGGGATTCACCAAATTTAATCAAAATCGGCCCATTATTTTTTGAGTTATCGGTATGATACACACACACAGATATATATATATATATATATATATATATATATATATATATATATATATATATATATATATATATATATATATATATATATATATATATACATAAATTGAAATTGACCCCGGTTATGTGTTCTGGGGGGCCTAATTAGCGCTCATTTGAGGAAATTTTTTCAAAATACAAAAGTCGGGATTTCCTCATTAGTGAATTTTTTTAAAGAAAATTTACTAAAACATTTGAGAATATGATCAGACAAAAATGTAGGGATAAGTACACTTGGAGAGCCCAAATCACCACACCACATGTTTTTAAAGACCTGACGATCGTTTATCTTTTTGATATAAAAATCCCACCCATATCGTTATACCTCTTCAAGAGGTAGCTATCCTCTCGAAATTTTGGAATTGGATGGTGGGTAGTGTGATACATCTTTTTAAAGCTAATCCAATTCTTTATTTGGCAACACCATTTTTTTTTTTGTAGGAATAAAATAAAGTGAATAATAACATTTTTATTATTAGTAACACCTAACGCAAGCGAAGCCTATAAATAGTTACATAGTTCAGTCTTGTCTAATCAAATGTCGAAATGTTCGCCTTCTTGTACCTGACAATATCTCAAACGGTCAACAAATTCTTGTCGGACTCTATTTATAACCTCTGGAGAAATGTTGTTACATTCAATTCTTGTTTTTAATTCTTCGATAGTATCTGGTTTACTTTTGATTACCCACAGAAAAAATCTAAGGGAGTTAGTTAGGTGATCTTGCTGGCCACTCGATTGCGCCACGCCTGCCAATTAATCTGTTGGGAAATTGTTGATCCAGATACTGTCGAACATTAACGTCAAACTGCGCAGGGGCCCATCAACTAGTTATGATTTACCATACCAGCATTGTGTCCATCAGAAAACGAGTTCAATAACGTTGGAATGAGATATTGCTGTAAAAATTGTAGATATCGTGGTCCATTTATAGTTCCATAAAAAAGTAGGGAACAATAATCCTATTCCTAACAATTCCAAGCCAAACATTTACCTTTTGTGCATATTGCGTATGATTCTGTCAAATTTACCGTGTATTTTCCCTTGCCCAATAGCTGCAGTTTTCACAGTTAACTTCTCCGTGTAGTATAACAGTAGATTCGTCCGAAAACAGAATATTCGGTACTTGCAAAAAGTTATCATAACATTTATCCACTAATGTTGCACAAAACTGCATCACTCGGTCTGGATCGTCATCGGATAACTCCTGCAAAACCTGTATTTTATAAGGATGAAGCTTTTCAAGTTTGAATACTTTATGTGCCATCTGAAATGGAATTTCATTGTCTCGGTCAATTTACCGAACACTACTGTGGGGATTCTCCTCCACTGCCAATAAGTCGTTTAATTTCACTTATTTACTTATAGAGCGGCGACCTGATTTTGGCAAATTTTCCACGCTAGACGTTTCTCGAAATGTCTTATCTATTCGACTGAGTGTTGATTGATTGATAGACATTATCGGATATTTAGTATTAAGCAGAAAATAAACACGTCTGCCTGAGTTTGGATCCTGTCACCATAACAAATCATCATTAGAACTTCAGTTCTTTGAGCTATTGATAAGCGCATTTTACTAACAATTTAATAATTCATTTGAAAAAGTACAAGTTTAAAATTATACGTATGCACCTTGCACGACAACCAATATGGAAATTTACTACTATTATCTGTAGATTGTATCGCTAAAAAATTATCAAACTTATGCTTGGTTAGTTTTTATGACACATGTCAAACAGCAGCTACTTGTTATCATCAGTCGATTGTTACAGATACGACATAGTACACAACAAAAACTCTAGAGTTCTTTCCGTACAAGCAGCGCAACATTTTTAGCATTATTTGCAGAGTTTGAGATATTAAAGTATCATATCAGTATCATAAGACTAGACTGTGTAATTCTTTACAGGCTTCACTTGGGTTAGGTGCTGATAATAAAAATGTTATTACTCACACTATTTTATTCCTACAAAACAAATATGTTGCTCAATAGAGAATTGCTTTGAAAAGATGTATCACACTACCCACAATCCAATTTCAAAATTTCGAAGGGGTAGCTACCCTTTGAAGAGATGACGTTATAGGTGAGATTTTCCTGTGATGCTCCCTGATCGCTGGCACAACCACGGAGTTAACTGTGATGTGACCACAGCATAATCAAGTATTATGCTGTGTCTTGACTACCGCTCACGCTTCGGCCGGTTTTGAACGACCTTACCGGACGCTGGATGATATGCAAGTGAAGTGCTCTATCTTGTAGCTCCTTTCCTCGGTTGTTGATACTCGATGACAACTGTCACAGGGATACCAATGTTGTACGCCGAAGGTGGCTGCTGTTGTTGCCAACTGTTACAGGGGTGCCTATGTCGCCCCTGCGCCTTTGGTTGCTGTTGTTGCCAACTGTGTCGTAACTGCCTTATGTGGCTGTTGGAGACACCGAGGGAAGTTTTCAGGATGAGAATGTACAGGGTCGGACTCGGTGAGATTGAGCGTGGGAATCAAACGATATTAGAACACAACAATCTGTTATTATACAAGATATGAGAATAAATTATATACGTTAATTATAGGGTGTCTCGAGCTGTATCTTATAAACCTTATTTTACAATAAAAACTTTCTTTTTTGATAGAACACCTCTTATGTTATTGCGTTTTTGTATTTTTCATCGAATTATAATGCATGTTTGTAAGGAAAAAAATTGATATCGTTCATCGTTTTAAGTTATTTCAATTGTTTTGCAACTTTTCACCTTTTTGGCACGTATCACAAACACATATCACAAATTGTGATAACGGCGTTTTTACCAATAGATAGCGGAGTCGCATGGAAATGACGCATTCAGAGAACTTGTCGAGCTGCCGTATACAGGTACTCTCAAATAGTGCCTGTATTTGAAAAGTTTTCGCAGAAATGATTTTAGTGTTTTCGTATAAATCCTTTTTTGAGAGATTTTTGTGATATGTTGGTAATCAATTATAACTGTTTAGTAAGATATTGTAAAAAGAAAGATTGTTTAGAATTTTTTTCACAATTTTAAAATATATAATTTGGTGTACCTTTACTGAAGGCAGTTTCTGTAAAAAAAATGGTGAATTTTTGTACAAGAAAGTTTTGCACATTTTCGTAACATTTTTTTTTCAATTTTGGTCCTAAAGCTTTTTGTGAATAATTATATCTTGGCAGGTGTGTAAATATATTAAAGAGGTTCCTTGGCCACGAAAGTCGGACCAGGTTTTTCTGGAAATTTTTAAGCTTATTATCAGAAAATGTTTGTACTCTTTGAAACAACAAAGCTATTTTAATGAAATATGGTACATTGTTAGTACTATATAGGTTACACTGCCAACCAAATGTCCTTCTCTGAAAAACTAGACATATTTGCCATTAAAAACATTTTTACGAAAAATTCGCTACCATAACGCACTTGTAGCGTTCAGACTTTTCTGATAAACACACTTACTGGTCGCTGAAAGGTTGAAATATAAATATATATATATATATATATATATATATATATATATATATATATATATATATATATATATATATATATATATATATATATATATATATAATCACGACCTGCCAAACATTTCAGCTATCAACCATCTGTCACTAGATTGCTAACTTATGTAATTTGTTGCTTCATTACACAAAGCTTTTTGTAATGTTATTGATGCTTTTCTTGAAGTTTGATGCATTGCATCTTGTTCCACTCTAAATCTGGGTTAATTTTTTTACAAGAGCACAATATGAATCAGTTGATTGTGTAATATCACGCTGAGGTTCAGGTGTCTTTTAAAATACGTTGTGATAGAAGATATACAAATGCAGACCAATGTTTTGTAATAGTTGCACCATATTTTATTCTCTAAATGTCATTATGATTTGTAGTATCTTGTTTCATTGCTGTAATCTGTTTGTGTTACTCCGGCTTATATTTCATCTGGATTTACCAATATGTAACAAGATATCAAGCTGTTCGAGGCTGGCAGAGTGCGTGACCATTTAGTCCATAATATGGTGTAGCTTCCATGGTAATAATAGTGGAATATCATATACACCTTTCGTTGCTTGCTTAAGAAAAAAAAGGGGAATGTTTTATTTTTGTTTTTTATTACTATACTACGTGACAGTGAAATCCATCTTATGTACGGAGTGGTCAGAGTATATTAAAATTTTCTAGGAAACTGATACTTGGACTGATACAGTGGTGGAATAATAAGGTACTTTAGATAACCATTACTAGACACGTACTTTTGACAGATGTTTATTTTTTTCCACATAATTATCACCATCGCATTATAACGTCAATGTCGCCTTGTCGCACCCATGACTACCTGTAGCCACTAGTTTTTTCGTTTCCTTGTCGTTTCCACATTTGATCAATTGCCCCCGGTTTTGTAGACTACTTGTTTTTAGCGAATTTTCATACAAAAATTTTGTTTTTGGGGAGACCCTCTCCACACTTTTAAATTTTTCAAAATTTCATCAAATGAACACAAAGTAGGCCCCTTAGTACCCATATATATATATATATATATATATATATATATATATATATATATATATATATATATATATATATATATATATATATATATATATATATATATACAGTGTAACGAAGCCTGATTTACGGGGTGAATTATACAGTGAAACAGATTAACGGATTTACGGGAACGGTCCCGGGCGCCAGATTTGGAAAGGGTTTACTCCCTACGAGGGTGTCTGCGACCTCGTCACAGGACTCTGACCACTGGTATGATCAGAGTGCCTAGATAGCTCTGTGGAGAGGGTCCGGTAGCCTTTGCTGTAACAGGCCGTGTAGTTACCTCCGGGGTGGCGGGCTTTAATCGCTACCCCGACAATTCCCTAACCTTCAGAAATTCTATATGGATGTAGCACATTTATTTAAAGACCAGATATCCTATTTACAACGTTTATTAAGAAACTATATACACACAAAGATTGGCTAACATTCACAATCCAGGTAGTGTCTACTGTACTACCCTATCTCTTATAATATACCTAAGAGGACGGACGAGACGAGATTAGTCAATTACTTGCACGGAGGAGGATCCGCCGTCGGTTTGACCCTCTGTACCTGGGGTCAAGAGGTCCGGCCACGAATACCCCGAGCACCGTGGTTTACGACTCTGAGATGCAGGTTATAGATGGATTGACACGGCGGGCGTTACATAATCGCCCAACTAGCGTATCCTCGGGCGAAGCCGATGTCGTGTCAGTCGAGATACTTCGACACCTGTGGGCGTCGAGAACGAAAAGGAAGTCGGTGTGATGGGGTCGTGACGGGATACTGCCGCGAAGTGATTTGATCTAAGCTTACTTGTGTCACTACAGTGTCTAAACCAGGATCAAATCAGGATGGACGGGCGTAATCCACTTGAAAAGTCTGTGTCACTACAGCATCACTTTTCGAATGGCTGACAACACGCAAACAGTACTAGGATACGGGGAGAGAGGGGTCTTGTCTCGGACGCACGATCTCGACGTCGCCGAAGGGATACGATATTACGATGAAATGTATGAAAATTCGCTATCTTTAAAGTATGAAAATTCGCTATCTTCAAAGTATGAAAATTCGCTATCTTTAAAGTATGAAAATTCGCTATCTTTAAAGTATGAAAATTCGCTATCACTAAATAGCATAAAATTAACAAAGGTCTTACCTATTCGGACAAACTAACGGGCCAATTCTTACGGTGTATAGTACTACACGGACGGTACTTAACTACGAAAACTAATTACGATTAAACGGTGGAATTCTCTATCTCTCTAACGCAACACTTGTTCTATAAAACCTTCGACCTTACTCTACCAGTCGCAAACTCTTTCTGCCTTCAGACGTTATTGTATCTCCAGCCGCCGGCTGAAAAATGTAATCGGTGGAGATACCTTATCCTTATCCTGTGCAGATATGTTTTTATTCTGAAGCGATAATTCAAATATTATTGGCAAATAAATATTTTAACTCCGGAGAACATTTTTATCAGTATGATTTGTGTTAAATTTATTTTCGAATGGTCGCTTTTTTATGTCTACGGCTGTCCCGAAACTATCCGCTTCATTACAACAGGGTGTCCCAAAAGTCGTAAATTGAACGTCACACGAAGATAGGCTAGCTCAGGCCCTTTCAGAAAAATCCCATATGATCTTGTCAAAAAGTTTACGGTTTTCGAGATATTGACAATTTTATGAAAAAAAAAAACGAAAATTGTCCAATTTTAAGGTATTTTGCCCCCCACATGCAGAAAAAACATTTCCGGAAATTGATTTTTGTGCCTGTTAATCCTCGATAATAACGTTTTCGAACCAATCTGAAATATGTTGTATTATCATTCAGAAAATCTGAAGAAAAAAAATCTGACCTTTCTTCCCAAATTTTTTTTAAATTTGGAATAAACCTCCGCACTGAAAACAAATGTTATTGAAATTTACTGTCTCATAATTTCAAAAACTCCCCTGTTTAATGGAGATTTTAAAATGGTATAAAACATTATCAATATCTCTTAAAAGTAATTCACTGTTGACGATTGAAAGTAAATTTGGAAGTGAAATCAGGTAGCTAATAAATAAAAATAAACAGATTGCGACATTTACAAAAATTATTCTATTAATAACAGATGCTCTATTTGACGGCCATGCTGTCTTATACATAAACGATATCGACTTAGGAGCGATCCTCTTAGTCTTCTTAGACTGCTTCGTGAAATTTCTTAAGCTGCTGTTCTGATTCTTTGACGTCCACTTTCCCGGGTATGTCTGATTCAAGTATTGCCTTACTGCTAAGGCAGAGTGGGCTGGGCATCTATCATTTTGAAGCAACATTGTTCTCCGAAGTTTTAATGGGGGTCTTCCAGCAGTTCTGGCAAAGTGTTTTGTAAAAACGCCAAATATCTTTGGCGATTTAACGTAGGTCACAGTTCCAGTGGTCCCAAAAGTGTTCAGTTAAAAATACCGGCCCAGAGATTTAAATTGATACTGGGACCGATCTTTTGTAAGTGGATTGGATAATTTCGTTAGCCAGGAAAATTTGACTAGTTTTTCCGGGAAAATTTTGGGTTTTCTTTCGGAAAATTATTGTATTTCCGAAACTGACCGAGCTATGACAACAACATTTGGCATATACGTTTCTACTATCAAACTTACCACACGTACCGAAATTAGCAATTTCCAGACAGATAATCTGAAACAAATACGGATTGTGCAAAACAAATGTCATAATAACTGTGTTTTACAAAGCCTTAAGTTTCAGCTTCAGCCATCATTGTCCTTCATTTTACTGAACTATTATCGGAAAATCCATTTCAAATAGACCCTCTTTCTGATGCTTTGGGAGTTGTTTCAGCTATAGAGTTTATGGTTTAATAGTCTATGTTTGAGTAACTTTCGTAGACTTACGAATTGTTAAAAGATTTCTTCACAGCAGCGCGAACTAAAACCCTTATACGGGGTAAGTTTCAGTTTTTGTCTGTTTACACATATATAGGGTGACGCATTTCTATGGTAAAACTCAATATTTTTGTTTATATACAAGATATGAGCAAAAATTGTATACGTTAATTATAGGGCGTTTTGAGCTGCGTCTTGTAAAATTATTTTGATAACAGCAGGTTGGTGATACACACTTTCTTTTTTTAATAGAACACCCCTTATGTTATTGTATGTTTGCATTTTCCATTGGATTATAATGCATGTTTGTAAGGAAAAAAATCACGTTTTCCCCCATTGCACAAACACATATCACAAGTTGTAAAAGGGCGTGTGTACCAATAGAGAGCTGAGCCCCATAGAAATGACGCATTCAGACAGTTTTTGGTTTCTATTACTCGTCGAAAAAATCGAGCTGCCGTATACAGGCACTCTCAAATAGTGTCTGAATTTGGAAAGTTTTCGCAGAAATGTTTTTTGTTTCCGTAGAAAAAATTTGTTGTAACATGTTTGTGAAATGTTGGTAATTAATAATAAATGTTTAGTAAGTTATTGTAAATAAGGTTGTCGAATTTTTGTGAGAAATATAATATAGTGTAACATTACTGAAGGGAATTTCCGCCAAAAAATGGTGAATTTTTGCAAAAGAAATATTTACAAAATTTCATAAAACTTATGTTTTCTACTTGGGTCATAAAGCTGTTTGTCAATAATTATATCTTGGCAGGTGTCTAAATAGCTTGAAGAAGTTCGTTGGCCAGGGAAATCGGAGCACTTTTCTCTGGAATTTTTGAAGTTTATTGTCAGAAAATGTTTGTACTATTTGAAACAACAAAGCTATTTTAATGAAATGTGGTACATTGTTTCTACTATATAGGTTATACTGACAGCCCAATGTAATTTGAAAAACAATATATATATATATATATATATATATATATATATATATATATATATATATATATATATATATATATATATATATATATATACTTGACATTAAAAACATTTTTACTAACATTCGCTACCATAACGCACTTGCTGCGTCCCGACTTTTTGATAAATTGTTTAAGAATACGGGCATTTATAATAAATGAATGAATAAATTTGTTTTTGTTTATTTCGGTTGATATCACAATACTAGTTATTTATGTACTTATTAATTGTTAGATTTAGTTTACAGACTCTAAGAGTTTTTCATAACGACTGTTTTTTTTCTTCTATTTTGTGTATTTGAATTTATTAATAGCTCAACTCTTGATCCTTGTAATAGAACTTTTGGTTCTTAAATACAATACTGTTATTATCATTATGATTATTATTATTATTATTATTATTATTATTATTATTATTATTATTATTATTATTATTATTATTATTATTATTATTATTATTATTATTATTATTATTATTATTATTATTATTATTATTATTATTATTATTATTATTATTATTATTATTATTATTAGTAATCGAAAAATCTAATTCGTTTTAATATTAGTCTGTGGCGCAACATAGTTTCTTTTGAAAAGGTTTACCATAGTGATGATTCCACGCCACCGGCTTTTCCTATTTTACTGGCTCTAAACTGGGTAATAGCTATAATGAGTGACATTCACTAATTCAAATTTCAAAACAATCATTTTATCCGTTTGGGGGATATGAGGATAAAGCTTTTTTTTGTCCCTAAATTTCAACTCCCTGTATCTTTGTAAGGAGGCATGTTAGAAAAAAATATATTTGCATAAAAAACTTTGTTTTGGTGAGAAGAATCTAGAGTTACATTTTTCACACCCACTTCTGACTCACCGTGTATAATGCTTAATAAAATGCTGCATCCTATATTCTTCTTGTTACATACATCTTGCAGATTTTTAGTGAATTTTCGTAGAAAAAATGCACTAATGGAGAGATCCCGACTTTTGAATTTTGAAAAAATTTCTTCAAATTAGCGCGAACTAGGATCCCTAGAACCCATATCCGGGGTGAGTTTCAATTTTTATATGTTATACGGGTTTTCTTTAAAAAAATCATATCTCCGGAAATAATAAAGCTATGGTAATCAAATTTGGTACGTAGGTCTATGTTTTGTTATAAAAAGTGTGGACGCAGCAAATGCGTTATGGTAGTGAATTTTCATTAAAATGTTTTTAATAACTAATACGTGTGTTTTTTTAAGAAAGCAGGCATCAAATTTGGCTACCAGTATAACCTATATAGTAGAAAGAATGTTCCATGTTTCACCAAAATAACTTTATTGTTATTTTTACAGTTTGTTTAAAGTGTTTCCGAAAAAAACTCGGTTCTTGGTCAACCTTACAGGTTAATAGCTAATTGAGCTATTCAAATTTGAAGAATTTAATGAAAATTCGCTACCATAACGCACTTGCTGCGTCCCGAATTTCTTTTCTTACAAACATGCATTATATTTCGATAGAAAAGGCAAAAATCCAAGAAGGCGTGTTCGATTAAAAAAAAGAGTATTTGTATCACCAACGACTTATGGGCCACCCTGTGATTGTAGAATTTTTGTTTAAGATGTAGCTGAAGACACCCTATAATTAATGTATACAATTTTTTTTCGTATCTTGTAACGGATATATTGAACTTGATTTTTACGAAAATTCGAAAAAAATTATAAACCATTAAACGATAAACTCTATAGCTAAGACTACTGCCAAAACATCAGAGAAAGGGTCTATTTGAAATGAATTTTCTGGAAACATTTGAGTAAAATGAAGGACAATGACGGTTCAGGCTAAGACCTCAGGCTTTGTAAAAGATTCTTCTTGAGACATTTTCTTTTCATAGCTCCTATTAGTTTCAGGTTCTTAGCCTAAATGTTGCCAATTTTGACGTTTTATATCGCGACTTTGACGTTTTGAGGAGAACCCCAATTAATTGTTCTTTAAATGTTCATAACTTTTTTATTTTGTAACTTACAGAACTAAATTTTGGTAGGTAATTTATCTATAATGATATAAATCGGCGTACCAAATTTGGTTGCCCTTGCTTTGTTGTTTCCGGAGATAGAATTTTTTTTTAAAGAAAACACAAAGTTTTTCGGGAAAACCTGGGCCGATTTTCCTGACTAACGAACTTATTCAAGCCACTTGCAAAAAGAAGGTAGTCACCAAATTTAATCAAAATCGGCCCATTATTTTTTGAGTTATCGCTGTGATATATATATATATATATATGTAAATACCACGTGTATTTATTTTATAATGAATAACAAAAAAAAAAACAGAACAAATAGGGCACTGACAATAAGCAAAGTTACCTACCTTTATTCTCCAATAATGCAGGAACATAAGCTTCGTTTTTCTGTATTCACACACAACACCTCTAGGGACCTCGTGTCTCCCAAAGGACTTACAAACAAAATGGATATTTAGAGACCTCGTGTCTCTTCAAGGGGTTGAAAGCAATTCGCTTTCTCGAGACCTCTTGCCTCTTCAAGGACTCAAAAACAAGTGGCAGAGGGATGCAAGCTTCTCTCCCTTCTCTCATTCTTCTTCCCCCTCTCTGGTCTTCTGGCGGAAACCATTAGTAACACTTACTCTATGTCAGTGTAGCGCGCGACATTTGAATTTAAAAGTGACAGAACAACGAGCATGAACATTCCGCCCACCAAAATAAGGATTTATTTTCATAATTATATTGTTTCTCAAATAAACAAACAAAACAAAAATTTACAATAAGCACAAAAAACAAAAAACTGAAGCTATTGGATTTATAATTAACTGTACAAAAAAATTTCAAGGCAGACGTATTACTGCGATGGCAACAGACATAACTTCGTCAGAGGCCTATCAAAAGTGCCACTACTAGTGCGAACTTGAGCTACCCGAGCTATACCATCACGGCCTGGGTATAGTTGCATAATGCGTCCGAGCTTCCAAACAAGAGGTGACGAAGTCTCATCTTTAATCACAACTAAAGCTCCGATCGGGGGGGACGTTTGCACAGTATCCCACTTACCACGCTGCTGCAGTGTATGCAGGTATTCGTTCTTCCAGCGGCGCCAAAAGTCCTGGTGGATCCTTTGCACCAGCTGCCAGCGTGACAAGCGATTCATACTTAACAAAGTCAAATCAGCATCAGGAGGAGCACCTAACGGTTCCATTGTAAGAAAATGTCCTGGGGATAGGGCTAACAGATCATTTGGATCAGTACTCGCACTACACAATGGTCGAGAATTCAAAACTGATTCCACTTGAGCAAGCAACGTGGACATTTCCTCAAAGGTCAGAATCTGCAAACCGATCACCCTTCGCAAATGAGTCTTGACTGAGCGCACTCCTGCCTCCCACAGACCTCCAAAATGCGGAGCTGATGGGGGGTTGAAATGCCACTTAATGGTACAAGCATCTGCTGCCCCCTTTGCATAGTTTAAGAGCTGCTTATTTGAGCCGACGAAGTTGGTACCTCTATCGCTATACAAATTGTCACATCTTCCTCTGCGAGCCACAAACCTCCGAAGAGCTGCCAAGAAGGCTTCCGCTGAAAGATCAGACACTACTTCCAAATGGAGGGCCTTCGTTGCCATGCACACAAACAAACAAATATATGCTTTCACCTTTCGGACACCTCGATATCTGCCCTGTGTCACAAAAACTGGACCTGTAAAATCAACTCCGCTGTGTGAAAACGGCTTCAACTGAGAAACCCTGGCAACTGGCAAATCAGACATCATCGGTGCCATGGGAGTAGGATTCACTCGAAAGCAACGATAGCACCTTGACAAAACATGATGAATAGCTCTCCGAGGGGACAAAATCCAAAACTGTTGCGAAAGCAAATGAAGCAATGTGCGAGGACCAGGATGAAGATTGACATGGTGTGTGTGTGCAATGATTAACTCGGTGAGACGATGTGAGCGGGGCAACAATATAGGGTGTTTCACTTCAACTGGAACATCAGCTTGACGAAGGCGACCGCCCACCCTGAGGATACCCTCTGTATCCAGAAAGGGGGCTAACTTATTTATTGCCCTCGCACACCTCTCACCCTTAACCAAGGATGCTATTTCCCTTTGAAATACTTCACCTTGAGCACATTTGATAAGCATATGAAGCGCCTCCTGTAATTCGGTGGCTGTCAGAGATGCAGTAGTTCGGTCAGATGGAGACACCCTACAATTTCGCACAAACCGCTGACAATATACAACAACACCCTGAATTTTCCGTAGATGCGAAAAGCGATTCAAAAGTTTACTGAGCCACTCCTCATTTGCCAAAGTAACTAGTACGGGGAGAGTTCGTTGCTCCGCCAGGCACTCTTCTGGCGGCTCAAAACGCAACGACTTGGGCCAATTTTCTCTTGCCAATTTTAGCCAGGCGGGTCCCGCCCACCATAGTGGATGCTCACAAAACCCAGAAGGTAACATGCCTCTCGATGCACAATCAGCTGGGTTTTCTTGTCCACTTACGTGATGCCATGACTCTGGAGGAATCGTCTCTTGTATGCTTGCTACTCGATTCCCAATAAAGGTCTTCCACCTATTGGAAGATGATTTTATCCAGGCAAGTGCCACCATAGAGTCTGACCAAGCATACATAGAGTTAAACTCAAAACGACCTTCAGACACCCGACACACAAATTCCAGAAGCTTTGCCAACAATAAACACCCACACAATTCGAGACGTGGAATCGATATTCTTTTTAAAGGTGATACCTTGGACTTGGCACACAGAAAATTGATCCAAACTTGACCCTCCTCTGATACTTGTCTTAAGTAAACAACTGCAGCATACCCTCGCTCCGATGCATCACAGAACCCATGGAGTTCTGTACTGATGATATTATCGTGTTTTACGCCTCTGGGAATTGATAAACCTGCTAGCGCACTGAGTTGTGATTTATACTGAGACCACTGACCAACAATATCCTTTGAGGGCTTATCATCCCATCCCACTTTTTGCTCCCACAAGCACTGCATAAGATATTTTGCCAACAGGGTAACAGGAGACAAAAAACCCAGGGGGTCATAAATTCTTGCCAATTCCGAAAGAAGATTTCGTTTTGTGCACGGACGATCAATAGGTTCAACATTAAAAGAGAATGTATCACCTATGGGACACCACTGCAATCCTAAAATTTTCAACACTGATGGATCATTTAAATCTAACGATCGAGGTTGCTGACTATCAGCTGATACTGTGGACAACAGTTTCGAATTATTGCTGGCCCACTTCTTCAATTCAAAACCCCCCTTAGCAAACAACCCAATCAATTGCCGTTGCAACTCAAAAGCCTCTGACAATGAGTCGACTCCACTGACTACATCATCCACATAGAGATCGGACCGAACTAGCTTTGCTGCCAATGGAAAAGATGATTCCTCATCATCACAAAGCTGCATCATTGTTCGGATTGCCATGTGTGGGCTTGAGGAGACCCCATATGTGACAGTATTAAGGCGATATTTCTGTACAGGTTCCCCCTTTGAGAACCTCCAGAGAATTCTTTGATAATCCCTATGATTATCTACAACCAAAATTTGTCGATACATTTGCCGAATGTCAGCAGTAAATGCAATTTTGTTTGAGCGAAATTTCAACAACACAGTGGCAATATCTGTCTGCAACTTCGCTCCCACTAACAACGTATCGTTCAGAGATACACCATTCGTACTTTTGGAACTGGCATCAAATACCACCCGCAGTTTGGTCGAAAGGCTGTGAGGACGCAACACACAATGATGGGAAATATAGTATGCATCAGATGGTTCCACAGCTACATCTGATACCAGAGACATATGGCCAGACTCATAATAATCCCTGATAAACTCCGAATAGGACTTGTGCAACGCTGGATCCCTACTAAGACGTGCTTCCAGGGAGTAAAACCGCCTCAATGCAACACTGAAAGATTCTCCCAAACACGGAGTACCCTCACGAAAGGGCATATTTAAAATATATCTCCCAGCACTATTTCGGTGCTGAGTCTTCTTGAAGATTTCCTCACATTTTTTATCTTCCGGAGACATAACTAAACCTTGTGGTACCTGTTCCAAGCTCCAAAACTGTTTCAAGGTATGATCCAAGTCGACCAACGTGCATAAACTATTCACAACAGAATGAGACTTTGACTGTTCTACACTGCCCATAAGCACCCAACCAAAAACAGTATTGATGGCCACTGGTGCACCTCGAGGCCCTCTCTTTATTCCAGGTCTAACCACATGAGCATAAACGTCAGTACCCAACAAAATTTCAATGTCCCCTGGTATACCAAACTCTGAATCTGCCAACTCTAAGTTCTGAATATGTTGCCAGTGGCACTGCTCAATTTTAGCAGAAGGGATCTTGGAACAAATGTTCGGAATCACAATCATGTCCAACTCTAACTTTGTTGGCTCATAAATGGACTCTACTCGACATTTGAGAGTGCCTTGGCTAGCAAGCGAGCTCATTTGGTTCAAGCCTTGAACCATCACTGAACGAGATGAGGTGTTGAGCCCCAATTTTTCAACACACTGCTGCGAAATGAAATTAGCCTCACTCGCACAATCCAGGAGAGCTCGACATCTCCTAACCTTTCCATTTTTATCTCGTACTAATAGCATTATAGTTGCCAGTAACACGGACTGTTCCCTTTTTACCACACTTGCCAACACACGCAATTGCTCTGCACCTTGTGGCTCTTCCACAGGTGGCTTGTTTGAGTCACTCTCATCTCCCGATGCCGGTGCTTTTGGGAAGTGCAATAATGTATGATGGTGTTTATTACATACACGACAACTTGATGACTTGCACTCCCTGCTGGCATGCGAGTTTGATAAACAGTTAAAACAAAGATTATTCTTTTTTGCGAACGTATACCGTTTATGAGAGGATAAAGATAGAAATCCATCACACTTGAGCATGGGGTGCTCCTCCTTACAATAAGCACATACAAGCTTTGTGCTGGTAACAAAGGACGAAGCGGGCCTAGCAGTGGTTGCTGAAACATGCTGCCTTCTATTAGTCACATAATTGGAAGTTAAGGCAGTTGTCTCCATTGCTTTACACTGCTTTTCCAAGAATCTACATAAACTACTAAAACTGGGAATGTCCGATTCGCAAAACTCAAGCTCAAATTTTTGCTTAAGACTCATATCCACCTTTTGCAGCAACATGTTGAATTTAGTGAAATCCCACATGTCATGTTCAAACTGCTTCAACGCTTCCAAATTTTCACTGAATACAGACAACAACGTTCGTAGGGAAGAAGCAGATTCACTATTTGCTTTGGGGGCCTGTACAATACCCTGCCAATAATTGGTCAACAAAACCCGGGTATTGTGATACCTTGAGACCAGAGACTTGAATGCAATCCCATAATTGCTTCCCGTTAGCGGTAAATTCTTGATTAGGCCAGCTGCATCCTTCACTAACGAAGCACTCAAATATTGGAACTTTTCAATATCTGACAATGATTCGTTCTCATGAATCATTGTTTTAAACAGATCATAAAAGGTTGGCCAGTTTTTCCAATTTCCATCGAATTTTGGCATTTCGATTTTCGGTAACCTCAAATGTCTGTTTAAATTTGAAGTTGACATAATCGCGTTTGCGTTCGTTACTTCCTTTTCACTGAGAGATCGAGCGTTCGATGATTTGACAGAACACCGCGACTTACTCGATGCTCGACTCGATTTCGAACTACCGTGAAAAACGGATCGAGCTTGATTCTCAGCGGCTTTATTTGCATAACCTCTCAGTTCTCGATAGATAGTTTTTATAGAGTATTGCAGTTCATCGAATTTGTTCTGCATTTCATGCTCGCTCTCCAACTCTGATCGATCAACTACCGACACGATGTCCAAATGCAATGAATCAAATAGATTGACCAACTCATTCAACGCCTCAAAACGAACCTCAAATCTATTCAACCTATCTAAATCCACTACTGCGTCTATTTTGACCTGTTGAGCCGCGTGCAATATGGCTTCTACTCGTCTATAAACGCTTTCGCGCTTATTTTTTAGCTGAATCAACTCCATTGTTCAACGCAAAAAATTCCTAAACGCGATTTAAACAATATGCAAACGTGATTTCAACAATATGCAATTCGAGTATGTACCTAGTTATATACAAGCAATAACGTCACCTTGAAATTAAATGACTCAACACGGCAATAAACAATTACAAATTTACTAGACTAAAGGAAACAAGTAAAATTACTTCAAAAAATGGACTGTATCAACTAATAACAAAACAAAACAACTATAAAAATCCGGTCGATGGGCCAAATGTAAATACCACGTGTATTTATTTTATAATGAATAACAAAAAAAAAACAGAACAAATAGGGCACTGACAATAAGCAAAGTTACCTACCTTTATTCTCCAATAATGCAGGAACATAAGCTTCGTTTTTCTGTATTCACACACAACACCTCTAGGGACCTCGTGTCTCCCAAAGGACTTACAAACAAAATGGATATTTAGAGACCTCGTGTCTCTTCAAGGGGTTGAAAGCAATTCGCTTTCTCGAGACCTCTTGCCTCTTCAAGGACTCAAAAACAAGTGGCAGAGGGATGCAAGCTTCTCTCCCTTCTCTCATTCTTCTTCCCCCTCTCTGGTCTTCTGGCGGAAACCATTAGTAACACTTACTCTATGTCAGTGTAGCGCGCGACATTTGAATTTAAAAGTGACAGAACAACGAGCATGAACAATATATATATATATATATATATATATATATATATATATATATATATATATATATATATATATAAACATATAAAATTTAAAACTGACCCCGGATATGTGTTTTAGGGGGCCTAATTAGCGCTTATTTGAAGAAATTTTTTCAAAATTCAAAAGTCGGGATCTCCTCATTATTACAATTTTTTTTAAAGAAAATTCATAAATAGCAAACTACATAGCAAAATTTAGATCTCTATGTTATAAGAACAAAAGTAATAAGCATTAAAAAAAATATTTCTATGAAAATTCACTACCATAACGCACTTGCTGTGCCCAGACTGCTTTAAATTTAAATTTCCAATTATAAAATTGTATATCTAGGCCCTTCCTACCTCTATCATTCCGTAACTCAACAAGTTAAATTTTTAGGCCAAATAGGTCAAGAAACTAGTTTTCTAGCAATGTTCGGTTAGATTTTAATCAATCTATTAACGTCAACTTGCGGTAACTTAACAACTAAACTCCCTTGAATAAAGATTTATGTCTAGATGTCGCCTTACGATTTACATTTCCACACAATTATTTATCTGTAAGCACATTAAAAGTATTCCCAGCAACGCTAGAATACAATACAAATTAATGATGGTCATTTATATACGCATTTGTCCATGAAATGCACAGTTCTCTATTATATATTACAGAGATTATTCTCGCATAGACACGGCATAGACCTTCATCTCTACAGATGGTAACATAATGTATTCTGTACTGACTGAAAATATAACATAATATTATTATTTTATTTTTATAAATTTGTGTGCAGCGCTTGGATCGATTTACAATTCTTCAATATTATTATCACAGGTTAAGGGCAACGCCGTCTCGTGGTCATAACTCTGGTTAACAGCACCGATATCAGTTTCAGTTTTATATATATATATATATATATATATATATATATATATATATATATATATATATATATATATATATATATATATATATATATATAACTGAAGGGTACTCCTTTCACTTTTTCAGTACAAACTGTAAGATTAACATCAACCGAGGTTCTCGCATTGTATTTGAGCAAGTTGAATGCCTGCACGTTCCGCCCTTTCGAAGGGGCGTAAAGCCGTTGGTCCAGTGTCCATGCGATGTTGGGCATGTTAAAGATCCCTACCCTCCTTACAGAAAGGCAGGGGTTCGGCAAAATTTTCAGGATAGTAACTGCTCCCTGGCGTCGGCGATTGGCGATAGTCGCGGAAATAGGCCGACGTTAAAGAAATAAAAAAAACACACACACAATATATATATATATATATATATATATATATATATATATATATATATATATATATATATATATATATATATATATATATATATATATATAAGTCTGGACACAGCAAGTGCGTTGCGTTGTGGTAGTGAATTTTCATAAAAATGTTTTTAATACCAAATATGTGTTTTTTAAGAAAGCAGGCATCAAATTTGGTTACCAGTATAACCTATATAGTAAAAACAATGTGCCATGTTTCATCAAAATAACTTTATTGTTTGAAAATGTACAACCATTTCCGAAAGTAAACTTAAAGTGTTCCCGAAAAAACTCGGTTCTGGGTCAACCTTATAGGTTAATAGCAAATTGAGCTATTCAAATATGAAGCATTTGATCAACATTCGCTACCATAATGCACTTGCTGCGTCCAGAATTTCTTTTCTTACAAACATGCATTATATTTCGATGGAAAATGCAAAAATGCAATAACATAAGACGTTTGATTAAAAAAAGCCTGGACGCAGCAAGTGCGTTATGGTAGTGAATTTTCATAGAAATGATCTGGCACAACATATTTTATTATAACTTTTTTTTCTTGTAACATAGAAATCTAAATTTTGGTGTATAGTTTACTTTTTATATCGTAAACCTACCTACCAAATTTGGTTATCATAGATTTTTTATTTTTTAAGAAAAAAAAAATTTTTCAAATAAAAACTGAAATTTTTCCCGGAAAACCTCTTCCGATTTTTCTGATTAACGAACTTATCACAGCCATTTACACAAGGAAGGTATATGCCGAATTTTATCAAAATCGGCCTATTATTCTCTAAGAAAATTTTTTTTTAGAATGAAAACTCAAAATTTTCCCGGAAAACCTCGTCCGATTTTTTTGACTAACAAACTTGTCAAAGTCATTTACAAAAGGAAGGTACATGCGAAATTTTATCAAAATCGGCCCATTATTTTTTGAGATAAGAATTTTTTTCGAATGAAAACTCAAAATTTTCCCGGAAAACCTCGTCCGATTTTCCTGACTAACGAACTTGTCCAAGTCATTTACAAAAGAAAGGTACATGCGAAATTTTATCAAAATCGGCCCATTATTTTTTGAGTTATCGGTGTGATATATATATATATATATATATATATATATATATATATATATATATATATATATATATATATATATATATATATATATATATATATATATAAATATATATATGTATATATATATATATATATATATATATATATATATATATATATATATATATATATATATATATATATATATATATATATATATATATATATATAAACATATAAAAATTGAAACTGACCCCGGATATGGGTTCTAGGGGTCCTAGTTCGCGCTCATTTGCAAAATTTTTTTCAAAATTCAAAAGTCTGGATCTCCCCATTAGTGAATTTTTTCTACGAAAATTCACTAAAAAGAGAATTTGTATCACCAACCACCCTGTGATTGTAGAAATATTGTTTTAAGATGTAGCTGAAGACACCCTATAATTAATGTATTCAATTTTTTTTTCATATTGTTGCGTTTTCTCCGGGTTCTGGATAAGTGAGACTTTTAATTTTAACAAAACAACTTTATTTACACTCTAAATATGGATACAATAAAATTTCTAGAATGTCTCTCTCACAAAACACTTCATTTACTGGCCTTACAATTACTACTCTCAACAAAAGTCACTAATCTGGTACTACAGTCACTACTCTCTTAACACTTTACACTGCTTCTTCAAGTCACTACCACATTATCTTACTGAACTGAACTAACTCGGGCTGGCTTGCTTTCGCTTTTATATACTCGCCGTACCTTCCCCTCCTTTCTAGAGCGTTCCATTCCAGAACGTTCCAGAACCTTCTTTTACTAGAAGGTTCTGTGAATACAGATCGGTCCCGTGTGTATACAGGGGGATGTATATACAGGTGATCCAAATGTGGTCACCACTCCTATGTTACACAAGAGGTGTTTCTCGAACTATAAGATCTCTCTGCGTATACAGGGTGTAAGGGTTCTCTGCGTATATAGGGTGTATATACAGGGTGTTCGGAATGTGCAGACCTCAGTTATCCGTTCCGACAGGGTACAAGTTGGTAACTTCGTTATTTCTGGTCCTAGAGGGTTGAGACTTCGCCTGAGGGGGGTCACCCCAGACACCCCCAGGGAGGTGGGGAGGCGTTGTTGCCAGATTGTGCAAAAATTCCCAGATGTTGGGGAAATTCTGGAGATGTGGCAACACCGCACCTACGTCTATTAAAGTGCTTTGTAACACTGCCCCCCTCCTTAAGACTGTTCGTCCCGAACAGTATTTACCGGCCGCCAACTTGGGGGTTCGTTGCCCCGATAGGGACTCAACCTCTCTATGTGAACAACTTTGGGTTTAGTTCTTGGAGACAGCTGGATTCTGTAGACTAGGTCGTTAATTTTCTTAGTCACCAAGTATGGCCCTTCCCATGGTTTCTGAAGTTTGGGACTGAGGCCCTTTCTCCTTGTTGGTTGGTACAGCCACACTGCATCACCTTCCTTGAATGTATGGGGTGTTGCTCTGCGGTCCAAGCGCATCTTCATCCGGTCACTGCTTAAGAGGAGCCTATCTCTGACATATCTGTGTATAGTGCGCAGTTTTCCTTCTAGGTCGGCGACATACTCAGGTAACGTAGCTAGGTCCGCTATGTCCTCGTTCGGTGGTGGTCTCGTCATGTCGATTGGTAACCGCATCTCTCTGCCGGTCAACATCATGGATGGAGTGTAGCCGGTAGATTCATGCTGAGAGCTTCTGTAAGCTAGGAGGAACAGAGGTATCAGCCTGTCCCAGGTTCTCTGATTCTCGTCGACAAACATAGCAAGATACTGATTGATGGTCCTGTTATGCCGTTCTACCATGCCGTCTGATTGAGGGTGGAGTGGCGTTGTTTTCGTTTTCTTTATGCCTAGCAAGTCCATTAGGCTCTTCCAGACCTCTGATTCGAAATTCCGGCCCTGGTCGGTGTGAATCTCCAAGGGTACGCCATGCCGTGATATGACATTCTCCATCAGGGCTTCTGCTACGGTCGTTGCCTCTTGGTTGGGGATCGGCGCAACTTCAGGCCATTTCGAGAAGTAGTCCATCGCCACCATTATGTATCTGTTCCCAGACTCCGTGATGGGAAAAGGTCCTGCGATGTCTACGGCAACTCTCTCCCACGGTGTACCTGAGATGTACTGCATCATTTTTCCTCTGGTTCGGGTCTTTGGTCCTTTCTTTGAAGCACATTGGTCACATCTTTTGCACCATTCTTCCACGCTCCTTCGGCAGTTTATCCAATAGAAGCGGTCTCTCACTCTGGCAAGAGTCCTGTTGACTCCAAAGTGGCCTCCACTTCTACTATTGTGTAACTCTTGAAGAACACTGCTTATGCACTCACTTGGCACAACGGTCTGGTATATACAGTCTCTACCATCGGCAGTTTCCCATTTTCGAGTGATCATGTCATTCTTTAGACACAATGAGTCCCATTGTAGCCAGTAGCCTTTAACCTCCGCCCCAAACCGGGACACATCGTGCCACTCAGGTCTTTTCCCTTTCTGTAGCCATTCTCTAATATTTTTCAAGTCTGGATCTGTCTTCTGTGCGTCTCTGATGTATTCAAGATTTACGTCTAGATCGGTATTATTCTCCTTTTCCGTCACCAGTTGTTTGATCTGATGAGTTACTTTGTCGATCTCTTTGTTCTCTTGTCGCTCGCAAAATTTACATTCATGCACTGAACATGGTCTTCTTGACAGGCTGTCTGCATTGGCGTGACTCCTTCCTCTTCGATGTTCAATCCGGAAGTCGTAGCTCTGCAGTTTCTCTATCCATCGTGCTATCTGTCCTTCGGGATTTCTAAAGTTCAGAAGCCATTGCAGAGCAGAGTGATCCGACCTCACGCGGAATGTTCTTCCGTACAGGAAGCTGTGGAAATGTTCGATGGATCTTACAACTGCCAGCAGTTATTTCCGGGTTACACAGTAATTTCTTTCTGCTTTTCCGAACGTTTTGCTGAAGTAGCCTATCACAACTTCTTCTCCGGCTTGGAGCTGTGAGAGTACTGCCCCAATGCCATACTGGGAAGCATCGGTGTCCAGTATAAACAGTCCTTCGTCCCGAGGATAAGCCAGTATAGGAGCAGTGAGAAGACGATGTTTGAGTTCTCTAAAAGACTCTTGGCAATCTGGTGACCAGATGAACTCGACCTTATTTTCAGTTAGGCTATGTAGAGGTTTCGCAATGCTGCTGAAGTACTTCACAAAGCGTCGATAGTAGCTGCAAAGTCCCAGAAAACTTCTGACCTCGTGTTTGTTCTTCGGCACAGGCCAGTCCCTTACTGCCTTTATTTTCTCTGGATCGGTTTCTATCCCTTTCTCAGAAACGACATGTCCGAGGAAACTCACTTTCTTCTGGAAGAGAACGCATTTCTTGGGATTGAGTTGCAGATTGGCACCTCTCAGCCTGGAGAAAACTTGTTTCAGATTCGACAGGTGTTCATCGAAAGTCCTTCCAATTACCATGACATCATCGAGATACACCAGGCATGTTTCCCATGTCAGTCCTCTGAGCACTAACTCCATTAGTCGCTCGAAGGTGGCAGGAGCATTACACAAGCCGAATGGCATGACCTTGAATTGGAACAATCCATTCCCAGTTGAAAAAGCAGACTTCTCCTTATCGTCTTTATGGAGTTCTACTTGCCAGTAACCACTTTTCAAGTCTAATGTAGAGAACCACTTCGATCCGGCCAAAGTGTTCAAAGTGTCGTCGATCCGGGGCAGGGGATAACTGTCTTTCTTGGTGACATCATTCAGCTTCCTATAGTCCACGCAAAATCTCATAGTGCCGTCTTTCTTGGTGACCAAAACTACTGGGGACGACCAAGGAGTATTAGACTCCTCGATCACACCATCTTCCAGCATTTCGTTAACCATCGCCTTGATTTCTGATTGCTTGGCAAAAGGCAGTCTTCTTGGTGGCTGTCTAATTGGTCTTGCGTCGCCAGTATTAATTCTGTGTTGCACTAGACTCGTACGACCTGTTATTTTATCTTGAGCGAAAATATCGGCCTCCTCCAATATGAACTTCAGGGCCATTTCCATCTCCATGTTGTTCAATTGGCCCCATGAATTCTTGAACCGCTCTACTATTTCTACTGACAGTCTTCTGTCTAATGCAGTGGGTGTCACGTTTCTTGACAACGTCACTCGGTCAATGGGCTCGCAAGTGGAGATAACCTCACCTTTCTTCAATGTGACTCTGTTAGTTTGCACGTTAGCCACTCTTATGGGTATTGTCTTCTTCGGGTCTACTAAGCATCGTGCGACGAGGGCACCATCATGTCTATCTTTTAGCGGCTCCGCTATGAGAGCAGACATACCATCAAGTTTCTTCTCTAGCCTGGCTCTGACAATCTTCTCACTGTTACCAGGAATCCGTGTATCCTCGTCGACAATAAGTCTCACCCTGAGATTAGCTTCGCCTGCTGTTGGAGATAAATACAACTCTTCGTTGCCGATTCTCAAAATCTTATTTTGGAAGTCCACTGAAAAGACATCAAATTCTTCCATTATATCCAAGCCCAGAATAAATTCGTCGACGATTTCTGCGACGACAGCCTTGGCCTGCAGCTCAGTACTGCCCAGCTTAATGTAAACAATGGCCTCTCCATGCACAGGTATCCTATCTCCTTTCGCTGTCTCCAACACAGGCTGTTTGTTGGTCGTGAGTGCCGACCTGTTTGGCAACATGTCTGGACATACAACGGATCTAGTAGCACCAGTATCGATGGTGAAACTGCATTGTCTTCCGTCTATGCTGCCAGGTATAACGAGGCTCTCGCGGTAGCGTCGGATAGTGGAGACCCTGGCCTTGAGGCCTTGGGTCTCGCATGCCACGTGTCGCCCACCTACACTGGCGTCAGGTCGTTTTCCCTGATGGCGCTCCCTGTTGGTATATTCTTGTCTTCTGCGAGCCACCTGATGGGTTTGTGAGCACTGTCTACTTATGTGCCCTTTCCTACCACACTTGTAACATTCTATGTCTGACCAATCTGCTTTCGTTTTACGTGCTCTGACCGTTGCAGTGAGCTTGCTTATGGCTTCCTTTATAAACTTTATTTCTTGCCTAAGTTCCCCAGTCGTGTCTGAAAGGTCCTCTTTCTCCTTCACTTCGCGCAGCCTGTTGCGGCGAGGTTGAGATGCATTCTTCGCTGCTTCAAATTCCAAGCCATAAATTACACAGTCCGTAAGTGTTTTGAACCTTCCGAGCCTTAAAGCTTGTTGCATTTCATTATCAAGTACCCCATCGATGAAGGTCTGGACGGTTATCTGGTTGACAAATTCTTCTGGGGCTTGGGGATATGCCAGTCGCACAAGTTTCTCCACTTCGGCACTAAATTCTTGCAGCGTCTCATTTGGCTTCTGGACCCTTGACTTTAGTTGTGTCTGGTAGACCTGGCTCATGTACTTGTTACCATATCTCAAATCTAGGGCCTGTATCACTGTTAAGTAGTTTTGCTGTTTCGACTCCGGGATGTTCTGGAGGATCTCTAGGGCTTTACCTCGAAGCGAGAGAATTAGAGCAGTTGCTGCCTGTTGTTCGCTCCACCCATTGCTGAGAGCTGCCGCCTCAAACTGCCTCCTGTACATGGGCCACGATGTTTCTCCGTCAAAAGTCGGCGGCTTCAAGGTTCCATGAGGCTGCTGCACGATTGGTATACCTTCTTCCGGACGATTTTGAACTGGGGACATTCCAGTAACTCCTCTTGGTTGAGTTCTGTCAGTCTGGCCCATCACCTGCTCTGTCAGTTCTCTATGTCCGACTTCTGTGCCTTTCATCATCATCTTCATTTGTTCTTTCAACCCCTCCACTTCTTCCCATCGTTTGTTCAAATCCTCTGTTACATTTTCTACTTTCCTGTTTACCACTCCTATTGTATTTTCCACATCTTCTACTTTCTTGTCCACATTTTCTACTTTCTTGTTCACATTTTCTATTTGTTCGTTAATCTGTTCAATTTCTTCTTTTACATCGACTCTCATATCATGGAACATACTTCGGATGTCTTCTTTGTCTTCAAGACGCCTCTGTTCCTCCTCTTGTCGTCTTATCTCTTCTTCTTCGCGCCGCCTTCTTTCATCTTCTTGTCGCCGTTGTTCGTCTTCTTCTCGTTGCTTCTTGAGTTCTTCTTTATCTTCAAGACGCCTCTGTTCCTCCTCTTGTCGTCTTCTCTCGTCTTCTTCGCGTTGCTTCTTGAGGTCTTCTTTGTCTTCTTCGCGTTGTCTCTTCAGTAAGTCCATCAACTCTTTGATTTCAGCCATCTCGTCGTAGTCGGTCGATCTGGTGTTTACCATTTACAGCTAGCTTACTTCACTTCTTCACTCACTTATCCCACTTCTGACACCAAATTGTTGCGTTTTCTCCGGGTTCTGGATAAGTGAGACTTTTAATTTTAACAAAACAACTTTATTTACACTCTAAATATGGATACAATAAAATTTCTAGAATGTCTCTCTCACAAAACACTTCATTTACTGGCCTTACAATTACTACTCTCAACAAAAGTCACTAATCTGGTACTACAGTCACTACTCTCTTAACACTTTACACTGCTTCTTCAAGTCACTACCACATTATCTTACTGAACTGAACTAACTCGGGCTGGCTTGCTTTCGCTTTTATATACTCGCCGTACCTTCCCCTCCTTTCTAGAGCGTTCCATTCCAGAACGTTCCAGAACCTTCTTTTACTAGAAGGTTCTGTGAATACAGATCGGTCCCGTGTGTATACAGGGGGATGTATATACAGGTGATCCAAATGTGGTCACCACTCCTATGTTACACAAGAGGTGTTTCTCGAACTATAAGATCTCTCTGCGTATACAGGGTGTAAGGGTTCTCTGCGTATATAGGGTGTATATACAGGGTGTTCGGAATGTGCAGACCTCAGTTATCCGTTCCGACGGGGTACAAGTTGGTAACTTCGTTATTTCTGGTCCTAGAGGGTTGAGACTTCGCCTGAGGGGGGTCACCCCAGGCACCCCCAGGGAGGTGGGGAGGCGTTGTTGCCAGATTGTGCAAAAATTCCCAGATGTTGGGGAAATTCTGGAGATGTGGCAACACCGCACCTACGTCTATTAAAGTGCTTTGTAACAATATCTTGTATAATAACGGATATATTGGGCTTTATTGATTTTTTACGACAATTCGAGTAAAATTATATACCATTAAACGATAAACTCTATAGAAATGGTCTATTTAAAATGAATTTTCTGGAAATATTTTAGTAAAATAAAGGACAATGACGGTTGAAACTAAGACTTCAGGGTTTGTAAAATATTCTTCTTGAGACATTTTCTTTCCATAGCCCGTATTAGATTCAAGTTCTTTGCCTAAATGTTGCCAATTTTGACGTTTTAAATCGCAACTTTGACGTTTTGGGAAAACCCCAATTAATTTTTATTTAAATGCCTATAACTTTTTTGTCTTTCCACCTACAGAGCTAAATTTTGGTTATAAACCCGCGTACCAAATTTAGTTGCCCTTATTAGGTTAATTCGGGAGATATAAATTTTTTCGAAAGAAAACACAAAATTTTCCGGGAAAACCTGGGCCGCTTTTCCTGGCTAACTAACTTATCCAATCCATTTGCAAAAGCAAGGTACTCACCAAATTTAATCAAAATCGGCCCATTATTTTTTGAGTTATCGGTGTGATACATACATACATACATACATACATATATATATATATATATATATATATATATATATATATATATATATATATATATATATATATATATATATATATATATATATATATATATATATATATATATATATATATATATATATATATATATATATATATATATATATATATATATATATATATATATAAACATATAAAAATTTAAACTGACCCCGGACATTTGTTCTGGGGGCCTAATTAGCGCTCATTTGAAATTTTTTATATTATAAAAAGTAAACTGCCTACCAAAATTTAGATATCTAAGTTGAAAGAAAAAAAAGTTATAGGCACTTAAAAAAATTGGTGCCACTGGTGATCAGAAAAACGCACAAGACCAAAATATTTGGCGTGGATAACAAAATCTATTGTATATTACACATTAACGTCAAAAAGTACCAGAAAAATACTTTTTATATAGTGTTTCTTCTAAAAACGTTAAAGTCGCGATTTTAAACGGCAAAATTGACAACTTTAAGGCAAAGAGCCTGAAACGAATACTGGTTATGTAAAGGAAAGGGGCCGCAAGAAGTGTGTTTTAAAAAGTCTTAAGTGTCAGCTTACAACCACCATTGTCTTTCAGTTTGCTAAAATGTTTGTAGCAAATTCATTTCAAATAGACACTTTACTGATGCTTTGGCAGTAGTTTTAGTTATAGAGTTTATGATTGAATAGTCTGTAATTTTTAGCGAATTTTCGTAGAAACATTCTCTATTGAGGAGACCGCGACTTTTAAGTTTTGAAAAGATCTCTTCGAATGAGCTTCAAAAGGCCCCTTAGATCACATATCCGGAGTTGTACCAAAAAGGTACAAATAATTTGATAAGATTATCTATGTTTACATTTTCATAATACATAAGTAGCTGATAAATTGTTTTCATACATGTCAAATGAAACTTTAAAGTGACGGTCTTAAGACTTAAGTAATAACTTCCCCTGGTTCAAGTTTTCATGAAAGGTTAAAAAAATCACATTTTCATTTACTTTCATTTTAGGTATATAATTTGAATCTGATGTATTGTTTTAGCAAATTTTTATGTATGTAATAAAAAAGATTTAGTCGGTTTTCGCAGCAATTCTTTTGTGTTTACGTATAAATAATTTTTGGCAATATTTTTGCTAATTTTTGGTAATAAACGTTTAATAGGTTATTGTAAAACTGTTTTCAGATTTTTGTGAGAAAAATTGTTTGCATGCTTTCATGTATGGCTTCCTGTATATCGATACTTTCTGCTGTATTTATGCTAAATAAATATAAATGGCACAACCAGTCCTTTGTATTGATTTTGAACCATCTGCATATATAAGAGTGTGGTGTTTGAAACCTTCCTAGATTGATTGCTATATAGTTTTATTAGCTGATGGAAGTTAAATATAACATGGAAATATTACTTTAATATTTGTTAATAAATATTCAAAATTTAAAAGCGAAAATCTATCACAAAACTCAATAAACCTCTATTTCTGGAGCGTATACACATAGGCATCGATTATAACTGTATTTTAGTGAATTTTCTTAAAAAATAATTCACTAATGAGGAGATCTCGACTTTCGAATTTTGAAAAAATTTCTTCAAATGAGCGCTGTTTAGGACCCCCAGAACCCAAATCCGAGGTCAGTTTCAGACTTTATATGTTTATATATATATATATATATATATATATATATATATATATATATATATATATATATATATATATATATATATATATATATATATATATATATATATATATATATATATATATATATATATATATATATATATATATATATATATATATATATATATATATATATATATATATATTTACGTGTCACACCTATAACTTAAAAAATAATAGACGGATTTTGATAAAATTTGGCACATACCTTCCTTTCGCAAGTCGCTTGGATAAGTTCGTTAGCCAGGAAAATCCGCCGAGGTTTTCCCGGAAAATTTTGTGTTTTCTTTCGAAAAAAATCGAAAAAAATTTATATCTCCAAAATTAACAAAGTAAGGGCAACCAAATTTCATACGCGGGTTTATATTATTAGAGGCAAGTTACCTACCAAAATTTATCTCCGTAGGTTAAATGACAAAAAAGTTACAGGCATTCAAAGAAAAATAAATTTGGGTTCTCCTCAAAACGTCAAAATCGCGATTTCAAACGTCAAAATTGGTGAGTACCTTCCTTTTGCAAGTGGATTGGATATGTTCGTTATCCAGGAAAATCCGACGAGGTTTTCCCGAAAAATTTTGTGTTTTCTTTCGAAAAAAATTTATATCTCCAAAATTAACAAAGTAAGGGCAACCAAATTTTATACGCGGGTTTATATCATTATGGGCAAGTTACCTACCAAAATTTAGCTCTGTAGGTCAAAAGACAAAAAAGTTATAGGTATTTAAACAAAAATAAATTGGGTTTTTTCACAAAACGTCAAAGTTGCGATTTAAAACGTCAAAAATTGGCAACATTTAGGCAAAGAAAATTGGCAATATTTAGGACTTGAATCTAATACGGGCTATGGAAATAAAATGTCTCAAGAAGAATGTTTTACAAACCCTGAAGTCTTAGTTTCAACCGTCATTGTCCTTCATTTTAATAAAATGTTTCCAGAAAATTCATTTCAAATAGACCCCTCCTCTGACGCTTGGCAGTAGTCTTAGCTATAGAGTTTATCGTTAATAGTATATAATTTTTGTAGAATTTTCGTAAAAAAATCAATAAAGCTCAATATATCTGTTATTATACCAGATATAAAAAAAAATTGTATATATTAATTATAGGGTGTCTTAAACTACATCTTAAAAAATTATTTCTACAATCACAGGGTGGCCCATAAGTCGTTGGTGATACAAATTTTCTTTTTTTTTTATCAAACACGCCTTATGTTATTGCATTTTTGCATTTTACATCGAAATATAATGCATGTTTGTAAGAACAAAAATTCTGGACGCAGTAAGTGCGTTATGGTAGCGAATTTTGATCAAATGCTTAATATTTAAATAGCTCAATTTGCTATTAACCTATAAGGTTGACCAAAAAACGAGTTTTTTCGGGAACACTAAGTTATAACTTTCGGAAATTTTTGTACATTTTCAAACAATAAAGTTATTTTGATGAAACATGGCACACTGTTTTTACTATATAGATTATACTGGTAACCAAATTTGATGCCTGCTTTCTTAAAAAAAAACACACATTATTGCTATTAATAAATAGTTTTATGAAAATTCACTACCATAACGCACTTGCTGCGTCCCGATTAGTGAATTTTTTTTTGGTCAGAATTTGTTAAATAAACATTTGACAAATAACAAATGTATTTTCTTTATCATATTTGTATTGTAAAAACTAGTTGTAATTACACCTTTTCTGCCAAGAACTATTTTTCTAAGATAAAGTGAGGTTTCTCGACTTTCTACCACTACTGCTTCATTTGGATATCACCTCATGCCACCTAGACTAATTCTGAACCCTCTTCTTCAAAACGATTTTGAGGTTAGTGTTACAAACTGAGCCTAATAATAATAATAATAATAATAATAATAATAATAATAATAATAATAATAATAATAATAATAATAATAATAATAATAATACTAATAATAATAATAATAATAATAATAATAATAATAATAATAATAATAATAATAATAATAATAATAATAATAATAATAATAATAATAATAATAATAATAATAATAATAATAATAATAATAATAATAATAATAATAATAATAATAATAATAATAATAATAATAATAATAATAATAATAATAATAACCTTTATTATCCATTTTGACAGCATACAAGCTACATTGGATTTGTCAGCCTTTTACAATAATTAATTTTTCACAACATTAAAATATTCATTTAATGTATAAAAACACTGGTCTTATAGAAAAGAAGAAACTTGACTTTTAAACACCTTAATATTTTGGATATTTTTCAAATTATTAGGAAGATGATTAAATATTTTTAATCCAATACAGTTTGGAGAGTATTTTATCATCTTAGTTCTAGCATACGGAACATAAAAGTTACAAGCCTGTCTGGTACTAAAGGTATAAACATCACTGTTTAGTCTAAATTTATCACCATTTTTAAAAACATATATACACAACTCTAAAATATATAAACATACCACAGTTAAAATTTTATGACTAGAAAAGTAGACCCGTCATAACGGCATCTTTCCTATGTTGAAAATAGAGCGTATTATTCTTTTTTGAGCGATAAAGACATCATGCAGCAAGGTAGAATTACCCCACAGATATATGCCGTACCTCAGTTTAGAATCAATATAACTGTAGTATAAAGATATTAGTTGCTTTTCAGTCAAAACATTTCTTATATATATATAAATAAAAAATTAAGAGATGCAAGCCTTAACACCAATGTCGTACAGTGCAACTTCCAGTTGAGATGTTCATCAACGTGTACTCCAAAGAACTTGTAGTTATTGATACACGTTAGATAAGTATTGTCAACACCCACACTAAGTATATCAACTTCCCTCTGACGCGGATGAAATCTCACCATCTCTGTCTTCGAAGAATTAAAATATATCAGACACCGAGAGAACCAACTCTTTAAGTTAATAAAAACATGATGACATTTATTATTCAAAGCATCATCTGTCTTTTCAGAAACGATTAGAGACGTATCATCCGCATATAGAGTAAAATGCGCATCAGGAGATACTTTATCAAGCTCATTGACGTAAAGGGTAAAAAGAATAGGGCCCAGTACTGAGCCTTGAGGCACACCAGTGGGAACAACAACACTCTCAGAACATACCCTACTTATCCGTTCTGATGTCTTGAACTTTATCTCAGTATACTGTTCTCTGTCCGTCAGGTAAGAGTCAATCCATCCAAGCGCATTACCTCTCAAACCATAACAATAAAGCCTGTCACACAGTACCCTATGGTGAACACAATCGAAGGCCCTGCTGAGATAACAAAAACTCCCAACAGGGCACTCACCAGCCTCCAAACAAGTGACTAAGCCCTGATAGAAGTCAATGAGAGCCGTTGTAGTGGAGTGACCCTCTCTAAAGCCATGCTGACAGGCAGAAAATATACCACACGACTGCAAAAATTGTTCCAAACGATTTAGATAGCTATATTCAAATACCTTTGAGAAAGTCATAGATAATGTAATCAGCCGATAGTTGTTCAAAATAGTTGGATCATTCTTTTTTATTAAAAGAAAGCCCTTACCAACCTTTAGGTTACTAGGAAAGATACCCGACTCAATGAAAGATTTACCAAGCAGGTAAGATGCTTTATAATATGTCTTAAAACTTTCTTAACTAAAAAAGGTGGAATTTCGTCTCGACCGCACGAAGACTTTTTTTTAAATTTTTTTATTAACAAAATATACAACTCGTCTTCACCAAAAGGCAGTAAATACCTTGTTTTGTTGTTTGGTTTTGTCGAAACGTTTAAATGAGGTAAGTCCTTAGGAATGTTTTTAATAATATTTTTAGGTGCTTCTACAGAGAACGAATTGAATAAGTTAGCGATTTCCCGTGGATCCGTAACTAGCCTATCTTCGTGTCGTATTGCAATATTGTTATGTTCATTGACCTTCTTGCCATTTAGTTCTGAAATCAGATGCCATGCGGCTTTAGTCGGATTATCAGAAGCCAGAATCCTATGTTGGCAGAAATTCCTTTTAGTACATCTTACAAGTTTTTTATAAGTAGCCCTTGCAGCCCTGTAAGAATCATCCGCCTGAGGAGAAACACTTCTCAATAAAAATAAGTCTTTAAGTCTTGCACTAGAGGCTCTGACCTCAGAAGTAACCCAAGCGCGGCCCTTTGATTGTTTTCTATATATCTTACGTAGTGGAAAATATAAATGAAAGTAATAAAGAAACAACTTATGAAAATTCTTATACCCCTCATTAATGTTGCTGGCAGCAAAAACATTTTCCCAATTTTCACCAATAAGGGCACTCTCAAAGTCAAAAATAGATTCCTCATCAAAAACTCGCGTTAAAGAAACAGCGCTATGATTCGATTCAACTGAAGCTGTGTCAAGCTCCAACAACATTGTCATGTGGTCAGAAATATTATTTCCAGTCGCAAAGCAGGCACCCTTGCTAGAAAAATTAAGAAAAGCATTGTCGATGGTACTAAGAGTATTATCCGTTACTCTGGTGGGACACCCAACTACATGAGTCATATTAAAACATTTTAGCGAGTTAGACAACATATCAAACCTTTTACTTACAATTCCATAGCAATCTAAGTTTAAATCACCAGTAATAACAAAATGTACACCGGGCCTGACTAAATAGTTCAGCATATAAAAAAGCTGGTTAATAAAAACACTAACATTACTTGAAGGTGAGCGATAACAATTTAAAATACATGTTTTAACGTCGTTATAATAACAACATATACCACAGGCTTCAGATAGAATGTATCCAGAGTCCAGAATTGACCTAATATAGCATCTGTAAAAAAAGTAGACAGATTTTGATATCCGCACACCATTTAGCTGTGCTGCAACAAATTGGTGCCACCCTCGTATCTTATCTTTAAGTACCTAATGTGTAATTTAGTTATTATTCCAAATATTGTATATAAAATTTCTTAAATCTTCTACTGCTACTTTTATCATTAAAAAAAAAGTATATAATCTTTTTCTTTTCTTACAGGAAATATACTGAGCATCTCAACAACTGGTAAGCACCTAATTGTAACAAATTTATAGTGGGGTATTTTTACTACTTGAAGAGTAGCTATATCTTTCTGGAAAACGTTAAAATTATTTCAAGTAGATGCAGTAGGTTCTAAGTTATCGGCCATAGCTTTAACGTTACCAAAATAATTGTTTCGTTTTTAACCAATATTACTTTAAAACAGTGGCTTCGTATTATCTAATGTGTAATAAGCAGATGCAGTAGGGTTAGATTATTATAATGGGATATTTTAGTGCGGTAGTATGCGAACAAATGGAAAGTGTTGTAACTGGTAAATGTGGATTAGGAGAAATTAATGAAAGAGGAGAAAAACTAACACGGATTTCTGTGAGGAAAAAGGCCGAATTTTAACGAACACGGTATTTGAAGTACCCAAAGAACACGATATAGATGGGGATACAAGAAGATTCCAATAGATTTTATTGCTACCAAGAAATGTCACAGAAATTTGTTCAGCTCCAGCTACATATATCCTGGTGTAGATATAAACAGCGACCATAATGTGGTATTAGGAATGTGCAAAAGCATTGACAAAGAATAGAGGAAATGCAAGAAGGAAATGGAACAGAAAATTTTCCCGAAAAAACTGGTCCAAATTTCCAACGATCCTCTTCAAGCTATTTACCCACCTGCCAAGATATAATTATTTACAAAAAGCTCTTCAACGAAACTTTCAAAAAAAATATTGCATGAAAATTTGCAAACAATTTTTTTCACGAAAATCCGAAAACATTTTTTTTACAATAACTTAAACATTTATTATTAATTACCAAAATTTTACAAAAATCTTACAAAAAAATGATTTCCACGGAAACAAACAAATTTCTGCGAAAAGAAGAAACGTTTTGTACACAAAAATTTTATGACATTTGTGATAACAATTTATCAACTACATATATATTATGAAAATATAAACATAGATAATCCTATCGAATTAATTATTTCTTACCTTTTTTTGCACCGAAATTAATTTAAATATTTTAGTATTTTTCTTCAAAAATTCACAAAATAATGACATAATCTGATCGGTTATTAGGATCGAATAACAAACTAAAAAAAAACCGTATTCGTTTCAGGTTCTTTGCCTAAATGTTGCCAATTTTGACGTTTCAAATCGGGACTTTGACGTTTACGGAAAACCTTTTTTTTTCTTTAGATGCCTATAACGTTTTGTCTTTCAACTTCCAGACCTAAATTTTGGTACATGGTTCACTTTTTATAATAGAAACACGCGTACAAAATTTGGTCGCCCGTACTTTGTTATTTCCGGAGAGATGAAAATTTTTCGATAGAAAACACAACATTTTCCGGGAAAACCTTGGCCGATTTTCCTAGCTAACGAACTTATCCAAGTCACTTACAAAGTGACGGTACTCACCAAATTTGATTAAAATAGGCCCAAAATTTTTGGAGTTATCGGTGTGATACATTCATATATATATATATATATATATATATATATATATATATATATATATATATATATATATATATATATATATATATATAGTTCCATCGTTATTTTCCACACCTTTTTTCCCACGCACGTGCCGACTATGGACACCAAAATAAGTTGGTCACTCTGAGCACGTTAAGCAATGATGGTCAACCCGAAGATGTCACCCTGGAGATTTACCTTTTCAGACGGCGGTCTGATTGGCTAGAGAGGCCGCCTACCCCTTCTCAACCCATACAGCCAGAAAGACTTCCGAATCAAGAACTGTGCAAAAGCGTCATTTCACCGATGATAGTGCTAAGTGTAGTTCACTCATCAGTTAAAGTCCTTCGTTGTTCCCTGGGCATTGGGCAGACAGTCCCGTAGCAGCCACGTGACATTCTGAAAAGTGTTAGAAAGCACGTGGACCATAGAGCGAGGCTGTCCCTCGTTCTCATTTAAGTGCTACAAACTGCTTGTACCAGAGAGAATGAGGCTGCTCCTTATTCTCAGTATGTTCAACAAGTTATTTACTCTATGAAAAAGGCCTGCACTTGAAGCATATTGGGCAAACATATAAACATACATATAAAGGTATTTTGTTTGTATTACACCGCTTCTGTTAAATAATTGTCTGTGTAACTTTGCCCATTGTGCAATAAATTCATTTAATTGCTTTAATGTTTTCTTTAGCATCTAACCGCTGATGTACACGCAACCGTTCAATTAAACGTAATCAATTAAAGCTATCGAAGAACGTACCGAATCAACGCAATATATATATATATATATATATATATATATATATATATATATATATATATATATATATATATATATATATATATATATATATATATATATATATATATATATATATATATATATATATATATATATATATATATATATATATATATATATATATATATATATATATAACCATTTAAAAATTAAAACTGACCCCGGATATGGGTTCTAGGGGTTGACGTTCATTTGAAGAAATTTTTTCAAAATCCAAAAGTCGCGTTCTCCTCATTAGTGAATTCTTTAAATAAAATTCTGTAAAATTTGACAGAACTGATAAAGTGTTGGAAGTTATAATGAAATAAAGAGAGCTGCTGGACACAGAGAATCATGGTTACAACGAAATGGTGACATTGCACTTAGGTTATGATGATCCGCCTTAAATGGACAGGATCTTACGATTGCTGAAAACGAACTATGTTAAATTGCCTATTCATATTTCAGCACTCACTTTAAAATTGACGAGCCGCCTATGTTAACATATGATAGTGGTTGTAGTCTAGAGCTTAAAAGCCGCCGGTGCAAAGTTTCGCGTAGCACAAGAAACTTGGAACTTCTGTTTCATCTTTGTTTTGTTCCTGAAAACCAATCCTACTTTTTGTGGCGGTAAACAATGGACATACTTTGGCAGCTTCATAAGTTATTGCCCATGTTTTAACCAAACAATCCAGCACTGAAATGAATATTACATGACTTCTTGGAAACCTATTTTCACGGACATTATACGTATACAATGTGTGTATTCAGTATTCATGTGTTTATGCAATTTTGATGGTATTTTCAGAAAACATTAATTTACCTTCATTTTAGCGAATTTTTCTAGAAAAAAACTGCCCGAGGAGATCGTGACTTTTGAATTTTGAAAAAATTTATAATTTCTTCAAATGAGCGCAAACCAGCACCGCTAGAACTCATATTCGGGTTCACTTTCAATTTATATATACAGGTCCCACATAGACCGCATATGAGAAATATATCACTTATTGATGGTAGCTGAATTTTGAAAATTGGTATATCGAGATATTCATGGGTGCTCTATGGATCCAAAATAACAGTATCATTGCCGCTTCCGGTTATACCGGATGTCGGTATAACCGGAAGTTGAATTCTACACAAAATTCTGGACTGGTTTTGTAAAAGGTTAGATATGTCAAAATGTCATGGTTTTTGAGTTATTGACAATTTTGACATGTGGAGGTCAATTTTGAAAACGTCATAGCTTTCACATAATATTATATCGGAGTTTGAACTTTTCATACAATTTTGCAATATGACAGTGTATCAAGATGTCGAAGCAGAATTAAAAAACTCTGAACGCAGGAAGTGCGTTATGGTAGTGAATTTTCATAAAAATGTGTTTATTGCAAATATGTGTGTTTTCTTTTAGTGAATTTTCTTTTAAAAAAATCACTAATGAGGAGATCCCGACTTTTGAATTTTGAAAAAATTTCTTCAAATAAGCGCTAATTAGGCCCCCCAGAACACATATCCGGGGTCAATTAAAATTTTTATATGTTTATATATATATATATATATATATATATATATATATATATATATATATATATATATATATATATATATATATATATATATATATATATATATATATATATATATATATATATATATATATATATATATATATATATATATATATATATATATGTATCACACCGATAACTCAAAAAATAATGAGCCGATTTTGATTAAATTTGGTGAATACCTTCCTTTTGCAAATGGCTTGGATAAGTTCGTTAGCCAGGAAAATCGGTCCAGGTTTTCCCGGAAAATTTTGTGTTTTCTTTCGAAAAAAATTTATATCTCCGGAATTAACAAAGTAAGGACAACCAAATTTGGTACGCAGGTTTACATCCTTACATGCCAAAATTTAGCTCTGTAGGTCAAAAGACAAAAAAGTTATAGGCATTTAAAGAAAAATAAATTATGGTTTTCCAGAAAACGTCAAAGTTGCGATTTAAACGTCAAAATTTGCAACATTTAGGCAAATAACTTGAATCGAATTCTATGGAAATAAGATGTCTCAAGAAGAATGTTTTACAAACTCTGAAGTCTTAGTTTCAACCGTCATTGTCCTTCATTTTACTAAAATGTTTCCAGAAAATTCATTTCAAATAGACCCTTTCTCTGATGCTTGGCAGTAGCCTTAGCTATAGAGTTTATCGTTTAATGGTATATAATTTTTGTAGAATTTTCGTAAAAAAATCAATAAAGCTCAATATATCTGTTATTATACAAGATATGAAAAAAAATTGTATATATTAATTATAGGGTGCCTTGAGCTACATCTTAAAAAATTATTTCTACAATCACAGGGTGGCCCATAAGTCGTTGGTGATACAAATTTTCTTTTTTTTTAATCAAACGCCTTATGTTATTGCATTTTCCATCGAAATATAATGCATGTTTGTAAGAAAAAAAATTCTGGACGCAGTAAGTGCGTTATGGTAGCGAATTTTGATCAAATCCTTAATATTTGAATAGCTCAATTTGCTATTAACCTATAAGGTTGACCAAGAAACGAGTTTTTTCGGGAACACTTTAAGTTAACTTTCGGAAATTTTTGTACATTTTCAAACAATAAAGTTATTTTGATGAAACATGGCACATTGTTTTTACTATATAGATTATATATATAAGATGTAGCTCAAGGCACCCTATAATTAATATATACAATTTTTTTTCATATCTTGTATAATAACAGATATATTGAGCTTTATTGATTTTTTTACGAAAATTCTACAAAAATTATATACCATTAAACGATAAACTCTATAGCTAAGACTACTGCCAAGCATCAGAGAAAGGGTCTATTTGAAATGAATTTTCTGGAAACATTTTAGTAAAATGAAGGACAATGACGGTTGAAACTAAGACTTCAGGGTTTGTAAAACATCCTTCTTCAGACATTTGATTTCCATAGCTCGTATTAGATTCAAGTTCTTTGCCTAAATGTTGACGATTTTGACGTTTTAAATCGCAACTTTGACGTTTTGAGGAAACCCTAATTTAATTTTTTTAAATGCCTATAACTTTTTTTTCTTTTGACCTATATAGCTAAATTTTGGTAGGAAACTTACATTTAGAGACATAAACCCACGTATCAAATGTGGTTGCCCTTACTTTGTTAATTCCGGAGATATAAATATTTTTCGAAAGAAAACACAAAATTTTCCGAGAAAACCTGGGCAGATTTTCCTGGCTAACGAACTTATTCAAGCCATTTGCAAAAGGAATTTATTCACCATATTTAATCATAATTGGCTTATTACTTTTTGAGTTATCGGTGTGATACATACATACACATATATATATATATATATATATATATATATATATATATATATATATATATATATATATATATATATATATATATATATATATATATATATATATATATATATATATATATATATATATATATATATATATATATATATATATATATATATATTGAAACTGACCCCGGATATGTGTTCTGCGGGGCCTAATTAGCGCTCATTTGAAGAACTTTTTTCAAAATTAAAAAGTCGGGATCTCCTCATTAGTGAATTTTTTTAAAGAAAATTCACTAAAAGGTATACAGGATGTTTACAAACAAGCTGTAATTTTTGATGAATTTAAACTGGACTAAGTCAAAAATTTTATGTAGACCATCCTGTATATTGTTACTGAAATCGATGCAGAATCAAATTGCCTATAAAAAGTTTATAAGGTTTCATATACCTAAAGCTAACTGTTTTGATGATATTTGACATTTTAAAGTAGGCACCTACATATTTATTATGGAACTAAAGTGTACCTACCTACATTAATATTACAAAGTAAAAATACGACCAGAGAAGATTTATGAGACAAAATGCTTTGCTTGGCTTTGTTGCTCATCATTTTTCTTGTGGTGGGTCATTTAAAACAATGCAATACATAACCAAAACTACTTAAGTTGACTTACTTCATTAGTTTCAACTGCCTACTAAACGGCAGTGATTTTGAAAAACAAAGCTGTCCATGGAATATAAAGTGTCAACATTTATTTGTTTGTGACAGTTTGTATTATTGTATGTAAGCGATTCTCCCATAAGGCGCCTGGTTTAAAATAAATTCTATTATAATAATGACATAAATAAATTGCGATGGACTGGTTCGGGGACATGCAGACACAAAGACGGTATATTATATTACTCCGGGAGCGACAACGACGACCCACAACATAGAAACGGAGTGGGAATTTTTGTAACATCGGAAATAGAGAAATATGTCATTAACTTTGTTCCAATCGGCGACAGAATAGTACTGTTACAGCTACACGCATCACCATTTAATATCAACCTAATACAAATATACGCCCCTACTACAGAGAAAAAGTATAACACCGAAGTAGAAGTTCTGTATAATCAACTTAGTACAACACTAAAGAGCTTATAATCCAACGAAATCACATATATAATTGGTGATTTTAATGCCAAAATTTGTAAAGGTCGCAGATTGGATCTGGTGGGGGAGTATGGCTTGGGAGAAAGTAATGAGCGAGGTGACAGATTGTTTGATTTCTGCCAAGAACACAATCTGGTGGTAACCAACACATGGTATAGCTTACATCAACGTAGGCTGTATACTTGGAGAAGCCCTGGAGATAACCCAACACATGTAGTAAGAAATCAGACTATATTCTTACCAACAAAAGATTTAGGAACTCCATCACCAGGGTTACAACGTATCCTGGAGCGGATATTGGGTCTGACCACAACCCTTTAGTCGCAGACGTAAGAGTCAAGCTAAAACAGATAGAAAAGAAACACCAGCAAAAGAATCTCAGGATTTCAGACGCCAACAAAAGTAAAATTGAAAAAGATGTAAACAATTGCATGAAATAAATGAAAACAACCGAAGGTGTCGAGGAAACATGGAAATTATTTCGCGAACATATGACCAAGATATTAGAGGAACATAAAGTAACAACCAGACACAAGAAACAACAATGGACGACAGAAGAAATACTAGATCTTATGGAGCAAAGAAGACAGTGCAAGGGCAAAACAGAAGAATACAGAAGAAAACAAAGAGAAATAAAACAAAAAATACGAACAGCTAAGGAGAGATGGATGACGGATAGATGTCGGGAAATGGAGGAGTTTGAAAGGAAGAATGACACGTTTAACATGTACAAGAAAGTCCGGGAGGTTGCTGGCTTGTATAACAAGAAAACTACTAACATACTGGTGGATAGCACGGGGAAAGCTATTATTGATGAAAGAGAAATTCTTGAAGTATGGAGTAAATATGTGACTGAATTGTTTGAAGATGACAGGCCAAACATGCAGGGTAATGTAAACCAGGACGAAGGGTCAGAAATTTTAAAATCTGAAGTTCTCCATGCCATAAAATCAGCCAAAACCAAGAAAGCAACTGGTCCAGATAACATTCCAGCAGAGCTCTTACAGATGATCCACGAAGATCACATCAATGTTCTAGTTCGGTTTTTTAACAATATATATACTACTGGTGAAATACCCGAAGAATGGTTGAAGTCTGTTTTTGTAGCACTTCCGAAAAAACAGCGAGCAAAGAAGTGCGGCGAATATAGATTAATTAGCCTGATGAGTCATACATTAAAGGTATTTCTTCGCATAATACATGCAAGGATAAGAAGTCAGTGCGAGGAGGACCTGGATGAGACGCAGTTTGGCTTTAGGAATGCACTAGGCACCCGGGAAGCACTTTTTGCCTTAAATATACTTCTTCAAAAGTGTCGTGACCAACGCAAGGATATTTATGTGTGTTTAATAGACGATGAAAAAGCCTTCGATAGGGTTCAGCATGAAACACTTTTAAACATACTAAGAACTTTGGGAATCGATGAGAGAGATCTGAAAATTATAGAGAACTTATATTGGAAGCAGAAAGCAGTGGTCCGAATCAATGGAAGACTAACCGATGAATGTCGCATTCAACGAGGCGTCAGACAGGGATGCATTCTCTCCCCGCTATTGTTCAACATAAACTCGGATAAAATATTTAAGAAGGCTTTGCAAGATAAAGACCTTGGAGTGAAGATTAACGGTGAACTGATTAATAACATTCGATATGCCGACGATACGGTCATCTTGTGCGATAGTGTCCGGGGCCTTCAAGAGTTGTTGGATAGTGTAAACACGACAGGAAGGGAAATTGGTTTGAAGATAAATATCAATAAGACAAAATTTATGATATTCAGTCGCCAACCGCACGCCGATGCTTCCCTACAGATAGACCAACAAAACATTGAGAGAGTTACCCAATTCAAATACCTTGGTTGTTATATCACAGAACACCTAGACCCTGATAAAGAGATAAAGTGCAGAATTGAAACAGCGCGCTTAACTTTCATGAGAATGAAATCATTTTTCTCTCACAACTTAAACCTAAGATTGCGTCAAAGAATGATCAAATGTTATATTTGGTCCGTGTTGTTGTATGGAGCTGAGACCTGGACTCTGAAGGCTGCTACGATCGGTCGAATGGAAGCGTTTTAGATGTGGTTGCACAGAAGAATGCTTCGAATACCCTGGACAGCTATGCAGACCAACGAAGCAGTATTAAATAGAGCGAATGCCGTCCGTGAATTATTTTTCACTATTAAGGTGCGAAAGATATCATACCTGGGACGTGTTCTTAGAGGAGATCGATACAATGTGCTCCAGCTTATAATGAAAGGTAAAATCGAAGGCAGCCGAGGAATTGGAAGGAAACAGATGTCATGGATAAAGAACATTCGCGATTGGACTGGAATACGCAGTGCTGAACAACTATTCAGATTAGCCGAAAACCACGAACAACTCGCCAATGTAATTGCCAACGTTAGGGGGACCTGATATGGCACCGAAAGAAGAAGAAGAATGACATAAAAGAGACATGGTAATTATTCAAATTAAGCTTATACTAATTTACTACTGATACAATTGGGTTATCAACATTTGAAATATTTTTATGAAAATTCGCTACTATAACTCACTTAAACTGTTTATACCATAAGATCCTAATAAGGTATTAGCTAGTGTTGTGAGAATACGTAATAAAATATTCGTCGAATCCGACTATTGTAATATTCGTATTAATCCGAATATCTCTGGCAGCGTGATATGTAATACGGCGTCGTATATAGTAAATAGAATGTACATGTACGATACAAAATCTTTATGATACGTAATACGGAATCGTATGTAGTAAACAGAATGTATGTGTACGATACAAAACTCTATGAGCGAATGACGTATAATAAACCAAAATTATATTTAGCACGTGTACGTTTTTATTATTACTTATTACTATACGGCAACTACGATTCCATCCCATACCACGCTAAATATAAATATAATATACCCTTCTTAGTGCGAAAAAGTAATCGGATGATCATTCAGAATATTATTTTATATGAATCAGTATCATTCGAATATTTACAACGCTAGTATTGACAATTAGCACCAGCGGTTTCCAGGTTATTGGATGCGCAGAGCGTGAGCGTACACGCTTCTCTGTGACAAATAGCTACGTGTGGTCAGATTACACTAGGGGGGAGAGAGAGAGAGAGAGAGAGATGACTTTTAAGTTTAAATACCGTGAACGTGAAGCTTAATATTTATACATAATGAAACGTCGTTCTAGATTGTTTTTAAACAAACTGAATCACTGTAATTAAATTGTTTATTTATTAGTATAAATTCGCATGCTAATATTTAGGGCTTCAGACGCAAACTTTGTCTCGGTATTAGCAAAGAAATGGTCCGAGGCTGACAATTCACAAAATTATTAGTTACACAGCTCTATAAAATTTTGTGTAAACTATCTCTCACAATGTCTGACCTTTTTCAATAACTTCCATTGTTTAGATTTTTATCTGCGATTTATTTAAATAGCATAGCGGGACAGATAACGTCATCTGTCTTTCTCCAACATTGTAGATATTGCATTACAGAATCTGAGTGATGTCGAGGATTATTTTATTATTAATTTCGAATAACTTTATTTTCCTTTGATCAAACGACTTGAAAATTGGTACACAACCACGTCTCTCTATGTTCTTTTAAGTCGTGAACATTTTAACTGACCATGTAAATGGGTTACAGAGGCCCTAATTCGTGCTCATTTAAAGAAATATTCCGAAAGTCTCACCTCGTCTCTATTAGTGAATTTTCTTGATGAAAAGTCACTAAAAAAATGCAGCTCCTATTCAAATGAGCATTATTCTGCAATCACTTAGCTGTTGTAGGAGCATAATAAAAATGTCTTGTAGTATTGTTTGTACAGAAGTTATCAGACTTGAGATTTATAATTGTTCATTATCTCGATAACAATCTGAAGGGCAAACTAATAAAATAAATAATCTCATTATGCTTATAGTCATATTAGAAACATTTATTTATTAGAACGGAATGTTTCATCTCTCGATGAAATATTAAGATAGCTGCACATTATATGTATATAATGTTTGAATGCTTCGGCTTTCAAAACATATTACAATAGTATTTTATTATTCCACATCTAATTTGTATGCAACATTGAGCAATTATTAAATGAACATGATTTGTCACTTAAGTGAACTTTGCGTCTGTTGTAGCTTACAGATAATGTACAGCGGAACTGTGTCAAGTTTTCCTTATGACACAATGAAGTCGAGATAGTCGGAAAGTAATGACATTAGTCGCTACAGCCCATATCAAAGTGAAAGGGGGCAGATCCTTAATTTGTAAGCTATCTCAGTGGGATTTGCTAATGAAAGTGTGATGTGGCAAGTTGCAATTTCATTCTTGTTAGGTGACAAATCACTGAACTACAATAATTATTAATTGCTAGACGTTGCTGGTGAGCACTGTTACGCTTTGGCAATTAAAAAGCGATAATATTAACTTGCACTGGTATTACTACTAATGTTATCCGTCACCCCTTTCACATAAAGAAGAAGGAGGCGCATCACAGAGTAATTTTTTTAAACTTGTTTTGGTCTCGAGCAAAGCTCTTTTAGCAACGGTCACTCCAGGTCAACAACTAGTGCTTCAACTCCCTACTATAATACGATGTTTTACATAAAAAACAAACAAACAAAAGGGATTCTCTATGCTATCGTCTACAAAGCTCAGCAAACAAACCCTCAAATTTCCTTTACTTCATATAAACCAATAATAATTTACGAAGAGAGACTATGCCCATCATGCTTTACATTTTGTTTTTGTGGGTAAGGTGTATGTGTTTAAGTCTTCTTAACTAGGATTATAATTAAGGAAAAAAGACATTTATTTGAGACAAACTAGACTGAACCACGGTAAAGATGGGTTAGACACAGGGACAGACAAAAGGAAACTATAACTATATGACTATTAACAATCATGTCAATTGCTTCAACAAAATTACTTTAAAAAACAAAACAAAATTTTATCTCTTTTTAAGTTGAGCTAAATTACCTCATGTAATTTATTACATTAAATAAAGTTCAAAATTATGTCCACCATTTCTTTTTCAACATAAAACGCTACATGCAACAAATATGTTATATTCAATGGTAGTGAAACTCCTTGATCAAGACATTTTTTAACTAGATTGTTACATGCGTGGATGTGTTTTTGACAATTAAAAAAGGTATGATTAATATCACACACACTTGTTACATCACAACTACACAGTGGATTGTCTGCCAAGCCCATTTTAAATAGTTGCTTTTTGGTCGCACCATGCCCTACGATGATTCTAGCAAGTGTTATGTATATTACTCTGTTAGTAGAGACTATTTCTGAGATCGATTTAGAAGGCAAGGTGGGAAATATTTGCTGAAATTTACTTTTTACTATGGCTTGTTGTTTGCCCCATTGGTCTGACCATTCTATCCTCATATGACGTTTACAGGTAGAAAGAAGATCTCTCGTTAAGAGGATATTGCAACTCTCTCCTATTATTGTTGCATTTTTTTCCAGTTTATCTGCTTCTTCATTGCCCTTGATATGTGCATGTACTTTTATCCACATAAATATAGCCGTTTTCCCAGCCCTCTCTAAGTTCAGGTAATTGGATCTAATAATGCCTATAAGTGGGTCCTTCAATACATTAAAGGGCACCTTTAGAGCCAGTAGTAACGACTTGCTGTCGGTTATTATTATAAATTTGGAATGGGATGCTATTTCCATGGCCATTTCAAGAGCTTTGATAACTGCTACTGTTTCTGCCGTATATATGCTGGTTTCTTTGTGTAGTTTAAAAACGAAACTGGATGTCGTCGATTCGCAATATATACTACACCCTACGGAATCAGATGTTTTGGATCCATCGGTAAATATTAGGGCAGATCCTGGAAACTTCTGGATATTTTCACGGTAATAGCTTTGAACATCTATGTCTTCACTATGGCAATCTGGTAAAACAACAATTGGATTCCATAGTAAAATTTCATATGACAACGTAAACACTTCTGAATCGTACAATATGGTTGGCGTACCACAGAGTAATAATTATTCTCTTTGGAGTTTTACCGTGATATGCTGTAATGCTAACATGTTTCTGTTAGTTTCTACCAAATACTATTAAATGATAATACAGGACACTTCTATGCTTTAGTATTGGTAATATATGTGACAAGCACACTAGCGCCACCTCGCGTGAAGTACTGTCAACTGAGCGGGTAATTTGAATTGTATATTTACCCGCATATTCTTAATTTAGACAATTGGTTTATTATAGATGAATATAAAAACTTGTACATGACAAAACTGTGAATTTTTTCTGATTATATAGTTATAAACAGAATTTGTATCAACAATCAGCTTGAAACCTAAATGAATTCAGCATGAATAATTCTGCAAATTTCTCTTACCCATAATCTCATTTCATTATAATTTAAAGTACTACCTTGAAACCGTAGTTTAACTACTATTTCAAGAGTATGTATAGAAATATACTGGGAGTTGTTTCTGGAGGATATTAAGTTACAATCTGTACTTACCTATAAATAATTGTTCTAGGTATAAATTGTAGCACAGTACTCAATTTTCTATATCTCTACATGAAAACTCTCTTATTATTCTAATATTCTGAAATATGTAGCTGATATACTTAGTACATAATTATAAAATTGTGCAGATTAAAGGTGGGAATAAATATATTATAGGGGTGAATCTGTTATTTCTATCTGTCTCTTTAAAAACTTGTCTTATGAAGATAACTAAAAGCATTATAACCAAGAATATAATTTTAAATGTAAAAAAATATGCGAATTTATGCCATACTGAAATAAAAAAGGACACAGAACAAGATAGAAAAACAGTTTTTTTATATCATTTATTGTTAATGCAAAACTTTTTTGCCTTCATATTTCTTTTCTTTGATGCACTGAAAGACAGTTTATCATTGAAACCTTTTAACCATCCGTTTACGAAGTTTATCTACAAATAGGTAAATACTTGCAAATATCACACAATAAATTATCTTCTGCGAACTACACATATTGGCATAAAAGTGATTCTGAATTTGTCTTCTGCTTCAAGAAATTAATTCTTTTGGAAGTGACATTGAAATGTAAAATCCACCTTGTGTCTTCAATACTATATCCCTATCAGTTATTTTTGATAACATTACCTTTTTCTTGCATCTATAATACAAAACGGTCCATATTATAGTTATTGTTTAATATTAATTATTAGGCGAATTTGTACAATAATTCGCTGTTAACAAAAGAAGATTATAGATTGCACACACCCAACCACTGACATTTATTATACAAAACACAGCTCAAACTTAATTATACACAGTTAAACACCAGCAATCGCTAGTGTTTACATATACATACGTTCTCGAACTACGTAATATCAGTCCTATCCGCTAAGGCCGCTGATATACTTGAAACACGAAATCAGCCGGAGTGTCCTGTATTGTCATTATATAGTATTTGTTTCTACTGTTATATTTCCAAACATAGACATAATTGTAAGGCTAGATGCATTCTCGCAACAATTAGAACCGTAGACCGGTTTCGCTCTCATTGGAGCTCTTCAGTGCGGCACACTAATTGTAGCGAGAGTGCATCTAGCCTTACATACTTTGTCCCTATATTAGGGTAAAAATGGGCCAGGGCTGACAATGTTCTACTACAATTAGTATGCCGTACTGAAGAGCTCTAATGAGAGCGAAACCGGTCTAAGGTTCTGATTGTTGCGAGAATGCATCTAGACTTACATACTTTCTCCCTATATTAGGGTAGAAATGGGCCAGGGTTGACAATTTTCTAAATTGTTAGTTGGTTGTATACAGTCTCAATTTTTTTTAACACTTTGTGTTATTTGGACCTGGCGTGACAACATACGACTTGGTTCCGAAATTAGGTGGCGGCACGTCCACCACTCACTTAGTATAGACATAATTGTCATCTACGACGTAATCACTTTTGTCCATCGAATAACTGAATATTCTGTGGTTTAGTACAGAAATTCTAAAACACAAAATTAACTACTGTTTTAAAAATAAACACAACCACACGTTACTTATTTACAGCACCGACAGCTATATATACGACCAAAAATTCACCAGGTTCCTCTTTTGTCTCATTTAAATTACGTTTTAACATCTAGTGTGTACAACGAGCAGTAGGCTTGATATTTTGGTTCTATCCAGAACACCCAGTTCAGAGCAAGGGGAAAATGTCATTAGCCTCGTATATAACATCTTGAGAAGAAGGGGGCAAATGTCACAAGCCCCGAAGTAACCACAGTTCAAGCAGGAGACTAATGCTACCAGCCCCGAAAGCAACACCATTCAAAATGGGAGCCCATGAAGCTGCAGAATACCTTAAATTCTACAGGGCTGCGTCCAGCTGTACCCAAAATGATCCTAAGAAGTTTTACCAGTTCTGAGTGGTCATTTAGTTCTGCAAAGTAACATTTTCAATTTTCACAGTCTGTTATCAAGTATAATTTTGCTTTGTTAATTATTTACATTGTCCACGTTCGATATTTTATTCTGCAATAAATGAACTAAATCAGACCTACCTCTTTCCTTTTTATACAGTGATACCCCACATATAGATAACAATGGAAAGAATTCGCGCCCTATTTAATTTATATCTCATGCTCAAGTTACTTAAATGTAATTTATTGGAAATGTATTTTTTTATTTAGCCAGTGATTAATAATAATAAAAGTAAGTTAGAATGCTATTTTCGCTTATTTCTCATTTGTACATCTTATACACGATCTGCCATTGCGCAAACTTCTAACGCCTCTTTTCTTCAGTATATTGCCCAAAACATTCAAGCTATACTGGGCCTTCCACGACATCTCCTACCAACCACATTGTCTTTATGAACTCTACGTGTGGTTCTGTTACTATACATTTGTTCTATGAGATTCAACCCTACAAGCACACTGCTCTCATACTTATTTTCAAGAGACTTTTACACTTTACATTCGTTTAAAATCCATTTATTAGGAATTTGTACAAAAAGCTCATTTCAGATAGTCGAGTGATTTCTCTGCAAATTGGACCAACTAAAAGGGCTGCCGAGAGCTGCCGACTGGTCGGTTGTTGCAGGTTCTGGATAGATTGATGTTGCTTACGGTCCGTTTTCTAAGATTGTAGTGGTAGCTATGAACTATGTTTGTCCGAAGAGACTGTGTAAAAAACTTACTAAAAGAGTGAACTGGATCAAAAATAATTTAAGAAATATTATCAGCATTAAAACGTTAGGGTACCATGGATTCATGTATAAGGGGACACTAGTTGAAATAATTGATAATAGTTTTTACAAAAATTATTGTAAAATTGTTAAAAAGCAAGTACAGGAAACTAAGAAACAGAAGAATGGTGAATACATTATCTCATCTGCTAATAAAGCAAAGGCTACGTGGAATGTCGTCAGAAACTCTACTGGGACAAAGCATAGGTCACATAGGCATTAGTGATTTAAATATGGACAGAAGTGCTAAAATCATCCTCAATTATATAAATCAGCATATTGTTAAAATATGTGATGGTAATGGTGGTGGGACAGACCGGGAGGAGCAACCACTACCAATATTTGTTGACAAATTACCCTTTCTTTTTCCGGCCACAGAGGCAGAAATCTATAATATAATAATGGAATTAAAAGACACAAACTCCACACGGGTTGTGACGAGGTTTCTGTTTGGGTGATCAAACATTGTGCTGAGGAAATGCTGGAGCCTCTTGCATATCTTGTGAATTTATGTTTACAGTCTGGTAGTTTCCCAAGTGAACTCAAGTTGTCGATTGTTATGCTAATGTACAAACATTACTAATTACCGCCCTTTGTCACTACTACCGAGTATATCAAAAATTCTTAAAAAAATTAAACATGAGGATATACACTTTTCTAAACGGATAATGATTTACTAACTAGTGTGCAGAAGGGCTTTATGAGGGGCAGATCTAATGCGCGTGCAGTTACCAATTTATAAAAAATATCATTGATAGCATATGCGCGGGGATATTTATGTACTTATCAAAGGCCTTCCCTAGCGTTAACTATGACATATTATACTGCAAATTAGAGCTGTTAGGTATGAGAGGAACACCTTTGACGCTTATTAGATATTACCTTACACAGAGAAATCAAAGAATCAACTACGTCGATCCTGAAAGTTACAGCGAAGTGTGTTCACAGTGGCTTCAAATAAAACGCGGGGTATCGCAGGGATCAATTCTTGGTCCATTGTTATTTCTCCTTTACATCAATGATTTACCTAAATTATCGGAAGAACATCATACAACTCTATATGCGGATGACTCAGCCGCTGTTCTTAAAGAACACGATGTTCAGTCTTTTAACCGTTGTTTGTGTACTAATCAGTGCTTTAACAGAAACGGTATGAACTGAATGCCGATAAAACCCGCCTGGTTTCATTTGGTTACTCTGTTTGGCGAACCACGTAGTTACTTGCATAAGGGGGAGGTTCTGACGACATGAAAGAATGTTAAATTCTTGGCTCTTCTACTTGACTGTCAACAACATTGGAAGGCACATATTGAACTTTCATCATCAAAAATTAGTTCATTCAGTTGTGCTGTAAGAATGATATCGACATCGCTTGATCTGAAGGCATGCATGGCTGCTTATTTTTCATATGTCCATTCTAGCCTTAGCTACGGAATTATCTTTTGGGGTCCATCTGTCGAAGTGTCCAGTATTTTCATTTTGCAGAAGGCCTGCTTGCGCGGAATTTTTGGTATGAACACGTTTGAATCATGCAGAATAATATTTAAAATGCATGGTATTTTGACTGTTCCTAGTTTGTAAATTTCTGAAAGTGCTTGTTTTGTCAAAGAAAATGAGGATATTTTAAGTGAGTGTCGGGTAACTTTTTACTATTCTGGAAACGATCCCAAACATTATAATGGCTCGGGATTATGCTGGATCCTGGAACGGCTTGCTCGGTCCTTAATTTCGTACCACTTTCTGACAGGGCAATGATGATACAACTTAAGGCAACACCGAAGAATTTAAACATCATTCAGGCATATCCTCCAACAGCCGATAAATCCGAATCAGAGAATACATCTTTCTACGCGTAGTCAAAACAACTGCTGTCCCAAACCAAAAAGGATGAAACCACTCTCATCCTAGGAGACTTTAACGCAAAGGTAGGCAAGGGAAGATGCGATGACACTGTCGAGGAGCATGGACTAGGAATAAGAAACGAAAGAGGCGATACATTAGTTCAATTCTGCCAAGAGGAGAAAATGTTCATCTCCAACACGTGGTTTAAACTACCCCCAAGACGCCTATATACATGAAGATCTCCTCAAGACACACCAGACCATCCAATTAGAATCCAAATTGACTATATCCTAGTACCAAAAAGATACAGCAATGGCATCCGCAGGGTGAAAACTTACCCTGGTGCAGATGTGGAATCAGATTACAATCCCGTAGTAGCCCAAATGCAGATACGATTGAGAAAACTTAGAAAGAAAGTCATAAGGAAACCCAATACGACAGCCCTAAAAGACGAGGCAAAGCATCAAATAATCTCTGACAAACTCAATGAACAACTAAGCAAAGCCCAAAAAATCATAGAGCCTGAATATACAATTGAGGAAAATATGAAGCACACTTGGAGTCAGCTTAAAAATGATATTTTAGACACGCAAGAATATATAGCAACTATAAACAACAAGAAGCGGCATAAAGAACGGATGACTCAAGAGATATTAGAGTTAATGGACCAACGGCGGAAATTCAGAAACACGCAAAAAGAAAAATATAAAGAAACACAGGCACTTGTCAGGACTAAAATTAGAAATGCCAAAGGAGCATGGATGATGGAGAGAAGTAAGGAAATAGAGGAGATGTACCAAAAACATGATCTACTTAATATCCACAAAAGAGTTAAGGAAATTACAGGAAACCGTAAATCCCCAACATATACAAAAATAGTAAATCCAGACAACTAGGCAGTCTTAGACACACAAGAACTGCAAGAAGTGTGGACAAATTATATTTTTGCAATACCTGTTAAGTAAGTTCACTTTTAATGACAGTTTTTTGACAATGTAAGTTGAACTTTTAAAGCATTTGTCAGTTTCCATGAGAACAGGACATTTTTCATACCTAGGTACGGTAAGACTTACCTTACCTAGGTACGGTAAGTACTGCAAACCTATAAATAGCAAATCTGAATAATGAACAATTTGTTTGAGAAAATTTATTAATTATTATAATTCATCGAAATATTGAAAGTACAATTAGTCATATGATTAACAGTAAGGATTGACGCCATGCTCTTCTTTATATTATTATCTTCAGTTTCTAGCAATGTTAAATTATCAAGACTATCTTGCGGAGTATTCGAAGAATCACCGACCTCAATAATAGGGATTTGGCGAGAAATGTAGAAATTTCGCAACTTCAGAAGAAATTTTGGCAAAAATATTTCTTCCCACTGGTTGGTTAAAGCATTTCCCATTTTGATACCTCAAGAAGAATCTCTGTATTGAATTTTTTGGTCGCAGGTTCATATACTTCCTCACTAATGCCACAAAGTGAAACTTCTCATTCTCATTGTCGACAATGGTAAAACTTCTGGATTGATGATTCTTAGCGTCAAGTATTCTGACCAAAATAATGTCTCCTTTATCAATAACATTATTGATTGTTAGCTTACATAATTCATCTTTACGGCAGGCACCTGCAATTCCCATAACTACAACCACCTTCTTCATCAGGTATATTTGGTCATGTGCTTCACTTAAAAAGGTCTGAATTTCCTCGATCGTAAACACTTCACTTTTCTTTGAAACATATCCAATATTTTTCTTCTTTAAAAATGCCTTTAACTTTGCATATTTGGAAATATCAACATTGTCATTCAAAGAGATTGTCGATCGTAACATAGAGTATTCGGACCATAAGCTTGATGGAGCAGAATATTTACCTGATTTTTCCAAGAAATATGCTAGTAAAACTGTCTCACTGGTATGTATTACAACCTTTTTAGTGTGGCACCACTTTTTGAAACCCTCATAGCAACTTTCATACCTTTGCTTAGACTTTTCTGGTAAAAGTGACAAACAAGCAATACCTGCCGCTTCTTCGATGTCAGATTCTTCCATATTCAAAGTCACTTCAACACTAATTTTAATTCAAAAATCACAATTAAAATACAAATTAATGTTTAACCTGGACCTGTGCTGAACTGCAGCCAGCGTTTAGTTTTGTTTGTTTACCCGTAGCGTCCTTAGTAACCCAACACAACAACCAAGTTACAAGCTACTTGTTGTTAAGTAGTATGTTAGAATCCATCTAATTAATTCGACTGTCAGTGCTGTCAGTCTGACATCTATTCACGCAGTAATTATTAAAAAAGAATGCAAATTCAAAAAAAAAACCGTTAAAGCAGGTATTGCAAAAAATTATTACTAAACCGTAAACTGTAAGTGACTCTTCATGCCTCGAATGCTTAGAAAACCTCGGCCCTACGGGCCTCGATTTTCCAAACTGCATTCTCTGCATGAAAAGTGTCACTTACAGTTTATGGTACGTAATATACTATTCTGATCTTTTCGACGACAAAGGCCCCCCCTTTCGTAACCAACGTCAAACAGAAATGGGACCAAATATAATGACTGCAGAAATAGAGAAGGCTTTGAAGGGAATAAAAAAAACGGTAAAGCAGCTGGACCTGACAACATTTGTCCAGAATTAATTAAACTTATAAATGAAGAAAACTATTTAATATCATCTATAACAATGGATATATACCTCGAGACTGGTTAAAATCTACATTTGTCCCTATTTCTAAAAAACCAGGCGCAAAAAGATGTGATGAGTTTCGACTAATTAGCTTAATGAGTCAGATATTAAAGTTGTTTCTAAAGGTCCTACATAATCGAATACATAGGAAATGCGAGCAGGATCTGAGCGAACTGCAGCTGGGGTTTCGAGAGGGATTGGGACCTAGAGAGGCTTTGTTTGCGCTATCGGTCCTGCTGCAGAAGTGTCGGGATCAGTGAAAGAAAGCATACCTGTGTTTCATAGATTATGCTAAAGCATTTAATTGTGTCAAACATAGCACGCTGCTGAACATACTAGAAAGTAAAGGTTTAGACTCCCAAGATCTAAAAATCATTCAGTACCTCTATGAACACCAGGTAGCGACAGTGCAGATAGAAAACACCCAAACAAAAACTGTACCAATTAAACGTGGAGTCAGGCAAGGCTATGTACTGAGCCCTAAGCTTTTTAACATGTACTCCGAAATTGTATTCTCAAACGCACTTGAAGGTACAGAAGATGGCATATAAAAGTGAATGGAACCTTGATAAATCTACGATATTCATTGATTGTTGTTGCCCCTACTTGGTGAAACTTCACAGCATTCTGTCTGAGAATGCTGGCAAGCAGCGAAACTATAGTCACAGAAACGTTGAAGAACATCCAGAATTCGTAAGGGCCACTTGCTCCAGTTAGCTTACGCGCTGGCTACGCCCTTCACCAACGAAAACCAACAGTGAAGCCAGAGCAGTAGTCTCTAAGTCTCTATGTAGTAATCTACGATATGCCGACGATACAGTTATAATCGCAGACAGTCCTGAGTGCTTGCAGCGGCTACTTAACAAGATATCAGCCGAAGGAGATGTATTAGCCTTAAAAAATGAACACCGCAAAAACAAAGATATTGGCGGTAAACCGGAATCCAAATCAACCAGTACATATAAACGGGACACATAACCAAGGTCTCTAAGTTTAAATACTTGGGTAGTTGGATCGGCGAAGATCTGTATCCTGATTTGGAAATCAGAGCTCGGATTGAAATGGCTAAGGCAAATTTCTTAAAAATGCGAAGTCCGTTAAGCGATAGGTCACTTGATATACAAATTAGATACAATTTTGTGAAGTGCTACATATATTTCACGCTTCTGTATGGGGTTGATGCATGGACGCTAAAGGCTGGCGGTCTAAACAGACTCTAGGCATTCTAAATGTGGGTGTATCGACGAATGTTTCGAGTTTCTTGGACTGCTCACACCATAAATTTGGAGGTTTTGCATCGTATGGGCAGAGAACGTTAACTCATCGAAATCATAAAAAGCGAAAAACTGCATATCTCGGTCATGCAATGAGACAGAATAGATATGAATTTCTACAACTCATTATAGAGGGTAAGATCGAAGATAGACGTGGACCGGGACGCAGGCAGTGCTCCTGGCTTAAGAACATACGAGATTCGACAGGCCTGGGTTCATACACTTTGCTGAAAAGGGCCCAAGACAGAGAAGAATTCGCCAAAATTGTTGCGGATCTTCGATAGGAGAAGGCACTCTAAGAAGAAGAAGTCGGGTTAATCATAGTTATCTAATTAGATGCGCTCTAAAAGAAGAGTTTACGTTACTACAAATAACTAGTGCAATGGTGCATAGAAATGTTGTCGCTAACTCGTTAAGAATCTTTGATAAATTGCCCATCAGTTGGAGACTACCACTAAAACTGTTTAACATTAAACTAAAAATGGTCCTGTGCGAATCAATTCTGCGATGTAAAATAGTCTCTCGACTGTAGTTTTAGTAGCAATATTTGTTGAAGCAGGTTTATATTTTTGGACTTATTTGTTTTTATATTGTCTACTATTTATATTTGATTTTACATGTATTTTTCAACACACCTTGTCATTTATTGCTTTTATAAATGTGTATTCTAATTGCTATAGTTTATAGTTTTTAGATGGTTATTTTTGACTTATTTTCGCTTGAAAAATAGATTTATTTTATTAGTGGCTTTATGATTGTATATCTGTTGATAATGTAATTTTCTTTTTGGCTGTACGAATTGTTGCCTGTGTGGCATTTTAGTGTTTTTGTATGTTTTTTTACTGTGACGTGCTCCGAGAATTTGATTGTGTATTATAGTGTGTGAATAAAGTATCTATCTATCTATCTATTACCAACTTTATCTCAATACTATTTCAAGTAGACAAATTCAGACCTGGTTGGCCATTTGAAGGGCCTGGTCATTGTTCCATTGGTGTCACGCGCCAATCCAACGGATCAAATAACAGGTAAACTGGACTTCATAGTCCCATGCTTAACGTAGTCATAAGTGACCGTCCAGCATGTGGCAGAGACAGTGGAAAGCTGACAAACAATTCATCCTAATGATATACATACAGGTCTTAACAAATAGGGGTAGTAGCATTGGAAATAAGAGGACCTAACTTCAGACTCGCTAAGTCCCTAGGAATAACTTTCACTATATTCCATGCTTCTTAAAGATCGCTGTGTACAGGATTGCTTTCGACAGAGTATAAAGATTTACTACCAGATCTCATAAATAATTGTTATGTAGATGAATATCTTGATAGTTGTGATTCCGAAGGAGTTGCACTTAAAAATTAGGAAGATTATTGTAGTAAGTAGTTTGGGAAGATTTGAATTAGTTGATTAGTTATCAAATTTAGAGAAGGTGATTCAGGAGTATGCAATAAGAAATCAAGAGGCAAAAGATGTAAATAAATTTGAATCAGAACGCATTTTGGTGTGTTATACTATTCGTACCAGAAATATTTAACATAATATCTCGAGAACGGCCATTGGTTGGAATGACCGTTTACCGCTGAATATAAATGAAAAGTGGAAAACTTGGCTAGAGAAGAGAACATGGATCCAGGTTTGTCTAAAATATCCTGAAAAACTTGTGTTGGCAGAAAAATTGGAGATTCATGTCTTTGGTGATGCAAGTCAAGAAGCATACTGTTGTGCTTAAGAAGTATTTGAGAATAGTCCCAATAATGAAAGTCGAAAGAACATTTTTGATAGCAAAAGCTAGAATACTTCCACTTAAAATTGATGATACTGTTATTATTGTTGATACAACGCTCCAAGAAATACAGTATACCCTGGAAAAGACGTGCTAGTAAGAGTTGCTGATGTACATACTTCTTCAGGTATGCTTTGACGCCCTGTTACAAAGTTATGCCGATTTAAATGTGAAGAAATCGATCCTAATCACGGTGAGGAGAATGTTGCGGATAAAACAGGTGGTCAAGGAAGTCAATGTTAATTAGATATATCTTATTATGTATGTTAACGTTGATATTGTTTTTAGAAAGTTGTCAGTTGATGTGTTAAGAAAGTAGGCAATAAAAGATGTGAAAGCAAGTAAGGCTTTTCATGAATGAACAAGTTTTTTTATTGACGTAAGCTGTGAACCTACTTACATGCAGGTTTGAAATGATGGAATTCAACTACCACGTCTTTGGTGGGAGATATTTGACAGCGATCAGTACATCACCTGTTGATTTCATCAGATAAAAGCCTACTTATTTATTGCGACATGTGTTTGAAGGGCTTATGGAACGAGATCAGTTTCATACGTATAATCTCTTTAAGGGCAAAGTGCTGGTGCAAATTTTTCTTGGATTGTGTAAACCAACCCCTACAGGGTGCTAAAAGGGTTCGCCATAGGCGATGCAAGAAAGTAATTTTGTATTAACTCAACATGCTAAAGAAATCAAATTTGGTAACAGAGATTAAGTAACAATCAATCAAAGCGAACGAATGCGTAAATTTAGGTACTAATGCGCCAATGCTATTAAAATAAAAAGGAGAATTTACTTACAGTGTTTCACGAGGAAACCATTGATCTAAGACATCCCGACACTGCCTCAAAACGTGACATACCCACTGTACGCAGACGACACTACCATCCTCAGCAGCTCCACTCAGCGAGGATAATAACCCAACGTCTACAAACGGCCACACACGAGCTGCAAGACTGGTGCAAAAATACTATCTAGCCAATAACTCCGCAAATGCTCAACAGTCCTATTTTCTAGGTGGAGACACACACCCCAGGATCACATCATTAGACACCAGTCTAATTCCCTGGCAAAACTGCGCTAAAAATATCGGGGTTATCCTCGACAAACGCCCTCATGTCCAATGTGCTTGACGGAAAGCTTCGATGTTCATCTCGAAGTTCTTTCAAATTCTTACAGAAATTACAAGTTGTCCATGAACAGTAAAGTGATAATACACAAAGCCATAATCCAGCCAGCCTTGCTCTATGCATCGCCAGCATGGGCCAATGCGACCGACACACACATCAAGACCCTTTAAATCGTCCAGAATAAAATGCTGATAATAGTTACTGGAGCGCCATGGTATGTCAAAAACAGTCAGATTCACTCTGATCTAAAAATGCCCTCAACTATCCACCACTGTGTTCGCCAAAGGCGCTTCTAATCCAAATGCTCTTCTCCGTATCGCCACAGACTACGACGAGGAACTTCAACTAAGGCATAAGCGTCAAAATCCTGACCCTCTAATGCCCCTGCGGCAAACATGATGGAAACATTCATAATCCTAATGTCATGTGTGAGGTTATTCCGATGGAGGTATTGACCAAGGTCCGGTACTCCAGGGAGGTGGGTTTAGTGGGTGCTAGTCTCACACTACCTCAATTTGCCACACACTGTGGTGTGTTTCAGTGTGTGCGTAAGGATTCTTCACTACTGATTCCAAAAAGGTGATATAAGAGCTTCATTGAAAACGACCAAACTTTTGGCGATAAGTCCTTGAGATCTAGGATCATCAAGTTGCTACAACAAAGTAATCACGACAGTATAACATAGTAATAAGAGCATACTTAATTACAAGGCATAATAAAGAAAACGTACATCAAGTTATGCGCGAGGGGACCACAAAACACAAAAACAGAAACTAAATATTATAATAAGTCTGGACGCAGCAAGTGCGTTATGCTAATGAATTTTCATAAAAATCAATATCAGATATGTCCTTTTTTAATGAAAGCAGCCATCAAATTTGGTCACCCATATAGTAGAAACAATACCATAATTCATCAAAATAACTGTATTGTTTGAAAAAGTGCAACCTTTTTCCGAAAATGAACTTAAAATGTCTCCTAAAAAAGGATCCGATTTTCGTGGCGAACGAACCTTTTCAAGTTATTTACCTACCTAAGAAGTACACTTCGAGAAACCCAAATCACCACAACACTTATTTCAGAGACCTTACGATCGTTTCGTTGACAAAGTCAACATCTTCAGAGGAAAAAAATTAAGAATTTTTCTTCCTCTGAAGATGTTGACTTTGTCAACGAAACGATCGTAAGGTCTCTGAAATAAGAGTTGTGGTGAGTTGGGTTTCTCCAAGTGTACTTATTAGTGCTCATCACAGATTCCAGTTTTCACTTAGTTATTTACCTACCTACTAATATATAATTATTCACAAAAGCCTTTTCGAAGAAACTTAAAAATAATGAAAATTTGCAAACATTTTCTTCAAGAAAATCCGAAAACTTTTTTTTATATTAACTTATTAAGCATTTATGATTAACTACCAGAATTTCACCAAAAAAAATCTTACAAAAAATGATTTCTACGGAAGAAGAATAAAATTTCTGCGAAAACTGGCTAAATATTTTTTACACAAAATTTTGCTAAAAGAATACATAAAATTCTCATTATATACCTAATCTAAACTAAAATTGAAAATAAAGTGATTTATTTGCACGAAAATTCATTACAACCTTATTTTAGACGAATTTCATTTAAAAAATGTTCTATCAATTGAATATTTTTTCATACAAAAATTCAAATCTTTCTTTAAATAACATTCAATAAATTCATTTATAAGAAAATTCGCTTATAAAAGAACACTTTATAGAAGAAAATTCGCTAATAAAAATAAATGAAATAAATTTTAAAATATTTAATATCTGGTCTAAATACAGAAGTAGATACTTCTGTGACTTCACAGAGATAACTCTTTTGCTTGTCGATGCTGTAAAAATTGAATCCGATTAGAGAGAAGAAAACAAAATCTTCTGAAGTCACAAATCTTTACGTCTGTGTTAACTGTGGAACGGTTTTAGCAACTAAGGGCAACAACAGCTGCTACTAAACTCGAATTAAAAGTCTTAAGAGTCCTTATCTTTCATTAGTGATTTTTCCATCAAAAAGTCGCTCAAAATATTGGAATCACACAACCTGATCAGATAACATTATAATTGAATCAAAGACGAAAAAAAGTTTAAAAATAGTTGAAAGAGAAACAATGAGATTTGAATCGACGTCCCCTCGACTACAGTAAGGCTTGGCAGTGAAAGTGCAATAAATGGTAAATAACCCATAATGGTCTTCAGTTATTTATTTGTAATATGTAAGGTCTCTTTTAGAGGCATTTTTGCAACTATTTCAACAAACGAGAAGAGTAGCATAAATATAGAAGATTCATAAACCGCAATAGTAATACTAAACTTTACACTTCAAATCTCCAGTTTGACATTTACAGGAGAAAAATTACAAACTTTTCAAAGTAATTTTTCTCGTACTTCTTGACCTCTTTGCGCCATGAAAAAATAGACCTTATTTGTAATAATCGATTTTGTTTAACGCTTACAATATTTTGGTATTGCATCTTCTCTGACTTTTAGTGGCACTAAAATGTTGCTTCGTTAAATGCCTATAACTTTTTTATTTTAACTTACAGACCTACATTTTTGTGTATAGTTTGTTTTTTACAATCTTAACCAGTTTATCAAATTTGGTTGTTATAGCTCTGTTATTTTCGGAGATATGACTTAAAATTTTACCGGATAGACTGGTCCAATATTCCTGGCTAACGAACTGACCCAAGCCACTTGCCAAAGGAAGTTACTCACAAAATTTTATCAAAATCGACTCATTATTTTTGTGTTATCGGTGTGATATATATATATATATATATATATATATATATATATATATATATATATATATATATATATATATATAAACTTATAAAAATTGAAACTGACCCCGAATATGTATCACGCTCATTTGTAGAAATTTTTTTAAAATTCAAAAGTGTAGATCTCCTCATTCACTAATATAATATTATGTTCTAAATAAGAGAATAATTGTTGTTTAACTTTGAAAATGTGTAGATCGTTATTGAAATCAAAAGTACTACAAAATTTATTTACGTGACGACACTGAAGCATAATCTAAATACTTCTCACCTTGTAGAACATATGGTCTTTATACCTCTCGTTATAAACACCAAAGCACCAAACTAAATGGAGTGAAAAACTTGTGAAATATAAAATACTTATCAAAACTTATCGCTTTTTCACTTGATCTAATTCCGTGGATATATATTATAGCATAAAAAAGATTATAAACCTCCATCTGATTTAATGCATGTTTGTGAGAACCCAATTAACACCAGAATCACTTTGAATTTTAGACACGCAATATCTTCTCATTCACACCATATTCGGAGGAACAGCTATTGTAAAAAATTTGAATGGCAATAAAAAATTGATTCGAATACTTCAAGAAGCACTTAATATTAGATTTCTCACTTCATTCAATAACAACCACGTATTTTAGTATACAATATTCAACAGGGACATGTTATTGACCTTAATGAAGAAAATATAAAGATTTCTAACTATAGAGTAGGCGCAGACAAGGCAACGTGTGTATGTTAATGTGTTTTAGATTAGAATAATTTGCAAATAATTTTAAGAGGCATTTTCTATGAACGTAGATTGAAAACAGTAAAGTGAATTACATAGTGGTATAAAAAATTATAATAAAACAGCAATTAGGTACAACAATTTTGGAAAATAAAACCAATAACCCACATAGTAGACAACCAGCTAAACTATGACCATTCCAAAACTAACGGTTCCACTAAAAATACAAAATAAATTAATTTTATAATCCTAAGCTTTAATATAAGGTAATATTATGTCCACAGAACTGTAGAGGTTAAATTGAGATCATTCGCGAAAATTCCATCCTGGACGCAGAAAAAGCGTCTTTCATACAAATATTTTAAATGTTCAATTATAACATGGCCCGAGAGGAAGACATTGATTTTGGCGAGATCTGGTGACCTCGGTGGCCACACAACTGGTCTTCCTTTTCCAATCCACCTTTCTGGAAATTTTTCATCAAGATAATGTTTAATGGGGCCTGTGTGATGCCCTGGAGCACCATCATGAAGGAACTACAATTTTCAAGGTATAGTAAGTGGCACATATTTTAGTACTACAGGTAACTGGCTTTAAAAAAAATCTAGATACATCGCCCCATTTAACGTTCCCCCAAAAAAATGTGGTCCCACTACATACTCTCCTACAATGCCACTCCAAACATTCAAAGACCATCTTGTCTGACTGCTTGTACTGGATATATGAGGATTGCTTGTTACATAGAAATGGAAGTTGTGCCTATTTACAGTTAAGTTTCTATGGAACGTAGCTTCATTCACAAATAAAATAGTATCTGAGAAGCATCTACTCGTCCGTATTTTTTGCTGTGCCCCACTGTCAAGATACAATCCTTCAATGGTAATCGTTATTGGTGAGCTTTTGGTGTAGCTGAATATGATATGGATGCATCTTGTATTTCTGTAACATCCTCTGTACCAATCTACGACTAATGTTCTGACGGCTTGTTACTTCCCGGGTGCCAAGATGAGGATCGTCATAGGTAGTGAGCAACACATTCAATTCATTTTCCTCAGTGCTAATTGTTTTTTTTTTTTCGTGTCAGTCGTACTTAATAGAATCAGTTCTAGAATCGTCCAGGCAGTTTCTGGTGATACACTCTATTGGCTACTAGACAATTTCTTAACATTCTCCTAAAACTCAAAGCATATCGGTTAATTCTTCTAAAGAAAAAAGAGTTTTTGTATTTTTAGTAAAACTTTACTAGTAGCTACTGACTTAAAAAAAGTCTGGACGCAACAAGTGAGTTATGGCAGTGAATTTTCATAAAAATGCTTTTGATAGAAAATATGTCTTTAGTGAATTTTCTTTAAAAAAAATCACTATTGAAGAGATCCCGACTTTTGACTTATGAAAAAAATCTTGATGAGCGCAAATTAGGACTCCTAGAACCCATATCCGGGGTCAGTTTCATTTTTTATATATTTGTTAATTTTTTTTATTTCAACAACACACCACGAGGGCTCACAGCTTAAATACTATCGTACCGTGGCTGTCGACAAGGAGCAAAGAGGCAACTTGTTAATTGTGGACTTGAAGGTTTGGAGGTTCGGAGGAGAAGGAAAAACATGTGCCGGCAAGGAATTCCACAACTTGGAAGTCCTCAGGACAAAAGAGCGGGCATAACAATATGTTCTATGCCTGGTGACCTGGACAGTAAAAGGGTGCATTCGCTCTGTTCCCCTGGTAGATCTGTTGGGGGCAGCAGGTGGAGGAACTTCGGAAGAAAGCTCATTTGAGCAGTGCCCGTGCAGATATCTATAAAAGAGAGAGAGAGAGAGAGAGAGAGAGAGAGAGAGAGAGAGAGAGAGAGAGAGAGAGATAGATAGCGAGAGAGAGAGCGAGAGAGAGACATCACCAACGCCACGTCGGTTGACAAGGAATGGTAGTCGTTGGGTGAGGGTAGGGTCACCGATGAGACGTCTAGGTCTCTTATGAATAGAGTCCAGGATAGCGAGTGTAGAAGCGGCAGCGGCACCCAGGATGTGGGAGCAGTATTCAGGTTTGGCCTTATTTGTGAAGTATATAAGGTATAGAGATTAGCTGGTGAAAAGTATTTGCGAGCCCGGAAAAGGAAACCTAATTTCTTAGCAACCGCTTCTGCAATTGATGTGACATGTTGGTGCCAATTGAGATTTCGATCCACAAAAATGCCAACAAGTGAAAAGGACTCATTACTTTGATGTTTATATATATATATATATATATATATATATATATATATATATATATATATATATATATATATATATATATATATATATATATATATATATATATATATATGTATCACACCGATAACTCAAAAAATAATAGGCCAATTTTGATCAAATTTGGTGAGTACCTTACTTTTGCAAGTTCATTAGCCAGGAAAATCGGTCCAGGCTTTTTGGGGAATTTTGTATTTTCTTTCTGAAAAAAATTATATCCCCAGAGATAATAAAGTAAGGGCAACCAAATTTGGTACACATGTCTGTATTATAAGTAGCCACCCACGTACTAAGTTATAGGCATCTGGAACAAAAAAAAAAAGATTTTTCCTCAAAACGTCAAAGTTGCGATTTGAAACGTCTAAATTTGCCACATTTAGGCAAAGAACCTGAAACAAATACGGATTATGTAAAGGAAATGCTGCAAGAAGAATGCTCTGCAAACCCTTAAGTTTCAGCTTCAACCGTCAATGTCCTTCATTTTACTAACATATTTACACAAAATTCATTTCAAATAGAGCCTTTCTTTGATGCTTTGGCTGTAGGTTCAGTTAAGCTGATACTTTGGTTGTAGGTTTATTTAAGTTTATGGTTTAACGGTGTATAAATTTTAGCTAATATTCGTAGAAAGAATTCGTTAGTGAGGAGACCGAGAATTTTAAAATGATTTGTTCAAATGAGCGCAAATTAGGCCCCCTAGAATCCATATCCGGGTTTACTTTCAGTTTTTATCTGTTTGCATTTCTACGGTAAAGCTCAATATAATTCTTCTTATATAAGTTAGGAGAAAAAATTGTGTACGTTAAATATAGGGTCTCTTAAGCTACATCTTATAAAAATATTTTGACAATCACAGGCTGGCCCATAAGTCGTTGGTGATCCCAAAAATTGTTTTTTTCGAACACCCTTATATTATTGCATTTTTGCATTTTTTTATCGAAATATGATGCATGTGTGTTAGACAAAAATTGAGACGCAGTGGGTGCGTTTTGGTAGCGAATTTTTGTTAGATCCTTCGAATTTCAATAATTCAATTGGCTATTAACCTAAGGTTTTTTGGCTAGGGAACTAGTTTTCTCGTAAACATTTTAAGTTCATTTTTTTACATTTTCAACCAATAAGTAAATTAGGTAAAGTATGGTACATTGTTTCTACTATATAGGCTATACCAGTAGCCAGATTGATGCCTGCGTGCATTAGCCAGATATATTTGCTATTAAAAGCCTTTTTAATAATACCCACTTCCATAATACACTTGCTGCGTCCAGAGTTTTTTAAATAAAGTAGGCGTCAGCATATACGCGCAGACTGTTCATTACTCAAAAACCTAGTGTTAGAGTATTAGGTGGCGCAAAGTATGATGAACATTGACTCCTCTAATAAGTACACTTGGAGAACCCAAATCACCACAACACATTTTAAAAGACCTGACGATCGTTTCACTAACCAAGTTAGCGTCAGTGAAACGCTCGTCAGGTCTTTTAAAATGTGTTGTGGTGATCTGAGTTCTCCAATTGTACTTATCAGTGCTCATCACACGTTCCAATCTTCACTTATTGACTCCTCTATTTGTTCGCCTTGAGATAATGACGTTTTACTCACTCTCTCTTTTTACTTTATCACTGTGAGAGAAAACCCAAAATATTTTAATATGTTAGGAAACAATTATCCAACTAGAAATACAGGTATTGTTGCTATACCTCAACCATCTCCTTCACTTTTTCAGAAGGGAACAAAACATATGGAAATAAAGGCATTCAACCATTTACCTGCGTACATAAGGTATATTCACTGGGCTTGTACAATTCAAGAGGGCCAAAGAAATATTTTTTAGACCACTAATTTTATTCAATTAATAAATATTTTAATATTGGGTGATCCTTATTTGTATGTTATTTTGTTGCATTCTAATACATTTTATATACTTTTTGATGTGTACATATGATGTCTGTATTTATTCATTGGAGCGCGCATACGTTTTTGAGTACGTTGTGTAGGTTAATTTTTGAAATTTGCACAATGTTTCAGATTTTGTGCCCTTTTGTTAGTTTTTTAATAGGTTTTTCTACTTTAGTTATTGACTTCTTAACTGTAAGCTGACCATCTTTAGTTAGTGACTGCCAAATTGTAGTAGTAGTACAATCTTGTAGTACAATCTTCATAGATTATAATATTATGTATTACATAAGTTTTGACGAGTTCCTTACCCATTTGGGATTTTATGAATAAACTTTCATTACTATATTATTATTATTCTTAAATTTATATATATATATATATATATATATATATATATATATATATATATATATATATATATATATATATATATATATATATATATATATATATATATATATATATATTATATATATATATATATATGGTAGAAACAATGTACCATATTTCATCAAAATAACTTTATTGTTTTAAAATGTACAGAAATTTTCCGAAAATAAACTTAAAATATTCCCAAAAAAACTGGTTTCCTCGCCAACCAACCTTAGGTTAATAGCAAATTGAGCTATTGAAATTTGAAGCACTTAATAAAAGTTAGCTACCATAACGCACTTGCTGCGTCTAGAATTTCTCTTCTTACAAACATGCATTATATTTCGATGGAAAATGCAAAAATATAAGGAGTCGTTGATAAAAAAAAAAAGATAATTTGTACCAACGACTTATGCCACCTGTGATTTTAAAAATAATTTTAAAAGACACCCTATAATTAACGTATATTTTATCTCGTATCTTGCATAATAACGGACATATTGAGCTTAACCATAGAAATGCATCACCCCGTATATATTAGAACACATAAAAATCGAAACCAACCCCGGATATGTGTTCTAGAGGATCTCGTTCGCGCTCATTTAAAGAAATGTTTTCAAAATTTAAAATTGGCAATCCTCCTTTTAGAAAAATTTTACTACGGAGATTTACTAAAAATTATAGACCATTAAACAATAAACTCTATACATAACTAAAACTACTGTCAAGCATAAGAGAAAGGGTATATTTGAAATACATTTTCTGGACACACTTTAATAAAATGAAGGACAATGACGATTGAAGCTAAAACTTGAGTGTCTGTAAAACACTTTTCTTGCTACATTTTTTCTACCTAACCTGCATTCGTTACAGGTTCTTTGCCTAAATGTTGCGAATTTTTACGTTTCAAATCACGACTTTTACGTAAGAGGAAAATCCCTTTTTTTTTAAATGCCTATAACTTTTAGATCTTTTAACGTGGAGATCTCTAAACTTTGGTATATAATTTACTTTTTATGACGTACACCCGCATACCAATTTTGTTTGCCATAACTGTGTTATTTCCGGTGATATATAAATTTTCCAAAAGAAATTACAACATTTTCCGGGAAAAACCAGGCCGATTTTCCTGGATAATAAACATACCTAAGCCATTTGCAAAGGAAAGGTAGTAACTAAATTTGAACTAAAATGGCCCGATATTTTTTGAGGTATCGATTATATATATATATATATATATATATATATATATATATATATATATATATATATATATATATATATATATATATATATATAGTTCGCGCTCATTTGAAGACATTTGTTCAAAATTCAAAAGTTACAATCTGCTCTTTAGTGATTTTTTAAACAACATTCACTAAAAGGCAACTCTATCTCACATTAAGATCTATGGTAAATGAACAACCGATACAGATATGACATAGTATACAACAAAATCTTTAGAGTTCTTTTTGTACAAAAAAGCTAACATTTTGAACATTGTTTACAGACTTTGAGATTTTGAGTATCATATCATAAGTATCATATCAGTATCATAAGACTGGACTATGTAATTCTTTACAGACTTCACTTGTGTTAGGTGCTTCTGATAATAAAAAATGTTATTACTAATTTTAATGTATTCCTACAAACAAACAAATGGTGTTGCGGAATAGAGAATTGGATTAGCTTTAGAAGATGTATCACACCACCTACCATCCAATCTCAAAATTTCGAAGGGGTAGCTACCATTTGAAGAAAATAGGCGTGATATTTTTATATCAAAAAGTTAGTTTTGTATATATATATATATATATATATATATATATATATATATATATATATATATATATATATATATATATATATATATATAACCTATAAAACATTAACCTGACCACGTATATGTGTTAAGGAGACCCAGTTCGTGCTCATTTGGAGAAAGTCGGAATCTCCTTAATGGCGAATTTTTTCTCCAAAAATTCGCTAATAATAACACCTTAAACTGTTTACATTCATTAAACAACCAACTGTCAACATAACCTCGCGATTGAATTTCAAACTGCGTATCTATCACCTGAACATGATCTTTCCCCTCTCATTGGTGGACTGGATAAAGCCAGTTTTGACAATACATAGATAGATACAGCGAGTTTTGATATAATTTTCAATGTTTGAAAGAACTCACACGAGACTGCCGAAAGGGAGGATGATCCACCTAGTTATAAGTTACAAGAATTGTAGGATATATTAGCGGATTGTTTTGTTCGACACTAAGGCTAGGCGCAAATTGAGACACGTATAGCACGTGTGACGTGACGCAGCACAGCGCGTGTTTTTGTAACCTATAGGATTCAATGAAACAGCGCAGGTTGGGTACATGACGCGATGTCGCGCCACACGCGTCAGTGCGGCGCAGTGGTCGAGACACAGTTTTACGTGCCACACGTGTCACAACTTGTTGTGCAATAGTAAATATTTTAGTTTTTCGTTTTCTTGTTTACATTTGTTTGTAAAAAAATCATGACAGAAGAAAAATTAATTGAGGCGGTGAGGGAGCATAGAGTGCTTTACGACACAAAGCATGAAAATTACATGAAAACAAAATACAAGAATCGGATTTGGAATGAACTGGCAAAGGATTTGAATATGAAAGACGGTAAGTACACAAATTTATTTCCATTATTTATTAGTAATATCAAAATTAAATATCTTTATCATAACATATTATTTAGTATTATCTTAACATAGGTTGTTTGCCATCATTATTATAATAAATAGTCTATTTTCTAACGTACCTATACCAAAAACTGAAGCTGAGATAAAAAGGAAAAAAATAAAAAAATCATATTATATTGTTAATAATTTCCTTGAATAACGGATTGATGTTGCCACGGAACTGCTCCCCAATTATTAAAATATTCAGTGAAATTTTGCCTCACTCTGAAAGCAGCTGATGAATTCCTCACTCTGCTCCCTTGTACGTGAAGTAACTGAGTTTGCGGCAACTGTTCGATTTCATTTACATCTTCTGGTATGACTGTTGAAGATCGTAAATAATTATGCAAAACGCAAGCGGCTTTTACAACATCTCTCACCGTTTCCACTTTAGTTTCAAACGGCCTCCTAAACACCCGAAACCGTGATGATAGTACACCGAAGGCACATTCAACAGTTTGTCTTGCTCTAGAAAGGCGTGCGTTGAAAACTTGGTGTTCATAATTTCCTGTTACATGCCTCCTGGGATATGGTCTCATAAGATTTTCCGATAAAGGAAAAGCCTCATCTCCCACAAAAACGTAGGGTACAGGATCAGAAATCGTAGGTATTCGTTCAGGAGATGGAAGTAATAAAGTGTGTTTTCTCATTTTCCTGCCCAAAGCACTACTAGCAAATATATTCCCATCGCTGAATCTTCCCATAGCTCCAACATCAACTGTGATGAATTTGTAGTCCGCGTCAACTGTAGCCATCAAAACGATGGAGAATGTATGTTTATAATTAAAGTATGACGATCCGCTTTTATTTGGCTTTTTAATCACAATATGTTTTCCGTCGAGAGCTCCAATGCAATGTGGGAATTGCCATCTTTGCTCAAACCGTGAAGCTATAGATTTCCATGTTTCTGTTGTGGGTTCGGGTAAATATATCGTTTGCATCTTATTCCATATAGCGACAGCTACTTCTTGGACAATATTAGACACTGTGCGATCTCCCAACAGATAGTTATAAGAAATACTTTTGTAGGTGTCTCCAGAAGCCAAATATCTGAAACAAAACAAAATTAATTAATAAATATTATATTGTAAAATATCGGTTTCTCAGAGAACGATAATTATTGTTAAAATAAAAATTATTAAAAATGTATTTATAATAAAATATTCCCTTATTTCTTTCTTTTATTGGATTTTGTTTCAGGGGAAGAGGCGAAAACTACATGGCTTAAATTGAGAAACTCCTATCGAGACGCACGACGGCGACAAATGAAATATGTTAAAAGTGGTGCTGCCTCAGAAAACATTAAGCTTTGGCGGTTTCAAAAGCAAATGACGTTTTTGGAAGATTTTATGTCCACTGGACAACGTGAAGGAAACGTCAACGATAGCGATGACGAATCACAACTTTCACCTGCAGTAACCATAAGCAATGAAAATGCAGAAGAGGATAATTCACACGAAATTGACACGAATGAACAATCAATCAATGCTGATGTTGATGATGGAGACACCATTGATGGAACAAGGAAAAGGACTAGCACATTATCTCAAACTCCAGTGACCAACAGCAAACAGCCAAAACGCAGAAAGCAGGACGATTTGCAATCTTTATTTAAGCGATCTCTACAGCAGCGAGATGAGAGATCCAAACAACGGGCGGAAGAAAGAAGAAAATTGGAATCAAGGGGAAATCTGCAAGATGACCCTCTGTATAATTTTTTCTTCTCTATGTACCAGCTGACAAGAAAAATGCCATCCAATTACCAGCATAGGGTGAGGAGCCAAGTTTTCCAGGCTGTGTCAGAAGCAGAAGAGGAAATTATGAACATCCCAAGGCTGCCACCTTCGACATCACACTCCACTTCTTCACATTCAGGTGTAAGCCCTCCGTTTCCGTCGCCCCATGCTTGGTCAGATTCCCAGAGTTTGATCTTCTGTTCTCAACAGCAACAACAACAACAACAACAAGAACAACCTAGAAACCTGCACGATTTGGATCAGGCTGGAAATTCCAGTTTGGCAGACTATGTAAGCCAATTTAACAGTCATTGATTGATTACATAGTGTAATAAAAAAATAACTTAATTATGAATTTGATTATTACTTACCTCATGAAAACTGCAAGTTTTTCTTCAGTTGCTATAGGCTTTTGAGCATTACATCCAGTTGAGTCAATGTCTTGTCGAATCATCTCATGGACTTCAGAAAACTGTCTGCGATTCATGCGAAAGTAATTGGTAAAATCAGCATCGCTCATCATAGTTGTAATTTTAAACTGTCCACTCCTTTTTCTCTCTGATAGAATGTATTTATTAGGTGATTTAAATTTAGTTTTCATCAAGAAACAGAACAAAATTTCCTCTTCAGCATCGTCTGATTCCGATTCAGAACTTATGTTTAATAATAAAAATTGATTTGTACGTGTATCGGACATTTCTATGCGGCGGTAGCGAGTTATTCTGATTCAGAATAATTTTAAAAAAATGTTTTCTTCGTGTAACATGCGGCAGTGGCGAGTGATAACTGCGTCCCAATTTGCGGATCACCGCGCAGCACGTGTGGTACGCACGCGTCGTGTCTCTCGCGTCACGCCACGTCACACGTGCTATACGTGTCTCAATTTGCGCCTAGCTTAAAGAGAAACGAAATAATTCAATAAAACAGGCTGTCAAAACATATAAAGTGATATAATCGGTCGTAAAACGCAGCAGACGGCGAATATTTGCATACACAGGAGGGAAAGGATTCTGTAGGTATATTTCTCATCTAGTTTATTTATCTATACCTGAATAAATTATTTAAATTCTGTCTATTATTTTAAAGCCAAACAGGATACATTAATATCAGAATGATCGTTATTCAATACACTTAAGATAAGAAAGTGAGAACGTTAAGATTCAACATTGATTTCGTGTGGGAAATCCCCATGGTTTATGTATGCAAAACGGGCGGAACAAATGTATTATGCTCCACAAATTCCTGCCATATTTTGTGTATTTCAATACCACTCTTATAAAATCATAATAGTCAAAAATCTTATGTTATATATATATATATATATATATATATATATATATATATATATATATATATATATATATATATATATATATATATATATATATATATACAGGGTGGCGCATTAAAAACGAAACGGACCGATTTGCGTCCAGAGAAATTTTTTAAAGAAACGCTGAAACACGTCAATTTTAATATTGAGGGACATGTTTTGACACAAAACTCAACTTTGTCATATCAACCCTTTAAGGGTGGTGATAACAACCCTTATATTTTAAATAGGGAACATGGGTCGCGTGTTACATCAATTGAAAGCTCTTTCTTTTCTAAATTCAGCACGCTATTTTTTTTTGGAAGTTTTATCAACTCGTTTAAAAATTATTCACAGTTGAAGATGTAAAAACGCATTTGACTCATTCCGATAAGAAATGTGCTGATAGTCAATGTTTTGTTGGTTTGTAAACAAAAAATTAACTATTAGAACATTTCTTATCGGAATGCGGTTTATTATTTCAGTTTATCGGTCGGTTTGATACTTGATAGTACTACCGAAAATTAATTTCACAATGGTGTATTCTGTAGAAGAAATAGTTGAAATAATTACTCTTTTTTTCAAAAACGATGACTGTGCCAACCGTACTGCAAATTTTTTATTGAACGACATCCGATCAGACATGTTAACAGAAAATACATTTTGGAATTAGTTGCAAAGTTTCGACAAAGTGTTTCAGTAGCCAACAAAAAACGGGATCCTGAACGTAAATTTCCGGTTAGAAATGAGACTACTGAGATTGACGTTTTAGTACAAATTGCTGCAGACCCTACTTTGAGCACGAGAAAATTGACCACTGTTTCAAACATGAAACTATTCCGCGAATATAGAAGCATCATAAATTTCACCCGTATAAAATTCATCTTGTACAACAACTGAATGAAGATCATTTTGATCGGCGGCTGGAGTTTTGTGAAGTTATGATTGCACGAATAGCTGATAACGGGAACTTTATGGTTAATATCTGTTTTCAGACGAGTGTACGTTTTTATTAAACTCTACAGTCAATCGTCATAATATTCGTTATCGGGCAGATAATAATCCAAGAAATTTTCACGAAGTCCACACTAAAACTCCACAGAAATTGAATGTATGGACTGGCATTTTTGGACACCGTTTATTCAGACCAATTTTTCTTGATGGCAATTTGAGTGGCGACACGTATTTGGAGTTACTATAAGATATCGTTTACCCTCTACTAATTGACGTTGTTGAAAATGATGATCGCTATTAAGAAAACCAATTAGTGTTTCAACAAGATGGAACTCCTTCGCATTTTTCACAACTTGTTAGGGAGTTTTTGAACATAGAGTTTCCAGGACAATGGATTGGGCGTAGATGTGCTATTGAGTGGCCCCCTAGAGCACCGGATTTAACTCCTTTAGACTTCTCTTTATGAGACCATTTAAAGAGTAGAATTTACGCAACAGAACCGTAGTCTCTGGAAGAATTACGACGACGCATTGTTGAAGAATGCCGTCTAATAACTCCACAAATGCTCCAGAATGTCAGAGCTCGTTTTGAACAAAATTCGTACTTTTGCATGGAAGCTGGTGGTCAACAATTTGAACACTTACTCAACTGAATAAACATTTTTGAACGTTTGGATTTGTTTTTTATTTATTTTTAACGAAAAATTGCCTAATTAGTGCATTTCTTATCACAATGAATGAAATACGTTCTTGCAACTCCAACTGTGAATAATTTTTAAACGAGTTGATAAAACTTCCAAAAAAATTAGTGTGCTGAATTCAGAAAAAAAAAGAGCTTTCAAATGATGTAACACTCGATCCATGTTCCCTATTTAAAATATAAGGGTTGTTATCACCACCCTTAAGGGGTTGATGTGACAGAGTTGAGTTTTATGTCAAAATATGTCCCCCTAAATATTAAAATTGACGTGTTTCAGAGTTTCTTAAAAAAATTCTCTGGACGCAAAGCGGTCTGTTTCGTTTTCAATGCGCCACTCTGTATGTATCACACCGATAACTCAAAAAATAATAGACCGATTTTGATAAAATTTAGCATGTAACTTCTTTTTATAAGTGGCTTGGATAAGTTCGTTAGCCAGAAAAATCTAACCTGGTTTTCCGGGAAAATTTTGGGTTCCTTTTCGGAAAAATCTTTTATCTCAAAAAATAGAAAAGCTATGACAACCAAATTAGGTACGTAAGTTTACGATATTAAAAGGAAACTATGCGCCAAAATTTATATTTCCATGTTAAAATCAAAAAAAGTTATAAAAAAATATTAGGTGTCAGATCATTTCTATGAAAATTCACTACCATAACGCTCATGCTGCATCCAGACTTTTTTATATTACTGCCAACTATGTGATAGTTATGACAAAAATTTTGAATGCCAATCTGTTTTGACATGTATACATTTAAAATTCTTTTTACCGGTACAAGCTAAGGCTTTTTTTGTGCAGCACATTGTATAATGTTATGACACATATATTTGCTATTACTATCATTATGACTTCCATTATGAATTATGATATCTAAACACAGTGATAAAACTGAAATGCCTTTAACTATTATCTCTAACAAATACATGGTCAACAAACAAGAGATGACTAAAAGTTAACTAAACATTGACCAATAATATTGCATGTCAAAACATGCAAACATAACATTCTTTCGAAGAAATTGTTCGAAGATATTGCCGCCGATTTCCAGACATTTATTCTTTTTAATAAATGATTTCCAGTGGCTCGATCTATTTCAGCATTTCTTAAAGAATTAAATGCCTCTCTTACTTTAGATTGCATATTCGATGGTAGTGAATTTTCATAAAAATGTTTTTAATAGCAAATATGTGTTTTTTAAGAAAGCAGGCATCAAATTTGGTTACCAGTATAACCTATATAGTAGAAACAATGTGCAATGTTTCATAAAAATAACTTTATTGTTTGAAAATGTACAAAAATTTCCGAAAGTAAACTTAAAGTGTTCCCGAAAAAATTGGGTTCTTGATCAACCTTATAGGTTAATAGCAAATTGAGCTATTCAAATTTGAAGCATTTAATGAAAATTCGCTACCATAACGCACTTGCTGCGTTCCCAATTTCTTTTCTTACAAACATGCATTATATTTTGATAGAAAATGCAAACATGCAATAACATAAGGCGTGTTCGATTAAAAAAAAATCCACTCACCACTTCTGGGCCACCCTGTGATTGTAGAAATATTTTTTAAGATGTAGCTCAAGACACCTATAATTAATGTATACATTTTTTTCGTTTCTTGTAGAATAACGGATATATTGAGCTTTATTGATTTTTTACAAAAATTCGACAAAAATTATATAGTACCATTAAACGATAAAGTCTAGCTAAGACTACTACTGCCAAAGCATCAGAGAAAGGGTCTATTTGAAATGAGTTTTCTGGAAATATTTTAGTAAAATGAAGGGCAATAACGGTTGAAGCTAAGGCTCCAGGCTTTCTTAAACGTTCTTCTTGGGACATTTTCTTTTCATAGCTCGTAATAGTTTCAGTTTCTTTGCCTAAATGTTGCCAATTTTGACGCTTTAAAACGCGACTTTGACGTTTTCAGGAAAACCCCAATTTTTTTTATAAATGCCTCTAACTTTTTGTCTTTTAACCTACACAACTAAATTTTGGTACGTAATTTACCTATAATGATATAAATCCGCGTACCAAATTTCGTTGCCCTTACTTTGTTGTTTCCGGAGATATAATTTTTTTTCGAAAGAAAACACAAAATTTACCGGGAAAACCTGGGCTAATTTCCCTGGTTAACGAACTTATCCGAGCCACTTGCAAAAGGAACATATAAAAATTGAAAGTGACTACGGATATGTTGCCGATATGAGTTATTGTTTGTCAAACTAAAATCATTTTTGTCTCCTACAAATTTAAACATTTTGGCAAAAAAAAAGGATTGTTTGGAAAAAATAGCAGTCAGAAAGACATTATGGAATAGCAGAGATTTATGGTAAATGAAGGTGGTGGTTGAAGTGTTAGAAGGTGAGAAATAGAAGGGCAAAAGAAATTACATTCGGAACGTCAAAATTTGAAGTTTACTGAATTTGGTGTAGGACTGTCAAACTATTTAGGATATAACCTTCCAAATTGTGTTATAATACAGCACAAGTCTAAGACTTATTGTACTAACATAATGTATAATTTTTAATAATAATAATAATAATAATAATAATAATAATAATAATAATAATAATAATAATAATAAGAATAATAATAATATGTGTTCTAAGGGACCTAATTAGCGCTCATTTGAAGAAACTTTTTCAAAATTCAAAAGTCGGGATCTCCTCAATCGTGAATTTTTTAAAGAAAATTCACTAAAACATATTTAACAATTGGTCCACAATTAACGCAAATATCGGCGAACATTCATAAAAAATAATAATTTGTTGAGGATTTCCCTCGGTATCCCTGAGATTCCTTTGTGAAATCTTGACCTGGTTAAAATAGAACGACCTTAGGAGTATGCCTTTCAAGTAAAACTATATTTTCAAAAAGTGGTCCACAATTGACGCAAATATCGATGAATACACATAAAAAACAATTTTTGAGGATTTCCATCGATTTACCTGAGATCACACCTGACCTGACTTGACTTGATGAAAATCAGATCACCTCTTCAAACAAAACATTTTTTTTTTAAATTGGTTCACAATTGACGAAAATATCGGTGAGCATATATATATATATATATATATATATATATATATATATATATATATATATATATATATATATATATATATATATATATATATATATATATATATATATATATATATATATATATATATATATATATATATATATATATTTAAGGATATCCCTCGATTTCCCTGAGATCCCATCATCAGATCCTGACTTGGTGAAAATGAGAGAGGATGCTCTTTCAAACAAACCAATATATTTTTTAATTGCTACACAATTGACGAAAATATCGGGAAACATACATAAAAAATACATACAGGCGAACATAGAACCTCCTTCTTTATTGAAGTGGATTAAAAATATAAAATGGTACAGTTTCTACTAAAGATTATGTTTAAAACTTACGTTACACTAGTAACATATTTTTACGAAAGTTCGGTATCATAAAGCAGTTATTGTTGTCCCCGAACTTTTTACTTTGTAGATACGAGGATCAATATTTTGAAAAAAATCGTTTTTAATGTCGTATGAAGGTAGGAGTTAAACGACTATTGTCCTTCCTATAAAAACATGCATGTTTCTTGTCGCAAAAAATCTGTACTGAGCTGTTATATTCCATGCGTTAAAAATTTAACAATTTATAACGTTTTGCTTACAGGTACAAGCAGTAAAACGATGAGAAACGATCGTAGTTAGCTGTACAATTTCGTGTTGATCGCTTCTTCTGTAAAAAAAGTACTAATATGTTGTCAGTTTGTTAATAAGACGTGACTCATTAAAGTTTCTGAAGCGTAACTGGTTGGTGCTGTTCGATATTTGGTAGACTAGGAGACCACACCAGCTATTCACCGCAGCATGCTTGACCAAAAGTGCTTTTATGAATATAATATTAATACACGGATCAAGGAGAAATTTGTTCGGCCGCAACCGACGTGATTAAGCTATTGTTGAATGTAATCGTGTAACGGTAAAATTGAAGTGCTGTAAGATGGTGCGATAATGATCGGCTTCAAGTTCAGAGGCACATGCGTGACATAAATTTTCCAGATTTTTCATCACCACTGTTACTTAATGAAATTAGGTCTTTCTGAATTACTAAAATTTTTAGAACAATTCTCAATTGAAATAAAGCCGAAAGCAGAATCACTCCCAAAAATCACAAAAATATTAACAGATAATTATGCGTTAGATACGTATTTCGTCAACGAAGTTATCTCATTAGTAGCTGTTCAAAACCGACTGACTAAATACGTTACTCGAACCCGCGACCTCATAGCCCAAACTCTACCGGTTACTCGCCCGGCGAACTCGGCTACGCAGCATTTTATCAGTTGATGAAGATAAGTACCAGTCAGTAAGTGAATATTGGAACCTGTGATGAGCACTGATAAGTACACTTGGAGAACCCAAATCACCACTACACATTTTAAAAGACCTGACGGTCGTTTCACTAACCAAGTTAGCGTCATCAGATAATGAATTTTTTTTTTTTGCCTGCGATTAGTTTCCCATCTCAGGTCGGTCTCTTTACCTAAGATCCGGTATATAAGGCGATGTTAGTTTTAAAAGTAGTTAGAATTTTTCATCCTCTGATGACGCTAACTTGGTTAGTGAAACGATCGTCAGGTCTTTTAAAATGTGTTGTGGTGATTTGGGTTCTCCAAGTGTACTTATCAGTACCAGTCATATTGTATGATCCCTAAACGGTACATGAATTTGTTTTTTGTGTACTGATCTACAATCAATGCCTTTCCGAAATATATTTTACAATGTTGACAGTAACATTGATTTTCTGACTGACAGGTTATACCAGTTATTTCATGAACATTTGCCCGTAGAGAGCCCTGAACTGAAGACCAAGACTGCCGAGGATAACGGATAGCACTTAAAAAAAAATCTGGACGCAGCAAGTGCGTTATGGTAGTGAATTTTCATAAAGATGTTTTTTAATAGCAAATATGTGTTTCTTTTTTTAGAAAGCAGTAATCAAATTTGGTTACCAGTATAACCTATATAGTATAAACAATGTGCCATGTTTCATCAAAATAACTTTTTTGTTTGAAAATGTATAAAAATTTCCTAAAGTAAACTTAAAGTGTTCCCGACAAAACTGATTTCTTGGTCAACCTTATAGGTTAATAGGAAATTGAGCTATTCAAATTTGAAGCATTTAATGAAAATTCGCTACCATAACGCACTTGCTGGGTTCCGAATTTCTTTTCTTACAAACATGCATTATATTTCGATGGAAAATGGAAACATGCAATAACATAAGGCGTGTTCCATTGAAAAAACGACTTATGGGCCAGCCTGTGATTGTAGAAATAATTTTTTAATATGTAGCTCTAGACACCCTATAATTATTAATGTATGCCATTTTTTTGTTATACTTGTATAATACCGGAAATATAGAGCTTTATTGAGTTTTTACGAAAATTCGACAAAAATTATATACCATTAAACCATAAAGTCTAGCTAAGACTACTACTGCCAAAGCATCAGAGAAAGGGTCTATTTGAAATAAATTTTCTGGAAATATTTTAGTAAAATGAAGGACAATGACCGTTGAAGCTAACACTTCAGGGTTTGTAAAGCATTCTTCTTGATACATCTTCTTTCCATATCAGTTTCAGGTTCTTTGCCTAAATGTTGCCAATTTTGACGCTTTAAAACGCGACTTTGACGTTTTCAGGAAAACCCCAATTTATTTTTTTATAAATGCCTGTAACTTTTTGTCTTTTAACCTACACAACTAATTTCTTTTCGAAAGAAAACACAAAATTTTCTGGGAGAACCTGAGCCGATTTTCCTGGCTAACGACTTGATCCAAGCCACTTGCAAAAGGAAGGCATTCACCAAATTTAATCAAAATCGGTCTATTATTTTTTGAGTTATCTGTGTGATACGTATATATATATATATATATATATATATATATATATATATATATATATATATATATATATATATATATATATATATATATATATATATATATATATATATATAACAATTGAAACTGACCCCGGATATGTGTTCTAGGGGGCCTAATTAGCGCTCATTTGAAGAAATTTTTTCAACATTCACATTTCTCTACACTAGTGAATTTTTTAAAAGAAAATTCAATAAAAGTACACTTGGAGAACTTAAATCACCACAACACACCTTTTTAAAGACCTGGCGATCGTTGCACTGACAAAGCTAGCGTCATCAGAGGATGAAAAAAATCTGAATTTTTCATCTTCTAATGACGCTAACTTTGTTAGTGACACGATCATCAGGTCTTTAAAAAGATGTGTTTTGGTGATTTGGGTTCTCAAAGTGTACTTATCAGTGCTCATCACAGGTTCCCATTTTCACTTAGGGATAATCTTAAATTGATGATGCATAAAAGAGACAAAACCGAAGTCCGTTTAACGAAAATAAACTAACAGGCTCAATGGGCGTATTAAAAATCCCTTCGTTATCTGATAACTTATGCTGTACACCGGGAAAAGCGAGCATATCTGGCATTTAAAACTGGTAACCGTAGAAGGGGAAATATTTTCAGAGTCAATTGTCTGATCCAAAAATCGTCGGTCAGTTTTTCTACGATAACTCATCCTAATGGTGATGATTCCAGTGTCGGCTCGTGGGTGTCTTACATGGGTGAGTACAGTGTTTGTGAGTAGGATTGCCTATTAGTAACCAGTGGCGCCACAGGCGAAAATTTTGAAAATTTTTAAGATCACGGGTTTTCCTGACACTTCAGAATTTCAATAAAAAATTCTCTTATACAAAAATATAGACTCTTACAAAAATATTTTTTGGGAAATTGGTGATATTTGAAATAATATTTAATCACGAATATCGAGCGCATAAATAAATTAAAGTAATGGGTGGCAACATGTGAAAAATTTGATATAGGCATCTTACCGTTACTTGTAGAGGAAATCAGCTCGTCTGTCCTTATTGTTCACAAAAATGTTAATCACTTTTTCATTAAAGTCCCGGATTTGTTTCACAATTTTTTTTCTTGATGGACAACATGGCCAATGCTGTAAGCCTGTCTTTGTTCACGGTATTTCTTAAAAATGTCTTAACGCGTTTTATTTCACTTTCTGAAGTGATCATTGGAATCGTTGCTACAATATTACATAGTTTATAAATTTCGGAAAATGCTTCGTTAAGGTTATTTACTTTTAGAAAATTCAAGAAAGCACTAACACCTTCCATAGTTCTCAAATCTTCTCGGTTGTATAAAGTAATTAATTCTGTTCTAAGTTTCCTCGTGTCAAAAAAATTATAGCACTGAATACTAGTTTGAAAATTATTTTCCGGGAAGTTTACTTTGTTAGAATTAAAACTAACAACAAATTTGAACGAGACCAATGGTCTGTGAAAGAAAATCTATCTTTTAATTGTGTTTAATAACGTCACATACTTATATTGCAGCACTTCTACGATTATCACCTATCCCCTCAGCATATATCGGTCTTTTGGAGCTAGTTTCTACTGGCACATAAGCAGTGTCCGGTAATTCCGACCTTACTTCTCCAATTTCTGTATCAAATGAAGACCCACAATTTTTTATATAAGGGCCAGTAGCCGTTCGTTGTTAAAGTTGATTACACAAAACATCAACATGGGGCATGACATAAAGATCTTTTTCATAAGTCACCCTTAAAATCACACAGTAAGCAAGCGACTTCGCGCCTTATTGACAGCCGGGCAAGAATAAAGGTAAAAATAAGTAAGTCGTTTCGTTTACCAAATTTAACAAGTTAAATATCTATCTCATATCTAAATCTATAATAATTTGTATGTATGCATGCATGTATGTATGCATATATGTATGTATGTATGTATGTATGTATGTATGTATGTATGTATGTATGTATGTATGTAGGTATGTTTTTTTTTGATGGACTACCTTATGTAGCCTTTCTAACTCCTGACACAACCCTCGTACCGCCTTCGCATTTCTTCGGGGCTGCGTCGTTTGATGGTTTTCCATGACTTCACTGCTTCGCATTATTTCCTACATCCCCCGTCCTCTTGCGAGATCAGGGGTTCGGGGGCGGTTCCTCATTTGGTGAATTATCGATAGCTCTCCTTTTTTCCTGTTTTGCCTTCCGGATGCTCGTAACGAATATCTCTACGGCATTCCAGTTGTTCTCGTTATCTAACATTTCAGTGACTAGATTTTCTGCTTTAACTTCCTTGCCTATTGTCCGTCTTAACTCCATTCTTTGGTGCTCGCACTCTAGACATTCGAACAAAGTGTGCTCCACATCGTCGCATCTGTCACCGCATTCTATGCACGATGGGCTGTTGATGATTTTAAATCTATGCAGATATGCACGGAATTCCCCATGACCTCTCAATGCCTGAGCGAGGTAGTATCCCACCTGCCCATGTCTTCTTTCCACCCACCTGTCTATCCTGGGTATGAGGGAGTGGGTCCAGCGGCCTGTTTCATCTCCATTCCACCTAGACTGACACCCTCCGAGAAGCCTTTCACGTGCCCTTCTTTTGATTTCAGCTTTGCCACTTCTGTTCCCCGGGAGTATAATTTCACGTCGCATCTCTTGATATATTTCCTGCCGCTCTTTTACCAAGAGGTCTACTGGTGGTATACTGCTGAGCACCAACACCGCACTCTCAGATACAGTTCTGTAGGCGGAAATGACCCTTAACGCACTACATCTCTGCACCGAAGCAAGCTTTTGTCTGATCACCCTTCTATACACAGCTTCGGCCTAAACTGGTGCCGCATACAGCATATTGGCATGCACTACGCTATTCAAAAGCCTTCTCTTTAATTCGCCCGGTCCACCAATATTTGGGATAAGTCTTGCCAATTTAGCGGAGGTCGCTGCTGCTTTTGCTGCGGCCTTATCTACCTGTTCTCCGTAACGGAGCCCCCCATCTATCTGTAGGCCTAAGTAGGTAAGTGATCTCTTCCACTGAATTACTTGTCAATTTATCTCTAGAGAGTTGTATGTATGTATGTAGGTTATATATATATATATATATATATATATATATATATATATATATATATATATATATATATATATATATATATATATATATATGTTTTCCTCAAAATGTCTATATCTTTTCTATGAAAAATCGCTACCATAACGGACTTGCTGCGTCCAGACTTTTTTTGTTAACGAGATCTCGTAGATATCCTTAACCAGATCCTTTTAGTGTGCAGTACTATACAGGCTGTTCTGAAAATTTTCAGAGTACTCTGTACGGTATGATTTAAAAAAAAGGAAATTTTGATTTATCTTTTTAAATTTTTGTCGGCAGAAATCCTAACCTAATTAACATTACATGCACTTGCAAAATTGTTTATAAAATCTGGTAAGGAGAAACGCGCATATATTAGTTTTAATTTTAGGTATTCACGATTTTAGAGAATGATAATGTTAAGCTTTAGTCATACAGTATGGTTTTCCATTGTGAAATTTCACAGCTGTACTGTTTAACTTTGTTCATCCTAAGTATGGAAAATTATTAATACATGAATTTTGTTCTACGTGATATAATTTTAGTGAACTACAAAAGTAAAAAAAAAGAAAAAGCAGCGGGGTTGCATCTACGGCAGTGAATAACCGCTGCTTCTGATTATGCCTTTCACTCAGAACAAACACCTTAGATGATTTATTTATTCTCCATGTTGTCAGTCTTGAATATAAATATCTATAGGATCTTGATGCATTGTCTGAGATACAATATTCTTTAAAGCTCTAGCACACAAATAAATTATCAGAGGCGGATGTTGAAAGGCAGAGATTGCGGTATGTAGTATATTGACGTATGGATTGGTTTGATGGCTGTTCTGACACGGCAGAGTTGTCCATTGTTCATCCATTGCATTGTGTTAACGGTCTCAGTTAAATTAATGTTGATATGGCACCATTACGTGAGATATTGAAGACATTCCAAGCACCGCCGCATTGTGGTTTCTGCTGGCGCCCCCGATATTACAAAAAGCCACTGATACACGTTGCTCGATACGGTGTTTATTAAAGTAATTTATCTTGTGATTTGACTCTTGCTAAAGATAGGTTTTATACAAACCTGGTTCAATTGTAACAATATGTTTAAGAAAATTCTGCATATAGAGAAGTATCGCCAGTAAGGCCTTCAACAACATTGATGTGCGTACGTATCGCCCCCTTTGTAAAGAAAGATGGAACCATTTTCACGTGATTTTTCGTTGTTTATCGACTTCTACAAAAAAAAAAAAAACTAAGTTAGTTGATTCGCATTAGCAGTCAAGTTTATTCATGGAAATTGCTATGCGTATTCTTAAACATGGCATATTTTTGCCAAATTTCAAGTATTCTTTTTCGGGGTGAGTCGTTTATCTATCAAAATAATTTAGCAGCGAAAAAATTGTATGTTTTAAATAATTTACATTTGAGTAACGAACAGTGGCGGTTCGTAACTTCGGGAGTGGGTGAAGCAGAATCCGCGCGGCCCCGGGGGGTGGGTCGAAGTTACGCTCTACGCCGCAGACGAAAATTTTAAATTTTCAAGGTCACGCGTTCTCCTGGCGCTTCAGTAGTTAAATAAAAAATCTATTTGTACAAAAATATAGACTTTCACAAGGAATAATTTTCGGAATAATGACCACGAATACTCGATGAGAGGACATACATAAATAAATTTATTATTATTTACCTTAGTGTTGTCACACTGTACACGCTCGCGTACGGTAATATAACACGGCGCGTATTATGAAAATCTGTTTATAGTGGGACCAGCTTCAAACTACGGTCCGAGTAAATGTAAATAAACGACAGAAACTAAAGCTTTGAAGCAGACTCAGAACCCTGCATCACTTTGGTGGCCATAATAATTACCAAGTAAACAGCGCGGGTGCCGTCGCCACGGCAACCGTCTCATGCAAACTATAAGAATTCGACCCAGCATTTCTATGTAAACGATTCTGGCTCAGTTTGCCAATAGTCTGTGCTCTGCAACACGTAATACGCTGCGCGTTTGTGCAAAATGTATATCAATTCCGGAATCAGTGGCATAAAATACTGTAAAAATACATTATCAACTGCGACCCAACCAGTCATTTTTATGTGGTTGTCCTAAATGAATTTGAAATAAAAAAAATTAAAATTATGGTGGATTTTGAATAAAAAAGTTGAGCTTAACCGAAAAATATAGGTAAAGCTTCGCTTCACCTGCGCCATCTGACGAGCCGCCACTGTTAACAAATGGTGGAAAAGAGGAACGTTTAAACGAAAATGCGGTATATTAGACCACACGAGACCAGGGATTCTGGCTTTGAATTTAAATCACGCTAATTAATAATTCTTAGATTACGTACTACAGTGAGGACTAGTGTCGCTCCTTCTATGATAGTATATCTTATATTTATGCTCCGGCAACACCGGACAGGATCGGATATCGATACGACGTTGAACCGAATCATTAAGGAGATTCCAAAAGGCACTACTTATTGCTCCCAAAACTGTGTATGTGCTAAGAATGTGCAAGTTTGTGACAATGAAGATCCAGAACGTCTTAAAGACATTGTTGAGTTACCTCCTGATAATGTCTAGAATGTTTCAGACTTAGAGGAGATTGACGAAACTGATCTGGAAGATACGTTTCCTACTGATGTTCCAGGATTTGTTGAAATAAATGGAATGGAGAACAGGCCAAACGCATCTGCTGTAGGTAGAACAAAACACAAAAAGAAAAAATCATTTCCGACTGGAGGAAAGAAGAGGCTAATATAATACACAGTCGTGGCAAAAATGAGTGTGAGGAACGTAAGATTAAATTAGTGGAAGCAGTAAAAAATAAAAGTCCGGCAGAAGTATTTTAACTTGTTCACCAACAACTCGCTAGGAAATGTTGTGAAGTAAAGCGTAACAAATGCGGCGTGAAATGATAGGCACCAGTTCAGTTTCTTCACAGATTGAATGAAGAAGTTGATGGATCTCTTGGTTGCGATGGTATATAATTCATAACTGCAAAAACAAATGTATTGGTCGGAGGAGGAAAACCTAAATATAGAGATATTGAGAAAATGTATGTCTAAAAACCGTTATCAGGATATAAAACGAAACATACATTTTAGTAAGGAAGGAGAAAATTTTTCAAAATTCGAAAGTCGGGGAAAATTCACTAACAACGCTTTGGTTGAAGAATGAGATTAGCGATAGCAAACTTGTTTTTGAGTTTTCTCCGCAAGATTTTCAAGGAGCTTCAAAACAGAGTACATCATTTAATAGAAAAATGAGTAGCCGTTCCAACCATGTGACACTCGATCCCACCTGCTTTTGTGATTTTGACGAGGGTAGCTACCCCTCAAACACAAAATCGACTTTTCTGAGCCCTTTTCAAAAAGAAAAGCTCTTATAGTTTTCGATGGTTCAGCCTGTATAAAGTCACGCGTCAAACATGCTGCTCGTTGCGTCAGGAGTTAATAAAAAATAACATATTTTTAAAATAACGTATATTTAAAATTATTGTTTTTCTGAAATTTGTTTTGAAATTGTAGTATTGAAGTTTTATTTACAAGTAGTTTCATGATATACGTACAGTCAAAAGAAGATAAAAGGAAACCTCAATTCCTTTGGGCTTGTCAGTCGGTGAAGAGTAATTGTTTTTGCTTTTAATGGTGATTGAAATTCTTTTATTGCGGCAGAAGCCGTTTCATGAATTAAACATTAGACAGCTGAGATGATGGAACTGTCTGGTTCTGCAGTTTTTGATTGTTGTTGTCGACCGATGGCAATTTGTAGGAATGATAATAAGAAAATCGGTTCTGGAAAGTTGTTGATTATATTAGTGAAAAAAGCTATACCACAACACCTCAAGAACCGTAGTTATTTTATTTTAGAATTTTCGTGTATATCATTTTACAATAAATTAACTATTATTTAATTTTAAGAAGGTGTGAGGTAATATTGAGTGTTACTACTTAATTCAGTAATGAGGAGATCCCGACTTTTGAATTTTTTAAAAATTTCGTCAAACGAGCGCGAACTAGGCCCTCTAGAATCTATATATATATATATATATATATATATATATATATATATATATATATATATATATATATATATATATATATATATATATATATATATATAGGTATCACACCAATAACTCAAAAAATCATGGGCCGATTTTCATCAAACTTGGTACGTACCTTCCTTTTGAAAGTGTCTTGGATCGTTTGGATAGGTTCGTTAGCCAGGAAAATCGGACCAGGTTTTCCCGGAAAGTGTTGTGTTTTCTTTCGGAAAATTATGTCTCCGGAATAACAAAGTAAGGACAACCAAATTTGGTACGCTGGTTTCTGTCATAAAGAGTATCCTATTTACCAAAATTCACATCTCTAAGGTAAAAGACAAGAACGTTATAGGTAAGCCTCTGATTAAAAAAACTTTAAACGTCAAAATTGATAATTATGGTAGTCGTACTAATGTAAATAAAAAATACGACACAAAATGACTAACGAGCTCCTAGATCTGTGTCTAAGTCGTTATTTTCCTCCATTTCTTTAAAATGTGAGCAAAAAATCCATTGTAAATAAAAAATTGTTTGATATACATAATAAAGACGTTAAAAAATTAAGATACTAGCGTATATACCTGCTAGTCCATACATCTGTCCAGTGGTGTAAGCAGTGTGCATCAGATAATCGAGTCCTATAATAAGACGAGTTCTAATCCTAGTTAGTGACTTCCCTTTTTTTTAGTCCTTCATTTCATTTTACCGGCATCTGATTAGATTGTTGTTATTCCGAAAAAAATTTGTTAGCGAGTTTTTGTATAAAAAATAATTTTATAAAGAGGAGATGAAAACTTTTAAGGCTTAATTCAATTTGAATAGCATATCTGGTTCTTTGTTCTTGGCCTAACTTAGTGAAATTGTTTCATGTTAATACAGTCGTAGACTTTTGCCATGGCTTCACAAGTGCTTGTTTTTTTCTGCAACCCATTTTAATTTTGAATGAATTTTCTTTAAAAATTCACTAATGAGGAGATCGCGACTTTTGAATTTTAAAAATCTCTTCAAATGAGCGCGCATAGGCCCACTAGAACACATATCCGGGGCCAGTTTCTATCTTGTTGTTACCCTTGTCTGCTTACCATTTGAACCGCGAATTACGATAGGTTTTAATAGGATTTGTAAGAAACCCAATTTACAGCTAACATTTTCTACAAAAAAAATACATTAAGAAATTTGGTAGGTAACGCAAGGGCCAAGATAAAGCCACAGAAGTGATGGGAATCTCTGAAATAGGTTTTAAGGATTGTGATTAATATGTTGGGCAAACTAAAATAACTCTTAAAACCGGATTTAAAGAACATTTAGCGCACCTGAGATATGGCACTATTGATAAATCATGTATATAGCTCAGCATATTTGAGATAATAATCGTCATTCAGATAAAGAGAATCTTAAGTTAATCAAAAATATCAGGCAGTCGCGACAGTAGAGGCTTACGAAAGTATATATATATATATATATATATATATATATATATATATATATATATATATATATATATATATATATATATATATATATATATATATATATATATAAAACTTTGCTTAGTTTCGTAGAAACGTCTTCATTTATAAACAAAAATTAAAACACCATTTGTGTGTTTGAATCAACAACGGTACGCCGCCCCATATTAATCTATTATTGAGCGCTGTAAAAATTTGGAAGATTTTTTAGATTTATATCCTACCATCACACAACTCAATTATATATATATATATATATATATATATATATATATATATATATATATATATATATATATATATATATATATATATACATCGCTAAGTTTTTTAATCCCCCTGATGACGCTAACATTGTTAGTGAAACGATCCACACATTTAAAAACAGTATTATGAGTTCTCCAAATTTCCAAATTGTGTTTAGTGCTCATCACAGGTTCCAATTTTTACTCAACGTCTCCAGACTTGAAGCAAACAAAAGGATGGATGTAAAACAACGCTTTATTTAAAAGAGTCAGAATGGAGGCTGTGAATAGCTAAAAAAAAAGTAAATTTGCAAGTAAAAAAATGACTAAAAACAAGTCAGCAGGTGACAGAAATGAGAAATGACACATAAGAGATGAAGTATCAATGACAAGGAAAACAAACCAAAGAGCCGCAAAATCAAGTAAGCTTAGTTCGATGGTCATATTTAATCTTCATTGAGCAAGTCACACTACTCTATTGGTTGTCTGTATATAGAAGGAAAGTTAATCACACTGGTACTAAAAACATTGAGAGCATTGCTGTTGGAGCCATTGATGTATTTGTAGATCTCCATCTCCTCTAAGACAAATTGTTCGGTGCGGAAACTTGATGGATGAAAAATTATAGCATTGTTCTTTTTATCAAAACTGACCGTTTTCTCTCTCTCTCTCTCTCTCTCAGGTGGCAGCCGAAAACTAAAGTGATATTGTTAGCGTTGTTTCTACTTTTTTTTTCACACCACGAGGTCTTACAGCCTAAAAACTATCGTACCGTGGGTGTCGACAAGGAGGAAAGAGGCAACTTAATTCTAGACTTGAAGGTTTGGAGGTTTGGGGGAGAAGGAAAAACATGTGCCGGCAAGGAATTCCACAACTTGGAAGTCCTCGGGACAAAAGAGCGGGCATAACAAGATGTTCTATGTCTGGTGACCTGGACAGTAAAAGGGTGCATTCGCTCTGTTCCTCTGGTAGATCTGTTGGGGGCAGCAGGTGGAGGAACTATGGAAGAAAGCTCATTTGAGCAGTGCCCGTGCAGATATCTATAAAAGAGAGAGAGAGGTCACCAACGGCACGTCGGTGGGCAAAGGATGGCAGCCTCTGGGTGAGGGTAGGCTTACCGATGTGACGTATAGCTCTCTTCTGAATGGAGTCCAGGAGAGCGAGTGTGGAAGCGGCAGCAGCACCCCAGAGGTGGGAGCAGTATTCGAGGTTTGGTCTTATTTGTGAAGTATATAAGGTATAGAGATTAGCTGGTGAAAAGTATTTCCGAGCCCGGAAGAGGAAACCTAATTTCTTAGCAGTCGCTTCTGCAATTGATGTGACATGTTGGTGCCAACTGAGATTTCGATCCACAGAAATGCCAACAAGTGAAAATGAGTCATTACTTTAAATAACTTGGTTGTCTATTGTGATGGGTCTAGGGCTAGTGTATCTCTCATGAGAAAGAAAGCAAGACTGTGATTTGGTGGGGTTGAATTGAAAGACTCTGGTATCTAATGCTCTCCCTGTTCTTCCTATATAAATAGTGTTGCACAGAGTGTCGCCACAAGTGAGACAATAAATCCCTGACGTCCTCAGGTGGGATGTAATCTTTATAACGAACTAAGGTTTTCTTGATAGTATCCTGGATTTATATGCGAACGTTTCTCTCTTTAATGCACGAGATACTGCAACAGTGATGGGGCCACAGTGTGTAAGAAAGTATAAAGCACTTGAAGACTGAGCAGGTGGAAGACTGTAGCTCACTTCCCCTGAGAGCTGAGGGCTGTTTTTTGCATTAGTCTGTCTAGTATGCTGACATGTTAATCGTTATCGACGAATAGTTGTTTAATAACATTGAGCTCGTTATTAAAGTTCGTCTTTGATCTGAATGGGGTTAGATGGTTTAATATGTTAACACTTTTTAACTTTTGACTGTTATTTGCTCAATTGTTTGTATGGCTTCGTTGTAGCTTCAGTTTTGGTATTTGACAATAGCCTAATTGCTTCATGCTGTCTGGAGTTGTTGGATACTTTGCTAACTTATATCATTCTTACATGCTAGACCTACTGGAAACTTAGTTTCTGACCCAACTAAGTTTTGTATTCTAGGTATTAACCCTCACATCAGTGATTATTTGAAGAATCGTCTCCTAGCACTTTCGCCACACAGATTGTCTGGCACGACGCAAAACATATATGTAATCGATGTCCCCGCGCTTCCAGGCTGATCTACTTCATTGGTCCACGTATCCAAAAAGTCCGTTACAAACAGCCACCTGTTTCTCTGCCGTGACAAGTATATTTCACGAGTCAAGTGTTTTAGAACAAGAGAGTGCATAGTTCGCCATATTCACTTACTCAAGCAACTTGAGAGACGAGGACAGAGAGTCATGATCTTTCTGAGTTAAAATATTAGTTTATCAACGCACTTCACAGATACGCATAAGAAATTGCCTCTCCACATCGAGGTCGTTAAACAATGACATCATCTTCTGGTGTTTCGCAAAGACTCTATTGCGTCTTTAAGAATATATATGTCACGAAATATATTTCAGTTAGAATATCAATGTTAAGATATTTTCTCTATAAAATATTTACGGTATGCTTTTACGGTAGCGTGGATAAAAACGAAACTCCATAAAATCTGTTCAATCCAAAGTCATTTGATATTAACAACATTCGCTACTATAATGCACTTGCTGCCTCCAGACTAGTTTTTAACGTACAATTAAATTGCAACTCACGGCTTGATAATGACTTTTTTGCGCTAAACCCTGCCAGCGTATTTGTGCTGAAGCCAATGTCAAAAAACGGTCGTAACATTAATCTACATACTATTTTAGTTTTTGGGTTGTGTAGTATCAGATTTCTGACTAGTCCTTTATAAAGCAAGAGGCATATTGTGAGCCAGTGAAGACCTTACATATTTCAGTGATTTATGAGTCACAATGTCAGATATATCAGATTTCATTCATGTGCGCTGGCCATTGCACCTGACCTACACCTTTATTATGCTAATCAGACTGTATATTTTATCATGCAGCCTCTAATTCGTTGTGACTAAAATATGTACACGTTTAGATGCTTAACGCAGAAATAAGATGATAGGTTTATTTGAAATTTTCGGAAATTTTTGATTCACCAAAAAATTAGCTTGGTTCTGTCAAAAAATCATCCTGTAAAAAAATTAAACAGTTGCAATGGCGAATCATCGACGCCGGAAGTTGTTTCACTTGACTATCCTGGAAAACCGTCAAACTCCTGTCTTTCTGTAAGGAGGTTAGGGATCTTTAACGTAGTCAACATCAAATGGTGCACGAGACCGAGGGATTGGCGCCCCACCAACGGGCGGAACGTGCAGACATTAAACTTGCTCAAACACAATGCCACGGCCTCTGTTGATGTTAGTTTTACAGTATGTATTGAAAACTGGGAAACGAACCCAGTACACTTGGGTTCAGAGGCATACGTTATTACCACTGTATCAATGAAATTGTATTATTTATTTTAGGAATATTTCATTCAATTTTTGTGGCCTCTGTCGTTTTTAGCACCATTTATTTTATTATTTTGTCGGGCAAAAATTCAGCTATCGAATGCCAAAGCACATGTGTAGAAAAACGATTGCCCGACTAACACATTTTCGTAGTAAAAAATCGCTATTGAGGAGATCGCGACATTAAGATCTTTTTACTTTCTTCAAATATACACGAATTAGGCCACCTAGGACTCCTTTTCAAGGCCATTTACAGTTTTAAATGGTTATATGTATATACATACAGTGTCTACCTTAAGGATAAACCACCCAAGTAAAATTTAATTTTCTGGCTGATTTTGATATACTCTTTTTTGTAAGTTAGGTTTTCAAAATTCGCAATTAACGAATGAGCCACATTTTTTTTTGGGCTGTTATGATGGGCAACCGTGACTTTTTTTATTGGGCTAAATTTCAATAATTCATATTAGGCATTTTTTAGAAAAAAAAAAAAAAACTGACGAAAGGTTCTTATTGAGAATCCCCCAAAACCGGCCTGTAACGATTTCCATTGTTCTAAACTATAGGATCTTCGTGAAAAATACATCTGAGAGGAATTTCGTATTCAGAAGCTAATATCTCTTTAGTTTTGTTGTAAATATAAATTTTGGGCATTATTTATATCCCTTATTTGGAAAATAAATGTCTTTAGTTTCTTAACATGAAAAAAGGGTTTTTTCTTGAGAATGGAATAAACTTTTCCGAAAGCTCGTTATTTAATAAAGAGTTTTATTTTGCAGCAGAGAGAGAGAGAGAGAGAGAGAGAGAGAGAGAGAGAACCTTGGGTTAAAAAGCAAATTGAATTATAGAAATTTGAAGCATTTAATGAAAATTCGCTACCAAAACGCACTTGATGCGTATCGATCTTTTTGCTTGCAAACATGCATCGTAGTTCGATAAAAAATGAAAAAATGCAATAACATAAGGATGTTCGAAAAAAAATTTTAGGCATCACCAACGATTTATTGGCCACCCGATTGTCAAAATAATTTTATAAAATGCAGCTCAAGGCACCCTATAATTAACTTACACAACGTTTTCTCGTATCTTATATAACAACAATGATATTGAGCTTTACCGTAGAAATGTGTAACTCTGTATATATGTAAACAGATAATGTGTACGCAGCTGTTCCTTCCTCACGCAGTGGCTTGTGTCCAAAGTGACAAAAGGCGAGACAGGTTCAGGAAAAAAGCCATGTGTAATACGACAGTGGACGACAAAGTGGGCAACCCTAAATGTGTCAGCCGCTTCCCATAAGACATGTGTCGCACTTGACGAGGCCACCAGGTTGCAATGCGTTGAAAACGTTCCAATAGGTCGGTGTCCTTAATTAATACCGGTGACCATGCCGGAAACCCATACTCCAGAAGAGAACTTATATATGATACATATAATCTCTTGGCAAACCCGGGACATGGGTCGCAAAACGCCTGTCTAAGTAAAAACAGCATGCGGTTAGCCCTCTTCACAGCAATAGTAGACTGCGACGACCAAGAAAATCACCCGATATGGAAACTCCCGCGGCAAGCAGTTGGCCATCCACAAAATATGAGTTTCCTGGTTTGTTGGCACCCATGTGCAGGACAGAACACTTACTGAGATTTATAGAGGTATACACCAAGTCGCGCACCATTCACCAACAAAATTAAGATCTTCCCGAAGGCGAGCACCATCTGTTGTTGGACAGAAAAACAGATTAATGCCATCTGCATAGGCACTATGACCAGATTTTAGCGCACTTAAAAATTTCGGCGGTGCACATGAGGAACAATATGGGTCCAAAAACCCACCCTTGTGGCACACCACTCGTGGCGCTGTGATGGTTTCAAAAAGTGGTACCAAGCTTAACTGAAAATATACGGTCGTTCAAAAAACTCCGACTCCACTGCAGCAGGCGACCACGGAAACCCATGTGCGAACAAGCAGACAATGTAGAACCCTGTAGAGCCTTGCTGAAATTCAAATACAGAATATCGGCCGGCAACCCAGCATCCTGTAATTTCGTCCATTCATTAAATGAGTACAGCAGATTAGTGATAGTCAACCTTCCAGGGAGAGAACCATGCTGAAAAGCAGGCAACCTTCCATGCTCAAGTAAAAATGGCAAGATCTGCTTTACCAGTACCCGCTCCATCACTCTGTCGACAGCTGATGTTAGGCTAATGGGCCTGTATCTCTCTAGGTCCAGCTTATTACCCTTTTTAAACAGTAACATTTGCTCGCAACCAGTCTTGTGGAAGAGTTCCTTCGCGTAGGAAAGTTCTAAGTATAACAGGAATTTTATGCCAGAGATGCGTTGCGCAGACTTTGAGAAGCCTGGGTGAAATGCCAGGACCTGGCGATGAGTCCACACAGTTACTGAAGTTCCTTTAAAACCAGGGATCCTGAGATTACTATGTCCTCGAGTCCCCGAACAAGGGTTACCCGGTATATCTACGGAACCAGGAACGCCTAAAGTACACACCTCACTGAAGTTATTGGCAAAGATGTTGACAGATTGGCCATTATTCGCCGACACTGATCCATCCGGACCTCTAACCAACGGTAGAGATTCTGGGCCAAGCCCCCCCCCCCTAATATGGGAGTAAAATGCTTTGCCGATTGTAACCAATTTATCTTCATATTTTACCACTCTTATATGCTTTCTCAAAGCACCAGAAAATGTACCATGTGCCACATGGTCTTCGTGATTCCGTGTTCGTCGGTATATATTCCAGAGGCGCCTTTTATAATGTATCTGGACTAATAAGGCAAGCGTTATCCATGGCCTTATCCGTGGCTTTAGTGGATTGCGATGTAAATGTTTGCATTTTGTTTCTTTAACCTCGGCAAATAGGTATCTGTCAAATTAAATAACTCTTGTTTCTACGTTGTTGAAAGGCTGGTTTTGCAGAATTAGTATTTACTTTGGTGGCACTAAATATTACAGAATATTTATGTCTTGTGTTTGCTTGTGAAATGCTTCGGACTTTGAATATAAAGTTTCAAACAATGGAATGTAAATCAAAGATTTTTAATGGAAGCACAGTTAAGATGTTTATGCTAATAAAGATTTCAGATTATCGGGAGACAGCTCCCAATGTTGCTTCATGTTGTGTTTTATCGTATTAGACTGTACGACAGAGGTGTGAATCTGTTGACATTTATCACAGGTTGTAAATCATGAGCTCAGAGGAAGCGATAAAATTAAAAATTAAAAATTCTTTGATGATTTTCTTTTAGCACTATGGTAAATTGAATTGTAGGAAAGTTTGAAATGCCTACACTGACAAGCAGAAGACTACCTACTAATAATGTTTAAGTATAAGTTATCCATTTTCTGTCAATTTAAAAAATTCTCGAAGCAGCAAGTGTGTTATGGTACCGGAATTTAATCCACAAAATGGCTTTCCTTTAAAAATAATGTCACTGAGTTAGACATGATAAATATATAGATGATGTATTTCATTTTATTTTATTTACTTATTTCAATTATTTACAAAGGCAGAGCCTATATTGTAACATAAAGCGTTTGTGCAGCGCACCTGATTGTGTCGAAGAAAAAACACACAGCACTCAGTCGCGTGACACCGGTCTCAGGTAAGTATCCAGTCGATTGTTGAAGCGTCCTATACTCGGGACAGCCGCAATGTCCGCTGGCAGATTGTTCCAAGAATTAAAAGACCTAAGAAGCTCTGCCTATACGAGGCATGGAATAGTACATTTCTTAGCTTGTGCCGGTGCCCCCAAGTGTTGAATCACTGTCCAGGGTCACAAATGCAGAACACGGTCCATGACATTGACCATGCGTTAGAATATACATATACACAAGATCATACCTCCTGCGTGTTGCAGAAAGGGGAGGCAGCTCCATGTGAGAAAACCTTTGCTGGTAGGTGAGGTGCCTAATCTGCTGCGGTCATCGTGTTGCAGCGCGTTCTAAGATATCATTGTGTCTAACCTGAGCTGGAAACCAAGCAGATATCCCGTATTCCAAATGCAGGCGGATATACGTGACGCAAAGCTGCCTAGCAAACTCAGGTGATGGATGAGTAAATTACTTCCTGGACATGCATAGGATACTGCTGCAGTCACCTGGGCGGTCCATACCAGCTCCGACGTCACAGCAATACCTAAGCCGGTGTGCGACCCAACCGTGATGACGACTTTCGGTCCCAAACGGTTAACACGCCGAGGGTTGTTGCGACCAACATGCAACACCTTACACTTAGCAACATTCAGAGGGATTTGCTAAATTTCTGTCCAAGCCATGATTGCATCCAGATCCCGTTTAGGCATATCACCCGATGAGGTCGGATACTCAAACAGCTTACAGTCGTCAGCATAGGCTCCATGAGTACTGCGGAGTGAACCAAGTAAATCTGCAGTGTCAATCAAAAACACGATCAGCCCTGGGATCAAACCCTGAGGCACTCCACTAGCAACAGGAATCTGTCCAGAATGACTTTCCCTCAACCTAACAGAGAATCTGCTACCAGTCAGAACTGCGCACATCGACCCGAGCAGTCGGCCACGCATTCCACCGTGTTCTAGTTTGTGTGGCAGTAAGTGGTGCGGGACTCTGTCAAAAGCCAGATACAGAATATAAACACGAAGCTCAGAGTCAAGTAGTCGAGTCCTCCCGGTGAGGGCGGCTAGCAGATTCGTGATGGCAGATCCACCCGGGGTAAAGCCATGCTACTACGTAGGTATGCTTTCGTGCTGGACGAGGAAGGGGAGCTCCTACTTCGCCACAATGCGTTCCATAACTCTGCGCACCACATAGGTGAGACTGATAAATCTGTAATTGTGAGGGAGCAGCTGGTCTGCACCCTTTTATACAGGAGTAATGGAGGCATAAAGCCATTCGTCAAGCACAGCATTGAGTTGAACTGATGTTCTAAATATAATTCAAATTGGAGCCCAGTCAGGCCTGACCGACGTGCAATACGAACAGTATTTGCGACGATACCGGCACAACCTGTATATTAGCAATAATAGATACGTGGTCAGAAGTGCCTATGGGAGGCTGATATTCGATAGATGATATCAGTAGGTAGGCCTGTCGCCAAACTTGTCGTAACCTGTACATTAGCAATAATAGATACGTGATCAGAAGTGCCTATGGGAGGCTGATATTCGATAGATGATATCAGTAGGTAGGCCTGTCGCCAAACTTGTCGTCCCCACAAAATATTAGATAATTTAAAAATATCAGTGACAGGAACTATGTATATATAAACCATATGTTTGTTGTCACTGTTGCTGTTGTTTATTTTGAGTGTTTTATGCGAGTTTTTGTTTCTCATTTTTTTCCCGAAATAAATCTAACGATCTGCTGTTATACCTAACCATTCTTCTGAGTTGCCTTTAGGAGAACTAACAGCTCAAAAATGGGGGAGAAGTGGAAGTGAACAGATTATATATGTTTTCTAATGAATGTTACAATTAGCGAGTATATGTGTGCTTTAAAATCACAAATAAGTACATCTTAGAACTGCACGTACGTTTTTGTTTGTTTATTGTGTAATCAATATTTTTTATTCATCGTACTATTAAGCATATATTGAAAAATTTAGACATCAAAAAGACATCAGCAGCAGATGGAATCCCAGCAGTTCTTAAAATGGGTGCTCCTGAAGTGACTATTATTTTATTTCGCCTCTTTTTCTATGTCCTATAAGATGGGGGTATTTCCATCTCCAAACAAGTTTGAGATTCACCTGTCCCTAAAAAAGGAAGGCAAATTCGTTTGGGGGTGGGGGTGGTGTTTGGGGAAAGACTATCTTCCATTTTTTATCCTAATAGTTTTTTCTGAAGTTATGAGTTATCAATATAGAGCTTATAAAATACCTCAAAAAATCAAACAATCGATCTACTAGCAATATTTTGAAATACGTCGCTCATCTCTGCAGTTCTGCTCTCGAAAATTTGGAGAGGGTCGTGCACTTCATCGGATATTTCTAAAGCATCTGATTGGGGCTGGCATGCGGCACTCCTTAGTAAACTTCTATCATACCTATTGCCTGTGTCTATGGTGTCCCATCAGATGAATTTAAAATTAATGTCGGTGTTCAACCGAATTCTGTTTTGGCTCCCACACATTTTCTTTTGCATATAACTGACTTTCTGTCAACAACCAATAATCGGGTCCGTAGTTTCGCTGATAAAAGTACTCTTCACAGCACGTTCTCATAGACTCGACCAATATCTCCTTCTAGCTCTCAATGAGAGTTGAAGTAACCAACTCCCTAAATTATTACCTGTCTGAGATTCTTAGCTGGGGTTCTGCAAATCGGGTTATTTTTTAATTCCTCGAAAACACAGAATCTTGCCTATTCTCTAGAAAGAGTAGCATACAGGGCCTATCATCACAGCAGTTTTTGATGCTGTATAAAGCACAGTTGGAATATTGTTCTCGTGTCTGGGGTGCTGCCGCAAAAACAACCTTGTCCCTCCTAGATTCCTATCAGAAAAGAGCTGTTCGCCTTATAGGAGATTGATCTATCACAGTCAATCTCACTTTACCAGACCTTGGGAGAAAGGTTTGACATCTATGCGTCTTCTATAGATATTACTATCGACATTTCTCCTTAGAAATTGTTTCGTTACCTCCGCTTGCGACCTTTAACCCGTCGACCCGTTTTAGTCGAAAAGTGTTAAACAACCCACTTGTCGAACGGTTCGTTACGAATCTTTGTTTTTTCCTAGACCATTTAAGCTTTGGAATGCCGTCTCGGCAGACATATTTGCGAATACTTATGATATCCAGCTAATCAAGAAGCGAGTAAACATACATCTTGTGGCGCAAGATTCAAGTTTATGATGTCTTAGAGACATATAGGCTTTGCCTTTCAGGAACCATATAAAAAACAAGGATAAAATTTAAATTTTAGAAAGGAGCGATATAATTCATAAAAGAGATTTTATAAATAGTACTCTCGGTTATGGTGCTCAGATATCTCCCAGTAGCGGCTCGTGCCTTAATGCATTGGGGGTGCGCAAGAAAAAAAGTTCGGAACGCAGCAAGTGCGTTATGGTAGTGAATTTTATTAAATGCTTCAAATTTGAAAAACTCAAGTTTCTACGAACTTAGAACGTTGAATTTTAGTGCATAGTAGGCTCTTACCTAGGGCAATATATCTACCAAATTTCATCAAAATAACCTTGTAATTTTCGGAGAAAAAATTTTTTTTCAAAAGAAAACTAAAAATTTGAATAACTCAATTTTCTAAAAATATAGAAAGTTTAATTTTAGTGTGTAATAAGGTCTTTTATAAGGCAACGTGTTCAGCAAATTTCATTAAAATGCCTTTGTAATTTCCAGAGAAAAAGATTTTTTTTGAAACCAAACTCAAAATTTTCCCGGAAAACGTTATCCGATTTTCCTGACTAATGAACTCATCCAAGCCATTAATAAAAGAAAGACATTTGCAGAGTTTCATCAAAATCAGTTGCTTATTTTTTGAGTTATCGATTGGATACATATATATATATATATATATATATATATATATATATATATATATATATATATATATATATATATATATATATATATATATATATATATATATATATATATATATATATATATATATATATATAAACATAAACATATAAAAATTGAAACTGACCCCGCATATGGGTTCTAGGGGTCCTAGTTCGCGCTCATTTGAAAAATTTTTTGCAAAGTCTCTCCATCGATAACTCTTGATTAGTGATTTTTTTAAAATAAAAATTCACCAAAAATGAAGGGCTCGCCTATTTTTCCCCCGAAAATGTATTATAAAAAAATCTACTTACTAAACTTAATAATTATTAACTACTTACCAAGTTTTCCTCTAGTTAGTTATACGTTATAGTAGTTAAAAAGTCCCTTAAAAAGTTAACCTTTAAATTTAAAATATTATACACTGAATTAATCACAGTATTGCAATTATTTTGTCCACTTATTAAGCAACCTGAAGTAGTGGCCATAATAATAATAATAATAATTGTCTTGTTAGAATATGTAAACAACAACAAAATTATCTAATTAAAAATTAACCCGACGCGAAGACGAAAATTAGTAGGTAGTAGAAGTAGGTACACACGCTCTGCCAAAAGTCCACTACAAACTGGAAGTGTGTAATTTTATAGCGCACAACAGATTGCTTATTTGGTCGTTTTCGACGATGATAGGCGATCATTTCGCACTGAAATATCGCATTTCCTGAGAGCGCCGAAAAATACACACCGCCGACCGACTGCTTTATATGGATATGGATGTATATAACGTCTGCAACGATTAACACTATACTTATTCTGATTCTGTATTCTGTATTAATGGCTGCCGACTCTCTGCGATCCTCGATATACTAATTTTGTTTGTTGAATGCAGGAGGTAAAAAAGCAAATAAAAATTTATTAAGATATAGCATAGCAAAATATTACTTTTTCCACGACAGGCGGCAGTGCGCGCGCACGGGCGCACTTATTGAGGAGCCGCCCCTGTTATCTTCACATCTTTGTAAGAGAGTTAGTTTACATAGACGCAATTCTTACGCTGTCAAAATCTGCCCTAACACAAAAATTTTGTTCTACAAAAATACGCTAATAAGGGAAAATTTTTCAAAAACGGTTAACGTTAAATGAAATTATTCTTGTTAGTGAATTTTGGTGTTCAAATAAGGGCACGGACCGGCTATATCTCGAAAACCGTCACAGCTGCAGCTTTCGGAAAAAAATTAGCATAAGTAAAGTGGCTATGAGAAAATGTTGGAAATTATTTTCAGTTTCCTAAATCTGCCGCTACGTGGCGAAAATGCCATGGCATACCTAAAATCATTAATTTCTCGAAAATCTTGACGCATAACATAAACTGGTTTTAGGTAATTTGTAATGAACGTTCACTTATCTACAACTTCTGTAAAAAAAATTCATTATAGACCAGTGGCGGAGGTAGGGGGCGAGGATTTTTTTATAAACAAATGCCTATAATTTGATAACCAGTAGAGATAATTTCAAGATTTTTGGCTTGTTGGAAAGAGATCTCATAAGAAATTCCACTTAGTAGTATTTTAAATTCACAGTCACACATGCACAAAATATAGAGGGCGTTAGAGTAGACGAGTCTAGTTTTATTAAATTTTATGAAAAATTTCAAATAGCAGCATAGTATTATAATATAACTATCAAAAAGTAGATGAAGTTAGAAAGAACTCAGTGAAAACCCAAAACGAATATGTTTTTCCGTTTCAGAGAAAACTCGAATTTTATGTATTTTGGTGCTTATTATGCCATTTCTCAAAATTAAATATGAATATAGCAAAATCTCTATAGAATATTTGTTTTCAGGCATCGTTATACAAATTAACATAGTTATCAATAACAATTAATCACTTTAATATGAAATATATTTATCACCTTATCACAAAACTAAGATACAAGAGCCAATAATCGAATTTAAGGTTGTATTCGTAAATTAAGTGATTGTATTATGAAAACGAAACTATATGAATGTAAAACAACTAAAATTTAACTAACATATAATTATTTACAAATGTTCAAACTGCTGTCCGTTTTTATGTATACATTTAACTAATCTCTGACGAGTAGAGGTAATTGGAAAATAAACTGTGTATGGTTAATGCGTGAACACAGACACTCGCTTGCGTGAATAGGAAATTTTGACAGTGTCGAACGTGACAGTTACCTCGTCAGTGATTGTGATTGGACTAAATCGCGTAACTGCGTCTCGCACATACCGGCACACAGAACCACAGAGCAGGATCATCTATGCTCAGAACATAATGCGCCGTGTACCGGCATTCAGAATGTTGAAAGTTTTACATCTGTACACCCTACGCACTAAAACAAAATACGATAAATATTATTTGATTAAATCCTAGAAGGTATCTACTTTAAATTAGAATACCATGTCTGCCAAGTGGACACGGACACGGAATGAACTCAAACTTCATTACAATCGTTATACAAATTAACGTACTTACTAATAGCATTTATATCACTTTAAAATGAAATAAATTTATTACTTTATTAAAATTACAATACAGAAGTAATGGAGAAGTCATGAAAAAATTAATTAATATTATGAAAACGAAACACTTTTCATTAGGCGTTTAGAGAAACGGCTAAGTATTTATTTTGAAAATTCATTCCATACATGTCTCTATCATAATATAGTAATAAATACAACCATTGTCTAAAATCACTTAAACACTTGTTAATGCGCATGTGAAATTCATATGCAGTTCTGTAGTTCAATCAATGTGGTGCATGTGTTGTCAGCGAAGGTAAGGCAATTGAAGAATTTGTTTTATAGACGTCAAAATCTTATGTTCAATTTATTACTGATCTTATTAATTATTTGTAGTGTTTCTGTGTGTTTTTTATCGATAGTTAGTATTTTACGTTTTCAGGATGTCTTATTCCAACGAGGAAGCATCTGATATGCTTGAAATTTATTTACAATGTTTTCGGAATTCTGTTATCGCATCACGAGAATATGCTTTAAGGTACCCCCATAGAGACATTACTCAAGAGAGGTGTTTAGTCGCATTGCAAGATATATGCGGGAAACTGGATCTGTAAGGCACACCGGGAGACAAGTCAAAGCTCGTAGGATTAGAAATGAAGAAAACATTACTCATGTAATTGCTCTTGTTACTACAAATCCAGTGTACAACAAATTTCTAGAAACTTAGGTGTGACAGTAGGATCTGTATACAATATTTTAAAAGACCATAATATGCACCCATATCACATAGTATTGCATCAGGCGCTAAATGAAGCTGATTGTGACCACAGACTGAATTATTGCCATTGGATGCTGAGCATCCTAGAAGAAACACCACGATTTCTATCCCAAATACTATGGACAGATGAAGCAACATTTTCAAATTGTGGGTAAGTAAATCTCCATAATATGCACTATTGGTCGGACAGTAATCCCCATTGGATGAGAGAATTAGATCGGCAAAATCGATGGACTCTAAACGTATGGTGTGGTATAGCTGAAGGGAAATTTGTTGGACCATATTTTTTTACGGAGATCTGTATTTAAATTTTATAACTCAAAGCTTAAAAATGTTATTGGAAGACATTTGCCTAGAAACAAGATTAATAATGTGGTTGCAACATGACGGGTGTCCAGCACACTTTGCGCAAATTGTACGCGAATATCTTAATGTTCAATTTCCAAATCTGTGGATAGAAAGAGGAAGTTTATTTCCATGGCCACCCAGATCACCTGATTTGACTTGCATAAATTTTTATTTATGGGGGAGAGTGAAAGATTCGGTATATCAAACTCGAAAAACGACTAGAGAAAATATGACGGAAAGCATACAAGTTGCTGTTAATAGCATATCTACGGCTGAAGTTCAAACGGCGGTAGCCTCTACTCGTCAGAGATTAGTTAAATGTATACATAAAAACGGTCGGCAGTTTGAACATTTGTAAATAATTATACGTTAGTTAAATTTTAGGTGTTTTACATTCATATAGTTTCGTTTTCATAATACAATCACTTAATTTACGAATATAACCTTAAATTCGATTATTGGCTCTTGTATATTAGTTTTGTGATAAGGTGATAAATATATTTCATATTAAAGTGATTAATTGTTATTGGTAACTATGTTAATTTGTATAACGATGCCTGAAAACAAATATTCTATAGAGATTTTGCTATATTCATATTTAATTTTGAGAAATGGCATAATGAGCACCAAAATACATAAAATTCGAGATTTCTCTGAAACGGAAAAACATATTCGTTTTGGGTTTTCACTGAGTTCTTTCTAACTTCATCCACTTTTCGATAGTTATATTATAATACTATGCTGCTATTTGAAAATTTTCATAAAATTTAATAAAACTTGACGCCTCTACTCTAACGCCCTCTATATTTTGTGCATGTGTGACTGTGCATTTGAAATACTAATATATGGATTTTCTTATGAGATCTCTTTCCAACAAGCCAAAATTCTTGAAATTATGTCTACTGGTTATCAAGTTATAGGCATTTGTTTATTTAAAAAAATCCTCGCCCCCTAACTCCGCCACTGGTCCATTAGGAAAACATCTTTTAACAGAAGTTGTAGATAAGTGAACGTTCATTACAAATTACCTAAAACCAGCTTATCGAGAAATTACAGATTTTAGGTAAGCTGAAAATAATTTCCAACATTTTCTCATGGCCACTTCACTTATGCTAATTTTTTTCCGAAAGCTGCAGCTGTGATGGTTTTCGAGATATAGCCGGTCCGTGCCCTTATTTGAACACCCTGTATATATATATATATATATATATATATATATATATATATATATATATATATATATATATATATATATATATATATATATATCTGTGTGCGTGTCCCCGAGCGACAACTCAAGCGTATCCAACTGATTTAAACGAAACTTGAAGATATCTTTATTTTGTTAATATCGCCGACGAGTTAGTAAATCAGGTATAACGAACAATTTTCCCCCTAAAATATACAGGAATTTTTTGAAAACGGTATATTTTTCTGGAATTAGACTAACTGGAATGACACTTTACATGTAGCTAGAAAGCGTGTAAGTAAACCCCTGTTGTGAGTTTTAAGTAATTCCGGTCACAATATTTGGAGTTTTTTTCCAAATTAAAAATAAAATCTGAAATACACGAATTGAAAAGATTTAGCTGGCTAAAGTCCAATGCCCGAAAAAGACAGATTAGTCAGCTGTCATGCGTAGATTGATACATACTACAGGCACAAATCATATTTCAACGATAAGCAAAGAGTACAAATAACAAGCGTAAAACATACTACCTGAACTAGCCATCGAGAAATGTCATCCACTAAAATTCCGAACATTTATTAAACTGTTCGTCAACAATTACGACGTTAGAATGACATATATGGAAATGCAATGACGTCATGTATTTTATTCATACGTAAATAATGTCATATTACAAGAACATGAGAAGATACGAAAGAATGAAAGAAATCGGTTTACGTCTTTATGAAAATGATTTTCAAACAGATTGTATTTTTTGTCTCGACTTAAAAATAAGACCTTATCTAACATTCACTTTTAGGATATAATACAAAATTTCCTGGGGCAGCACGTTACCCTGTCTATAAGTACTACGTAAACAATTTATTAAAAGGGACCTATTCAAAATATAAAATTCTGGACGCAGCAAGTGCGTTATGGTAGTGAATTTTCATAAAAATGTTTTTAATAACAAGTATGTGTTTTTTTTTAAGAAAGCAGGCATCAAATTTGGTTACCAGTATAACCTATATAGTAAAAACAATGTGCCATGTTTCATCAAAATAACTTTATTGTGTGAAAATGTACAAAAATTTCCAAAAGTAAACTTAAAGTGTTCCCGAAAAAACACGTTTCTTGGTCAACCTTATAGCTTAATAGCAAATTGAGCTGTTCAAATATGAAACATTTGATCAAAATTCGCTACCATAACGCACTTGCTGCGTCCAGAATTTCTTTTCTTACAAACATGCATTATATTTCGATGGAAAATGCAAAAATGCAATAACATAAGGCGTGTTTGATTAAAAAAAAAAGGAAATTTGTATGACCAACGACTTATGGGCCACCCTGTGATTGTAGAAATATTATTTTAGGATGTAGCTCAAGACACCCTATAATTAATATATACAATTTTTTTCATATCTTGTATAATAACGGATATATTGAGCTTTATTGATTTTTTACGAAAATTCGACAAAAATTATTAACCATTAAACGATAAACTCTATAGCTAAGGCTACTGCCAAGCATGAGAGAAAGGGTCTATTTGAAATGAATTTTCTGCAAATATTTTTGTAAAATGAAGGACAATGACGGTTGAAACTAAGACTTTAGGGTTTGTAAAACATCCTTCTTGAGACATTTTATTTCTATAGCCCGTATTAGATTCAAGTTACTTGCCTAAATGTTGCCAATTTTGACATTTTAAATCGCCACTTTGACGTTTTGAGGAAAACCCCAATTTATTTTTCTTTAAATGACTATAACTTTTTTGTCTTTTGAGATACATAGCTAAATTTTGGTAGGTAACTTACTTATAAGGGTATATACCTGCGTACCAAATTTGGTTGCCCTTACTTTGTTCATTCCGGAGATATAATTTTTTTTCGAAAAAAAACACAAAATTTTCCGGGAAAACCTGTGCAGATTTTCCTGGCTAACGAACTCATCCAAGCCATTTGAAAAAGGAATTTTTTCACCAAATTTAATCAAAATCGGCCCATTATTTTTTGGTTATCGGTGTGATACATATATATATATATATATATATATATATATATATATATATATATATATATATATATATATATATATATATATATATATATATAAACATATAAAAATTGAAACTGACCCCGGATATGTTTTCTGGGGGCCTAATTAGCGCTCATTTGAAGAAATTTTTTCAAAATTCAAAAGTCGGGATCTCCTCATTAGTGAATTTTTTTTAAGAAAATTCACTAAAAAACGTCCACTGATGAGTATCTTACAATGTTGAAGGAAGGCTGCTTTGACAATTCAATGGCCATTGCGTAACCTAGACTTAACTCTAGTTTGAAATTAAGCTAAGAATAAAATGGACATTGACCATTTGACCACCAAAGTAAACTCCAAATGTGTGTATGCCGCTAGGTAAGAAAAGCTGGAACATTACGACGGAAATACAGCACGGACTTAAAACTAATACATCAGAATGACAGCATCGGCAAAACCGCCAGGATGTGCGAGTTTTCATTCACACCGATAATATAACGTGAGCATTACTAAGTGAAGATTGGAACCTGTGATTAGCACTGATAAGTACACTTGGAGAACCCAAATCACCACAACACATTTTAAAAAGCCCTGACGATCGTTTTATTAACCAAGTTAGCGTCATCAGAGGATTAAACATTCTGAATGTTTCATCCTCTGATGTCGCTAACTTGGTTAGTGAGACGATCTCAGGTCTTTTTAAAATGTGTTGTGGTGATTTGGGTTCTTCAAGTGTACTTACTTATAACGTGAGTATCAAATCCAGCAACCAAGGTCCAATCACTAATCACTTGTCCATTAGTGATTGGATTATGCTTACTGGATTTGGTGTCCACGTTATATTATCGTTTGATTTTATCAGTGTGATTGAATAAAACTGGCAGACCCTGGCAGTTTTGCCGATGCTGTAACAATTTATTAGCTAGCATCTATGGTTCGGTAGTAGAATGCTGGCGTGACACGCTGGCGGCCCGAGTTCGACCCCAATGAATGTAACATTTTATTTAGTTTCAGTAACTTTAATATTTGGTACCTTTGGACCAAGATCTAATTTTTTAGACGTCTAGATAAATTTACCACCGTTGAGTCTAAAATTATAATTTTCAGCAGACATTTTTTTATTGCTGATAGCCTTTAATTAATTTTGATTAAGCAAATTCACTAATAGAGAATCTGTTTGAAAAAAATGTTGGTTGTTGGAAAATCAGGTTCGATTAGGCTGACTAAAACTAAATCGGCCACTTTAGCCAATCAGTAACTTTAATGAAGTTTGTAATATAAGATTCTTTTAAAGAGACTTACAGTACTTAGATATTTTTTTTCTAAAATAACTGTACTTTCACCACAAAGTACACAAAAATAAAATTAAATACAGATTTCAAAATACATTAGGTGCATATTATACATTTAACATAAATGCAATAACTTCTTAAGAAGTACGAGCTCTACTAAGTAAACTGCAATATTCTTCCAAGTCACCTTTCACTTCCAAGTTAAAAAATACCATAGATGATATATAAGTAATGTACACACAATATCTGTCTTTATTACATGTTTTCCACTGAGCCATCTCAAAAATATTATTAAAAACGTTCAAATCGACATTTATTTCACTGATTGATTTTATTGGTTACCCAATTCCACACATTTCTTGCCTGGCCACACTCCTTGACTCTGTGAAATATGTTATCCTCAGTTTGGCAGTGATGACATAAACTACTTATTGACATGTTGTGTCGTTTTATTAGTGATTTTTTTTTTTTAAATTCACTAATAAGGAGATCCAGACTTTTTAATTTAGAAAACATTTCTTCAAATGAGTGCTAATTAGGCCCCCAGAACACATATCCGGGGTCAGTTTCCATTTATATATATCACACTGATAACTCAAAAAATAATAGACCGATGAATAAATTTGGTGAATACCTTCCTTTTGAAAATGACTTGGATAAGTTCGTTATTCAGGAAAATCGGACCAGGTTTTCTCGGAAAATTTTGTGTTTTATTTAGAAAACATTTTATATCTCCAGAATTAACAAAGTAAGGGCAACCAAAATGGTACGCGGGTTTGCAGTATTATATGTAAGTTACCTACCAAAATCTAGCTCGGTAGGTCAAAAGACAACAAAGTTATAGGCATTTGAATAAAAATAAATTGGGGTTTTCCTCAAAACGTCAAAGTTCCGATTTAAAACGTCAACATTGGCAACATTTAGGCAAATGACTTAGATCTAATACGGGCTATGGAAAAAAATGTCTCAAGAAGAATGTTTTGCAAACCCTGAAGTCTTAGTTTCAACCGTCATTGTCCTTCATTTTACTAAAATATTTCCAGAAAATTCATTTCAAATAGACCCTTTCTCTGATGCTTGGCAGTAGTCTTAGCTATAGGGTTTAGCGTTTAATGGTATATAATTTTTCGAATTTTCGTAAAAAATCAATAAAGCTCAATATATCCGTTATTACACAAGATATGAAAAAAAAATTGTATACATTAATTATAGGTTGTCTTGAGCTCCATCTTAAAAAAATATTTCTACAACCACAGGCTGGCCTATAAGTCGTTGGTGATACAAATTCTCTTTTCTTTTTAATGAAACACGCCTTATCTTATTGCATTTTTGCATTTTCCATCGAAATATAATGCATGTTTGTAAGAAAAGAAATTCTGGACGCAGCAAGTGCGTTATGGTAGCGAATTTTGATCAAACGCTTCATATTTGAATAGATCAATTTGCTATTAACCTATAAGGTTCACCAAGAAACGAGTTTTTACGGGAACATTTTAAGTTTACTTTCGAAAATTTTTCTAAATTTTCAAACAAGAAAGTTATTTTGATGAAACATGGCACATTGTTTTTACTATATAGGTTATACTGGTAACCAAATTTGATGCCTGCTTTCTTTAAAAAAAACACACATATTTGCTATTTAAAACATTTTTATGAAAATTAACTACCATAACGCACTTGCTGCGTCCAGACTTTTTTATCTTTCGGCCACTGGGTACACGTTATTTATTGCTTTAGAGAAAGCAGCCCGATAACTAGTACATAATTCCTCATTTTTGGTTATTTGCCATATATTAGACCACTTGTATATATTCCCGTGTTTTTCTTCTATAGCTGGGGTTTTTTCGGTTTCATTTAATAATGTGTTATATAACTCTTTTGCCTTTATGATTTGATTTTTCACCAGATTTAATTTTTTCACTGTTTGACATATTTCTTGCAATGTCTTGTGCACACTTTTTGCGTCACAGTTTTTATCAAATATGTTATTTAAGGCGCATTTATAATTTAGTTTTAAACATGTGTCTGAGCAAGACATGAACTGCGTTTTGACAAATAAAGAGACTGCTTTCAAATGGACATTTACTAAGTCTAATCCGCCTTTATTTTCAGATAAATAGAGTTGTTGCCTTCCTACTCTATATATTTGCCCTTCCTGTAATTAGTATAATTTTCTGACTATATTTTTTTGGTAATGGGAGAACCTGCGCTAAGTACTACACTTTTGATAGAATGTATATATTTATATACCACACCTTCCTAATTGAATCCAAATGCATAAGTTTTTCTAATATTACTTTATAATTTATCTCATTTATAACCTTCTGCCAGTTCGTTTCACACATTTTTCTTAAATCTTTTTCCAAATACATTCCTAAAACTTTACAAGTGTCTACTGTTTTGAGAGGTATGTCACTACAATCATTTTTTACATTCCAATTACCAAGTGGAAAAATAGAAGACTTTTTTATGTTAATAGTTGCATTTGAACCTCTTTGATAAATATTAATTAATGTTAGCAGGGATTTTATATCGTTTTTATCTCTGGCAAAAACTGTCACATCATCTGCGTACGCACTTGAAGTTATTTTATTACCTTCAACAGATATACCACTTAGCGAACTATTACATAATCTTAAGTATGGTTCCAGCGATAACGCAAACAAAATCATGGATAAAGGGCAACCCTATCGTACTGATCTTTTAATATTAAAACTTTTTGATAAGCAACCATTTATCAGCAATTTAGAAGTGGCAACTTTTTATCAAAACCAAATCTTCCTAGCACCTCTCAGAGATAGCTATGCGCCACCCTATCAAAGGCTTCTTCAAAATCCAGACTAAGGATCCCAGCTGACTGTTGAGGCTGTTTTTCATAGTATAAGATTATGTCTCTGCATTTTAATAAATTGCTGAAAATTGATCTTGACTTTACTGCACAAGATTGTTGTTTACTTAGAATTTTATCTGATAACATATTTAATCTCTCTGCAAGTATTTTTGCATATAGTTTATAGTTAGTATCTAATCAGAAAAACTCTTTTATGTGCTGTCACTTTTTATTTTGGGTATTAAAATGTTTAATCCTTTGATATAACAAATTTTCATTTTTTAGCTTACAGAAAATTGTGTTTTGGGCATTAAATATTTTTTCCAAAAGAGCTAGAACACAACATTTGACTATTTTTATGTTAATAGAGAGATATCGAGGGTAACTCGAAAAAATTCTTCAAATGAGCGCCTATTAGGATCTCTAAAACCGATCTTCAAAGTTTGTTTAAATTTAAAAAAATAATTTTAATAACATGTACGATAAAATCCACTACTGTAACGCACCTGCTGCGTCCCGACCTTTTTATCTACTTCATAAAGAATTAAAAGTGAAAGTAGAAAGTGTCGATTTGTTCAGTTACATTAATTTTATCGCATTAACAGAAAAACCGAAACGGTTCATGTCTCATAAATACACTACAGCTGATAAAAAGCTTAACACGTTCAATTCGGTTGTTGAGAATCCAGTAATTCTTGAAACTTTTATCTTTTTTGAGGTCACGTAGCAACCCTGAAGGACATTCCTCGGCCATTGAACCTGGATGTGGGCTCAACATACCGTATTTCTGATTGCCCGATCTAAAATTAACAGAAAATTCGAACGTATCTGATAAATTACAATTACATAAACATCCATTTCGGAAGGTTATATTTACTCGGCCGCAGTTTGCATAATGTATGAGGATGCGATAAAAATTCCTGACTCGATTTATATCGCCTTGAAGCTTTTTAATGTTTACTTTCTTTGTTAATGATGCTAATTCCACTAATTACCGGTGAGAACTTGAAAGTGACTGAAATTGAAAACAAAAGCAACCTTATATGTGAATAATTTAAGAAGTAAATAGTTGATGCAGTATTCGCATATCAAACCGTATACAAGTTCTTCCTGGTTTATAGAACTGCAATTTATGAAACAGAAAGGTTCAAATGCAGCTTTAGCCCCTACTTTGTTTTTTCTCCACATCAATGACCTTCTCTCGAGCACATCCAACCCAGTTCACAGCTACGCGGACGACAGCACCCTCCATTCAAATATACAATATTCTAAGCCTGTCTCGTTAGCCCAATTAGATGAGGATCGCAGACTCATGGAGGGTTCTGTCTCCGTGGATCTCCAAAAAATATTAGACTGGGGAAGTAGAAATTTTGTACAATTCAACCCCACCAAAACTAAGTCTTGCTTTCTTTCTCACAAGAGATACACCAGCCCTAGACCCATCACAATGAACAACCAAGTTATTCAAAGTAATGAGTCCTTTTCTCTTGTTGGCATTTCTGTGGATCGAAATCTCAATTGGCACCAACATGTCACATCAATTGCAGAAGCGGCTGCTAAGAAATTAGGTTTCCTCTTCCGGGCTCGCAAATACTTTTCACCAGCTAATCTCTATACCTTACATACTTCACAAATAAGGCCAAACATCGAATACTGCTCCCACATCTGGGGTGCCGCAGTCGCTCCTACGCTCGCTATCCTGGACTCCATTCAAAAGAGAGCTATACGTCTCATCGGTGACCCTACCCTCACCCAAAGGCTGCCATTCCTTGCCCACCGACGTGCCGTTGGTGACCTCTCTCTCTTTTATAGATATCTGCACGGGCACTGCTCAGAGGAGCTTTCCTCCATAGTTCCCCCACCTGCTGCCCCCAACAGATCTACCAGGGGAACAGAGCGAATGCACCCTTTTACTGTCCAGGTCACCAGACATAGAACATCTTGTTATGCCCGCTCTTTTGTCCCGAGGCCTTCCAAGTTGTGGAATTCCTTGCCGGCACATGTTTTTCCTTCTCCTCCGAACCTCCAAACCTTCAAGTCCAGAATTAACAAGCTGCCTCTTTCCTCCTTGTCAACACCCACGGTACGATAGTATTTAGGCTGTAAGCCCTCGTGGTGTGTTGTTGAAATTAAAAAAAAAACAAAAAAACAATTGCCATTTTCGCAGAAAAAAGGCCTACTGGCACCTATTTTCTCTGTCGAAAATTACCAAATTCTGTTAGAGATATCTTGATCCAAAACCTAACGATATTATAAGAAATGATAGTATATTGAGTGGATCATCCAACGCCTGTGTATGTGCTTCATCTGTTGGGAAAGAGCGCCACCTACTCCCGCTGTAAAGTCAAAAGTCTGGACGCAGAAAGTGCGGTATAGTAGTGAGTTTTCATAAAAATATTTTTAATAGCAAATATTTTTTTTAATGAAAGCAGGCATCAAATTTGGCTACCAGTATAATGTATATAGTAAAAACAATGTACCACATTTCATCAAAATTACTTTATTGTTTGAAAAAGTACAACAAATTTTCGAAAAAAAACTTAAAATGTTCCTGAATAAACTGATCTGATTTTCCTAACCAACGAACTTCTTCAAGCTATTTACCCAACTCCAAAATATAATTATGCACAAATTTTTTTTCGACAAAGCTTACAAGAAAATGTTCATGAAAATTTGTAAACAATTTTTCCACGAAAATCCGAAAACATATTTTTTTTCTGTATTTCTAATAGCAAAGATGTATTTTTTTAAGAAAGCAGGCATAAAATGTGGATACCAGTATAAACTTTATAGTAGAAACAATGTACCATACTTCATCAATGTCACTTTATTGTTTGAAAATGTACAAACATTTTCCGAAAATAAACTTAAAATGTTCCCGAAATAATTGGTTTGCCTGGGCTAGTAGCATATTGAGCTATTGAAATTTGAAGTATTTAATGAAAGTTCGCTACCATAACGCAGCTGTTGCGTCACGAATTTATTTTCTTACAAAGATGCATTATATTTTGATGGAAAATGCAAAAACACAAAATATAAGGCGTGTTTGATTAAAAAAAGAAAATTTGTATCATCAACGACTTATGGGCCTGTGATTATGAAAATAATTTTATATGATGCAGCTTGAGATACCCTGTAATTAAATACTATATATATAAATACCCTAAAATAACGGATATATTGAGCTTTACCGTCAAAATGCGTCAGCCTGTATATATGAAAATAGAAAAAAACTGAAACTGACCCCAGATGCGGGTTCTAGGGGGCCTAGATCGCGCTTATTTGAAGAAATGTTTTCCGAATTTAAAAGTTGCGGTCTCCTCAATAGCGATTTTTTTAACGGAAATTCGCTGAAAATTATAGACCATTCAACGATAAACTCTATACTAAAACTACTGCAAAAGCATTAGAGTAAGGGTCTATTTGAAATGAATTTTCTAGAAATATTTTAATAAAATGAAGGACAAGGACGGTCCATACTGAAACTTGAGAGTTTGCAAAAAACTCCCCTTGTTACATTTTTTTCTACGTAACCTGTATTCGTTCCAGGTTCGTTGCCTAAATGTTGCAAATTGTGACGTTTAAAATCGCGATTTTGACGTTTGAAATTTCAGATTTGATATCTAATTTTATAAAAAGTCTAAATTTTGTGAACCAAATTACTTAAAATTCACAACGGAGTTTTATCTACACCATTGCTAGTTTTTTTTATTTCAACAACACACCACGAGGGCTCACAGCCTAAATACTATCGTACCGTGTGTATCGACAAGGAGGAAAGAGGCAACTTGTTATTTTTGGACTTGAAGATTTCGAGGTTCGGAGGAGAAGGAAAAACATGTGCCGGCAAGGAATTGCACAACTTGGAAGTCCTCGAGACAAAAGAGCGGGCATAACAAGATGTTCTATGTCTGATGACCTGGACAGTTAGAGGGTGCATACGCTCTGTTCCCTTGGTAGATCTGTTGGGGGCAGCAGGTGGAGGAACTATGGAAGAAAGCCCATCTGAGTAGTGCCCGTGAAGATATCTGTAAAAGAGAGAGAGAGAGAGAGAGAGAGGTCATCAACGGCACGTCGATGGGCAAGGGATGGCAGCCTTTGGGTGAGGATAGGGTCACCGATAAGACGTATAACTCTCTTCTGAATGGAGTCCAGTATAGCGAGCGTAGAAGCGACAGCGGCACCCCAGATGGGGCAGCAGTATTCGATGTTTGGCCTTATTTGTGGAGTATATAAGGTATAGAGATTAGCTGGTGAAAAGTATTTGCGAGCCCGGAAGAGGAAACCTAATTTCTTAGCAGCCGCTTCTGTAATTGATGTGACATGTTGGTTTTGGTTGTAGAACATAGGACGGAAGTTTATCAAGCAGTGCTGCGTGCCAGACCTGGTCGAATGCTTTGGATATGTCTAGAGCGACAATCTGGGATCGACCGTGTAGTTCCATAGACTTGTACAGCTACAGACTTGTACTAGCTACATGTAAAGTCTCATTCCAGTTACTATAATACTCTTAACATATAGCGCATTCAAAAATATGTTTGTATATTTTGGGGAATATGTCCATTATAGCTGATTTACGAACTCGTTCGCGGTCTTAACAAAATGAAAATCCACCAATTAGTGTTTGAATAGTTATTGTAAAAAAATGTTTGCGAATTCACGTAAAAAATTGTTTTCGAATTTTCGTAAAAAGAATTGGGCAGATTTTTGTGTAATATTAATCCTTTTTAGCTAAGTTTCTTAAACAGATTTTTGTATAATTTTTGAGTAACATCACTTTAGTCAATTTGGGTTAAATAAATTGTAAATTCCGTGGATGAAATTGTTTGCAAATTTTCATGTAAAAATTGGTTTCACGAATTTTTGTCAAAAAGCTTTTGGTGAATAATAATAGCTTGGTAGGTGTATTTTTTGCGTAAATTGCTTAAATACGTTCGTTGGCGATTATAATCAGTTTTTTTCGGTAAAATTTTTAGTTTATTTTCGTAATTTTTTTTTATTTTGATGAAATATTGTACATACATGGGTTCTACTATAAATGTTATAGTATCTACTAAATTTTATGCCTTTCGTTGAAAAAAAACATTTTTAAGTTTAAACACAGTTTTATGGAAATTGGCTACCATAACGCACTTGCTGCGTTCAGACTTTTTAATATTTACGAACAACCTTTTTTTTTCCTTCTTTAACGACGGTTTATTTCCGCAACAATGGCCGATCACCGACGCCAGCGAGCAGTTACACCTCACTATCCAGGAAATTTTGCCGACCCCTTGCCTTTCTGTAAGGAGGGTAGAGATCTTTAACGTGTCCCACATCACATGAACCGACGGCTCTACGCTCCCTCCGAAGGGCGGAACGTGCAGACATTCAACTTGTCAGATACAATGTCACGAAAAAAGTGTGAGTGAGTGAAAAGGAAACCCTGGGAATCGAAACCGGTACCCCTCGGTTCGGAGGTACACGTCTTCTTTCAACTTTAATATACTTTATTTATATCACTTATAATATTACAATGTAATGTACAATAATTAGAGTGTATTACAATGCACCAGCGAGTTATTGATTCGCTCTTACAAAGTATATTTAATAATATAAGTACAAGGTCTTGTTTACATTTGTGTTTTTGTTTGTTTGTTTTTTCATGTGCAAACGTTTACAGATCAGATAAACCTATAAATAAAGTCTGGATGCAGCAAGTGCGTTATGGAAGTGAATTTTCATAAAAATATTTTTAATAGCCAATATGTCTCTCTAATGCAAGCAGGCATCAATCTGGTTACCGAAATAGCCTATATAGTAGAAACAGTGTACCATATTTTATCAAAATTACTTATTGTTTGAAAATGTACAAAAATGTTCCGAAAATAAACTTAAAATGTTGGTTTCATAGCCAACAAACCTTAGGTTAATAGCAAATTGAGTTATTGAAATTTGAAGTATTTATTGAAAATTCGCCAGCAAAACGCACTTACTGCGTCTCGATTTTTTCTTACAAACATGCATCATATTTCGATAAAAAATTCAAAAATGCAATAATACAAGGGTGTTCGAAAAAACAATTGTAGGGATCACCAACGACTTATGGACCAGCCTATGGTTGTCAAAATATTTTTATAAGATGCAGCTTAAGACACCCTATAATTAACGTATACAATTTTTTCTCGTATCACGTATAATAACAATTATATTGAGTTTTACCGTAGAAATGCGTAACTATATATATATATATATATATATATATATATATATATATATATATATATATATATATATATATATATATATATATATATGTATATGTATATGTATATATATATATATATATATATATATATATATATATATATATATATATATATATATATATATATATAGAGAGAGAGAGAGAGAGAGAGAGAGAGAGAGAGATAGAGAGAGATAAGAACTGAAAGTAAATCCGGATATGGATTCTAGGCGGCCTAGTTTGCGCTCATTTGAAAAAATATTTTTGAAATTCAGAAGTCGCTGTCTCCCCATTTACGAATTTTTTCTAGCTAAAAATTATAGACCGTTAAACCATAAACTTAACTAAACCTACAGCCAAAGCATCAACTTAACTAAACCTACAACCAAAACATCACAGAAAGGGTAAATTTGAAATGCATTTTCTGTAAATATTTTTGTAAAATGAAGGACAATGACGGTTGAAGCTGAAACTTAAGGGTTTGTAGAACACTCTTCTTGCGACATTGTTTTTACATAATCCGTAGTTGTTTCAGGTTGTTTGCCTGAATATTGCGTATTTTTACGTTTCAAATCGCGACTTTGACGTTTTGAGGAAAACTCCATTTTTTCTTTACATGCCCATAACTTTTGTGTCTTTGAACCTATAGACCTAAAGTTTGGTACATGTTTTACGCTTTATAATACAAACACGCGTACAAAATTTGGTTGCCCTTGCTTTGTTATTTTCGAAGTTATAATTTTTTCCCGAAAGAAATACAAAACTTTCCGAGAAAACCTGGACCGATTTTCCTGGCTGACGAAATTATCCAAGCCACTTATAAAAGGAAGGTACCCACCAAATTTGATCAAAGTCGGCCCCTTGTTTTTTGAGTTATCGGCGTGATACATACATACATATATATATATATATATATATATATATATATATATATATATATATATATATATATATATATATATATATATATATATATATATATATATATATATATATATATATATATATATATATATATATATATATATATATATATATATATATATATATATATATATATATATATATATATATATAAACTGAAACTGACCCCAGATATGTGTTCTAGGGGGTCTAATTAATGCTTATCTGCTCATCTGAATTAATTTTTTTCAAAATTCTAAAGTCGGGCTCTCGTCATTAGTGAATTTTTTTAAAGAAACAGCATTTAGCAAAATAACAGGAAAAATACGACTAACAAAAACCTGCTTTATAAATCTACTTTTAATATTTTAACATTGTATTTAATTCTATTGGTTTACAAAATAAATATTATAGTCACACGTATACATATATCTCAATTATACATATAGAGTATTTACAATTGTTATAAAACTACTTAAATCTTAAATACACTTAACATTATCAACGGGATGCTTATGCCTCATTTTTAACTAGTTCTTTTCTGTGGTATATTTAACATTATTATTTAAGGGTGGTATGTTTCTTGGTAGAATTTCATATTTTCGTAAGAAAGTCTATGTTTCTTTGTAAAAGGTAAGTTGTTTACCCTGTAAGTAGATACTGTGGAAAGGACTTCATTATGTGAGGGTTGTGTGCTATAAAATGTATTTTATGTTTCATCAATTTGATTTCCAATATAATTAATATTTGACAATTCATGCAGGTATTTGATTTTTTCATATCTACTTTTGTTTAGGGCTAGTCGCAAGCATCTATTTTGAAACCTCTGTAACTTGAGGACGTGTGTTTTTGACGCACTGCACCACACTGGTGCATCGTAAGTCAATATGGACCGATTAGGGTTTTATACAATAACAATTTGTTATCAGCCGTAACTTTGCTGCTTCTGTATATAAGAGAATAAAGTAACCTAAGTGCTCCGTGAGTCTTGTGGAGTAAATTTTGAATATTATATTTATATGTCAAACCTCTGTCAAGAGTAACACCTAAGTACTTTAAGAGGTACACGTCCGTACTACTGAACCACCGAGTATCTATAAATAGCTAAATATAATTATTTGACTAATTACTTTTGACGCCCTCGTGGCGCAGGTAGCTAGGTGCCAGCCTGCTAAGCGAGAGGTCCCGGGTTCGATTCCTGGGCGAGCCAAGTTGACTTTGTCTGGAAAATTTGTAAAAATATTGAATGATGGGAAATGAATGTGCTAATGGCCTGAGATGCCGCAGCCAATAATATTAAATAAAAAAAAACTAATTACTTATTTGGTAACTATTTGTATATAAACGCCCAGGAAGGTGAGCAGTTTTCTTTTAATATGTTAGCGACATAAAATTCTTAGTACTAGGTTTTAATTAAATTTAGGTTTCTCCCTATTTTGCACAATTTACACCAGTCTAAGACTTCACCTTAACCATAGCTTTTTCTTTTAACTAACTGTCCGTTATAACACCCACCGCGTTAATATTTTTGTGCAGTTTGCAATATGAATAATAACTTACGAAACTTGATTACTAAATATAATCTGCACACCGGATGGTTGATCTTGTCTGTTATTAGAGATCTACACCTTTACGGTTATGTAACTTGCGGTTCGCTTCGTCAAGCTTTAAAGAGCCACCTTGAAACCGCAAAAAGCGATAAAACATGGGTCTGAAGATAGCGGTGTCTGCGACAAAGGAACGTCACCTACCTCTGTGTTATGGGGACAATTCTAGCGTAAAATTGTGAGAAACAGGACACCGGGTCATCAATGAACAACTTTACTGGAATAAATTATAGCCAATTATGTTAAATTTATAACAATAATAAGATTTTTTATTTAGACGTGTTTGTTCGTCATAATGGAGAAGATAATAGGCGATAAATAAAATTTCTGGCGACTGTAAATTTTTAATGTATCTATCCGAGATGAAGACATTTCTTAGTTTTGGTTCTCACAATATTGGGACAAGTCATGGAACAGACTTCAAAATTAATTCACTTGACCTATACTGTAGCTGTTAAATTATACTTAGCTGTACATCCTATATTTATTTATTTAATACAGTACTCAACGGGAAAATACCTAACACAAACATTTTAAAAGGTTATATGAAACTCTTAAAGAAAGCAAATAGCTACAAGTGAATCACCAGACAATCATCCGAGCAACAGGTTTGAGATATGAGGGTGTACTTGTTAGACTCTAAAATGACAATGGATTTTTTGTTTGTTTTGTGTACACGAGGGGGAAATGCTCATGCAGACCCCATTCACGATCCCGTAGGTGCCGTGGGATATCGAGGTACTGTGAGACTGTACTCACTAAAACCCCCTCACTGGGAGTACCGGACCTCAGTCCATACCTCCGTCGGGAAGATTTCACACAATGACTTTTTGGGTATGAATGTTTCCATTCTGCTTTTGCCGTGGGGACGTTAGCGGGTAAGTATAAGCTTTGGACGCTTATGCTTATGTGGAAGTTGCTTATCGTAGTTGGTGGCACTTGGGAGAAGAGGATTTGGGTGAGAAGCGGCTTTTGCGAACTGAGTTGTGGATAGTTGAGTTATGAACTCAAGTATCGAAGGCATTTCCAGATCAGAGTGAATCTGACTGTTTCGGACAAACCATGGCGCTCCGGTAACCATTCTCAGAATTTTGTTCTGGATGATTTGAAGGGTCTTGATGTGTGTTGCGGCCGCGGTGGCCCATGCAGGTGATGCATAGGTCAAGGCTGGTCGGATGATGACTTTGTACATGAGCATCTTGTTGTTCATGGACAGTTTGGAATTTCTATTTAAAAGTAGAAACAGCTTCGAGATGAACATCGAGGCTTTTTTTCAGGCGTGATCGACATGGGGGCGCCATGTTAAGTGTTTGTCGAGGAAAACCCCGAGATATTTGGCGGAATCTTGCCAGGGAATTAGACGGTTGTCTAATGATACGTGTTCGTGAGGTGTGTGTCTCCTCTTGGAAAATAGGACAGCTGAACATTTATCGGGGTTTATGGCTAGAAGGGATTTCCTATACCATGTTTGCAGCTTGACTACGGCGGTCTGAAGTCGTTCGGTTATTATCCTCGGCTGAGTGGAGCTGCTGAGGATGGTAGTGTCGTCTGCGTACAGTGCGTATGTCACGTTTAGGGGGGCTGTCGGAATGTCTGCGACAAATATATTGTACAGCAGAGGGGAGATAGCAGAACCCTGCGGGAGACCAGCCGTGGCTGGGTACGTTCTACATCTGGCTCCCAGATTTTTGACCTGGTACTTCCTCTGTTGCAGGTATGACCTGATTAGCAGAATCAGAGGAAGAGGATAATTAAATGATAGAAGTTTGTTTAGGAGGCCCGCATGCCAAACCCCATCGAAGGCTTGAGCGATGTCAAGAAATATTGCACCAGTTGACTTGTTTTTATTAAATCCTTCGGTAATGTTTTCCACCACACGAAGGACTTGGTCTGTGGTGGAGTGATGACAATGGAGTGGTGTACACAGTTATATATAGATCACATTCTTTGTATTGATGAATTCAGTCTTACATTTGTCCTTGGACAAGCGATGTGAAATAGGATATGAGATCTGAAGTTCCATCTGGGCGTATGAAAACATAACAATTATAAATTCTATAAATATTCTAGATTATTATTTAACAGATTAAATAAAAATAAGAAAGAAAAGCAGTTTGGTCTACACAGTTATATATATAAAACACATTCTTTGTACTAGTGAATTCAGTTTTACATTTCTCCTTTGGCAGACGATTTGAAATAGAATCTGAGATATGGAGTTCCATCTGGGCGTAGCAACATAACAATTATAAATTCTGTGAATATTCTATGTAGTTAACAGATTAAATAAAATAATAAAGCAAAGTAGTTTGGTTTATACAGTTATATATAGAGCAAATTCTTTGTATTAGTAAATTCAATCTGGGTGTATGGAAACATAACAATAATAAAATTTGTGAACATTCTATGTTATAATGTAACAGATTGAATAAAATAATAAAGAGAAGTAGTTTCGTCTGCTTTGAAGTAACTGCAAAGAAAAGTGAAACAACAGTGACCTCTACGGTGTTGCAACTGCAACAGCCAGATAAACATTCCTATATGCAAGCATCGTGATAAGCCGACATTTGTTAAAACAATTTATCAACTACTTATATATTATAAAAACGTAAACTTAGATAATCCTATTGCGACTGCCTGACATTTTTTATTAAGGCAGACACGACAGTTAAAAGCTTACGAAAGTATATATATATATATATATATATATATATATATATATATATATATATATATATATATATATATATATATATATATATATATATCGTTAGAAATTTGAACAAAATTGTTTGGATGAATAGAGTAGGTTCGGTTTTGTGTAGTCCATTGTTCGAGCTGTTATCTTAATAATCAGTCTGTCCTTCTTAGAAAGATTATTGATAGCGACACATTTTTACAAAAGCAGGTATGCAATTTTAATTACAAAGATTTACTTAACAGGGGGGGGGTTGCCTGTATACCTTCGTAGAGAACTCTGTTCGCAACTGCTTAACAACTAACATACAAATAGTAGTTCCAGCTTTTATTCGCTTAGTTTATTTATCTCTCTGATGACGCTAACTTTGTTAGCGAAATGATCGTCAGGTCTAAACACTGTATTGTGATAAATTGGGTTCTTCAAATTGTACTTATCAGTGCTCATCACAGTTACAAACTTCACTCACAGAATTAGCAAACTGTATTAAAGTCATTTTTATAGAGACGTGAGCCTATTTTCTTTACAATATCTAGTTGATTGTTTTGTATGTTCTTATATTTTTATAATATGGAAGTTGCCGAATCACGGTTTGGCAAAAACGTCATATTTCCTTTATAAAAATAATAGTTCCGTAAAAATTTCTTTATTCCCTTCCTTAAGCCTTGATCTTTCCAGTATATGTTACATCTTCAGCCTGAAACTTTAATTTGGTCCGTTCATCAAGCTATAAATGTAGTGCATTTTAAAAATGTGTTGAATCTCCCACTTGAAAAATAATCACTTTTACGATCACATGTGTAGTATGTTTTACCCGTGTAATTTGTATTGTTTGTTACCGTAATATGTTTCAAGCTACGCACGGCAGCTATCTACTTTGTCTTTGTTAAGCATTGGACTTTAACCACTTAAGTCCTTTCAATGCATGTCTTTCAGATTTTATTTTTAATTTGGAAAAAACTTAAAATTTTGTGAAAATTTGTATCACCAACAACTTATGGGCCAACTTGTAATTTTTAAAATAACTTTATACGATGCAACTCAAGACACCCTATAATTAACGTATTTAAATTTTTCTCGTATCTTGTATAATGACGGGTGTATTAAGCTTTACCGTAGAAATGTAAATGTAAACAAATAAAACGTTAACATACGCGGCACTGGTTTGGTGTCCTAAGGTGACACAATCCAGTGCCAAACAAAAACTAGGCAAGAGCCCAAGGATGGCTTGTCTAGGCATCACAGGGGCCATGTGTTCAACCCCAACAGCCGCCATGGAGGTGTTGCTGGATCTGCCCCTCCTACAATTAGTTTTTATGGGGGAGGCTAGGCTAGGACTATACAGACTAGCCTGCAATGGTAGACTGAAGATCAACTCAGGCAAAATTCAGGAGATCGTAAAGGAGCCCATCCTTGAAATGAGGTCAGACGTCGCGAGCCCGCGAATCTGCAGAGAACACAACTTTACAGTGGAAATCCCTAACCGCGAGGCATGGCGGGAGGAGACTCCGGGCATACCGCGGGACTCGCTCGGCTAGTTAACGGGCGGATCCGGCGGGGAGCGTGGGACGGGGACAGGTGTTTACTCGGAAGGACCGAGGGTAAGTCATAGTATTTCCCTCGGAGCCCATGCAACGGTGTTTCAGACCGAAATGTACGCCATCCTGCACTGTGTGCGGGAGAACAAGAGGAGGGGCTACACCAACAAGCGGATCCTCATAGCCACATACAGTTAGGCAGCCCTTAAGGCACTAAGTAGCCCACGGGTAAATTCCTGGCTGGTGAGTGAGTGCCGAGACGAGACGAGCGACTTGGCTGGGCAGAATGAGGTGACCCTCATCTGAGTGCCGGGTCACTAGGGGGTCAAAGGCAATGAAGATGCTGACAGTCTCGCGAAGAGAGGGTCAGCAGAACCATTTATGGGACCAGAACCGGCTCTGGGCGTGACAAAGAGCACTGCCAGCCATTAAGCCCTGGGTCAGAAACCAACACAAGGTGTGCTGGGCAGACTGGCCAGATCTCAGACATGGGAAGTCAATAATTAACGAACCCAGTTCAAGGAGAGTTGTGGAGCTGCTAAATTTTAGCAGAGGACAGCTCAGAAACACAACAGGTCTCTTGACGGGACACATGGCCGTCAAGAAACACCCGCATAAAATGGGGCGGTTTGAAGGGGACCTTGCATGCAGACTCTGCGGCGAGGGAGAGGAATCAGCCCAGCACATCTTGTGCGAGTGTAAAGCTCTGGACCGCAAAAGACAACTGATCTACGGTCAGTCTAGACCGGCGACAGATCAATATAAAACTTCACCATACCAATCGCTGTGCAGACTAGTTCAAGGCACAGTGATTTTGGAATGGGTGGAGTAAGACTAAAGGTATGCACAATCAACCAAAGGTTGTAGTGCTATCGTGGCGGCAAGGCCGCGCACGAGCTCTGAGGAAAAAAAAACAGATAAAAACTAAAACGGACCCCGGACATGGGTTCTAAGCGGTCCAGTTTGCGCTCATTTGAAGAAATCTTTTCAAAATTCAAAAGCAGCGGTCTCCTAAGTAGTAAATTTTCTCTACAAAAATTTGTTAAAAATAATAGACGCTTTAACAATAAACTCGATAACTGAGACGACTGCCAAAGCTGATCCTTTGGTAAAGGGTAAAATTAAAAGACTACTAAATTGAAAAAACTTTTGGTTCCACTCTGTCACAGAAACCAACAAGATCATAATATTTATGTGTTTAAACAAAATCTCTATGCAACATTACGACAAATATTATTTTTCTTGACGCATATCTAATTTTCGTAAAAAAATCGAAGATCATTTCTATGAAAATTCACTACCATAACGCACTTACTGCGACCAGAGTTTTTTCGTTTATCATGGATCTCAATTGTTAGTTCTGCACATAGGTACGTCTTTTGCACATCTAATTATCAGTTTATCGTCAATCTTCCATGCACTTTCCATATTAGAGTGCCTTGACGTATTTGTTCCATAATAGTCATATTACTTTTTGAGTTTACCTTCGGAAATTTTTGTACATTTTCAAACAATAAAGTTATTTTGCTGAAACATGGCACATTGTTTTTACTATATATGTTCTACTGGTAACCAAATTTGATGCCTGCTTTCTTCAAAAAACACATATTTGCTATTAAAAACATTTTTATGAAAATTTACTACCATAACGCACTGGCTGCGTCCAGACTTTTTTAAGGTTTCGCTTAACACTTTACCAATCTTTAACTCCAAAGCTATAAATTTTACCGCGAAAACATTTAATGTTCAGACCTATACAATAATTACTTTTATTGTTGTGAAATTGTTATTATTTATAGTTGATTTTATTTATCATAATTTGTCACGTACACAAGCAAATCTGTAAATGCAAATTTCCATCGTCGGTTCGGTGTTAAAGCTCACGGCTATCAGTTGACCTGGTGTTCCATTTTATGGTTCGGATTTATGATCAGATATTATAGCCAATTTGATCTCTCATCATGACATTGTACGACGCGACGTGAGCTACTCGAAGGCCATGCAGCTTTGCTCACATTTACAGGGAAACATATCTAAGTAGACCGCATGTTGGGTCAGGTACACTTATTTTTTTAAATCTTGAAATAATGTAATCTAAATAAATGTGTTGTCTCTAATATTTTGATAAATTAAATTTAATTCTATTAGCGAATTTTTATAACAAAATATAGTGAAATATAGTTCTATGACCATTTGTTAATAGAGAAATATTATATATATATATATATATATATATATATATATATATATATATATATATATATATATATTATAAACAATAAACTAAACGGATAAATTCCTATACTGCAATATAAAAGTAACAGTGTAATACTAAGTTCATTATGCTGCTGCTCGAGTTGACGTTTAAAGACACCATCTCACTGAGTAGACTGTTCAATTCATTGAAGCGTCGATTGGAGAAGAAGCTAAGTCGAAAATGTGCACGCAGATGTTCCTTATTCAGCTTAAAGTTATGCCCACGTAATCGCTGGGCTGTGTACAAAATGACGAAAGGCGAGGCAGGTTCAGGAAAAAGCCATGCCAGAATAAATAGATTAGATCCGTTCTAATCTAAATCTAATATATATATATATATATATATATATATATATATATATATATATATATATATATATATATATAAATTAAACTGTCTACGGATGTGGGTCCTACAAGGCCTAGTTTGTGCTTATTTGAGGAACTTTTTTCAAATTTTATAGTCGGGATCTGCTTTTATACTATTTTTTTTTCTCGAAAATCTGCCAATACGGACGAGAAAGTGTGTTATGGTGAGGAATATTATATCAGTATTTATTATGAGAGAAATGCTGACGCAGTTAATGTATTACGGTAGATTGTAGATTTTAGATTGCTTAGAGGGTCCCATAAGCCTTTAGCCTGACAGCGCTGCTACTCCAGTGGATTTTTTGTGCACGACTATATTTTCGTAATGGTTCTCCTAAAATTCAGACGTTTTATTTAGCCTGATATCTTTTTGGGAGCTATTTTATCTATTCCTAAGGGAGTTAGAGCACCCCTACAGGGTATTTAAGCCCCTGGCAGAACTATGTCATGCAATTGCACAGCAATTGTTCTGTTGTTTCCGCTGTTTCGATGCAGAATCTGTAGTTTTCACTGTCCACTTTAACGATCTTCATAAGGTGACACCTTACTGGGAGGTGCCCCGTTAAGCTGTGATTATTCTCAAGCCGTTTCTGTTCAACTTAAGAAGCAGTTCATACTTTTTTTGTTGATATGATGGTGAACTGTTTTACTTGCCTTAAGCCTGATGGTTTCTTCATTTGTGACAGCATTTGGTTCCTCTCCCAAGTAACAAGTTCGCTTAATATGCGTCTTTTTGTTTTACCACTATAAGGCTTTCTCTATCTGTTCTCTCATTTCTGTCAATGCTTTAATGATCTGGTACCCACATCAAATTTAGTTTCTTGTATGAATCTAGTTTCTGTAAGTATTTTTTGCAGTCCCAGGCGAGTTTAGACTCCGCTTCAAATTATTTGAGAGTATTTATTACTGCCTGGTCATTTGAGAGTATATAAATTTCTGTATCTTTAAGTCTTCTTTGTATGCACTGTGGAAACTTATTGTTTCGTCGTTAATTTCGTTTGAGATGGATGACGCGGTTATAATTAATAACTAATTTATTTAAACTGAAAATACACTCTGAACAAAAACGTATACTCTAAAAATGGTAGAAAAATATGTAACGTTATATTATATAATATTATATGGTCCTTTTATTGTGTCGTTAATCGTTAGTAGGGTAGCTTCTTGCGCCACACACTCCGTCTCTGATCGCGGTCGTACTTCAACTTGTTTCTTTCTTGAACTTGTTCTCTGCCCTTGAGGCCCTGCGCTGCCACCTGATGATCTCATCAACACATCGGTGTCACTGATATTGTAGTTCATCGGATCTTGTATCGCAATGATCTCGATATTTTTAACATCCTGGGGGGGCGGGGATTCAACTTCCAATGGGCAGAGAAGTTGAATCGGTCGTTTTAATATAGTTCCTTTTGCCAAACGAAGATCGCATGAACGCACACGTCCATCACGACCAACGTAAACTTGTTTCACTATGGCCATCTTCCATGCTTGTCGTGGCAGGTTTTGGTCACAAACCAACACGACGTCTCCCACGTTCACTGGGATACTGCGCACACGTTTTCTTTGGTGAAAACTGCGTAGCTGCTGGAGATACTCACTGGTCCACCTTTTCCAAAACTTTCGCGTTATGTTTAGTCTCTGCTTCCAGCAAGTAGTTATTTCGGTTTTTGTCACGTTTCGATTTTCTAAGTCCAGGGATAGTCCGCACTGACCCGTTAAAAAATGTGAGGGGGTTAGGGCTGGCAAATTGTCTACGTCCCCGTCAAGATACGTTAACGGGCGTGAGTTGACGCATGATTCCACTTCACACAAAATAGTCTGTAATTCGTCAAAGTTCACCATAGCCTTCCCGAGGCTATATTTTAGTCCGTTTTTTACCGTTTGCACTAGTCTTTCCCACCAGCCTCCCCACCAAGCGGCTCTTTCTACTATAAACTTCCACTTTATTCGGTGGTCGAGAACCAATGTCTTTACCGCATCACTTTCTAGAGCTTTTGTCAGCTCGGAGAGTTCATAAGCTGCGCGTTTGAAAGACCGGGCGTTGTCACTGTACACCGTCGTCGGAACACCTCGTCGCGATATAAACCGACGTAACCCGAGGACAACATCTTCGGTAGACACTCCGTTAGTTAGTTCTAGATGCACTGCTCTCGTAACAGCACACGTGAACAACATGATATAAGTCTTTCTCTTATCACCCTTATCGACGACGTATAAGGGGCCTGCGAAATCAACTCCTGTGACGGAAAAAGCACGCACTTCCGTCAGTCGGTCTCTCGGCACCGGAGCAAACGGTTCTGAGTACGGTTTTGCTCTCAGCTTCTTACAAATCACACACGACGACAGCAATGTCTTGATCCGTTGTCTGCCCTTCACTATCCAGTATTTGTTACGTATTTCACTTAGAGTAGCGTTGACACCACCATGTAACACCCTTTTGTGAAAACTACAGATTATGTGTTCCGTTAATTTTGATTTCTTGGGTAGAATAATTGGGTGTTTTTTCTCGAACGGTAATGGAGCTGCATGCAATCTTCCTCCAATTCTTAAAATTCCTTTCTCGTCTAGTTTGGGATCAAAAGTCAATATTGATGACGTTGTCTCTAATAATTTCCCTTTCTTCAGGCATGCTATTTCATCCGGAAATGCCCGCTGTTGTTCCTTTCTGATCCACAATTCTTCAGCCTGTTCCAATTCAGCGACAGTCAATTCTGTTTCAAATTTCTCGCCTTTTAACTTCATTATAAATCTTTTTATATACGCTGTTATTCTCAAAACTTTCTGAAAATTAGAATACTTTTCTAATAAGTTGATGTCGTCGCTTTCTTCTGTCACTTGAGCCACCATCGTTGTTTCGTATTTGGGTATTAAGATATCTTTACCTTCAGGCCAAAGTGCCATATCTTCACTTAAAAATGTTGGACCATGCTTCCACAGCTCCGATTGTACCAACATCTGAGCTTTCACTCCTCTGGTCAGAAGGTCTGCTGGATTTTCCTTACTTGGACAATACCTCAGGTTTCCAATTGCAGTTTTCTTTATATCCATAACTCGGTTCAAAACATATGCCTTCAATTTTCTTTGGCTTCCATTTATCCAGTGGATGGCTATCTTTGAGTCGGTCCATATATATGTCACCACAGGTTGGATTGTTAACCCTTTTAAGATGTAACTTTGAAGTCGCGCTGCGCAAAGTATAGCCGTTAATTCTAATCGCGGCAGCGTAAGGGCTGAAACGCCAGTTTCCTTGATAGGTGCAATTCTATTTTTTGCCGTTATGAATTGACACTTCATTTCGCTGTTCTTGGTCTTCAGGTAAGCTACCGCGCCATAGGCTTGAGGGCTGGCGTCAGCAAAAACGTGCAGCTCTACCTCGCCTGCCTTGTCTCCGATTATGTTTCTCGGACTTGTAAAATCCTTTAGGCATTCAATTTCTTTACACCACGAAGACCACTCAGCTTTTATGTCATTGGGTAATAGCTCATCCCAATTTACACCTAGCTTCCATGTTCGTTGCAAGGGAAGCTTAATTCTCACGACGAAAGGTCCAAAAAATCCAAGAGGATCAAATATTCTGGACATTGTCTGCAGTATGATTCTCTTCGTTGGGTTTTGCAAATCTTGACCTTCCAGTACTGAGCTCAAGTCCATCTTCAATTCGTCCGTTAGTACATCCCAAATCACTCCCAGAACCTTGACAGCGTCGTTCTTTCCGTTCAAATGCTTTCGAACCTGCGGGTCGTTAGAGGTCCATTTGCGTAGTTTCATATTTGCTTCGGCCAAGATCTGGTTTGAGTCTTCATAAATTTGCATAGCTTCCTTGCCAGAATTCACTGCTATTACCAGGTCGTCGACGTAGAATGAGCGAGATAAAATTGAACTGGTGTGTTTTCTTTCTAGAGGTTGCTCTCGAAGATGCTTTTGTAATGTGGCTGCCAACAGAAAAGGACTCGACGTTACGCCAAACGTCACTCTCTTCATGCGATATGTAATGATTTTTGAAAAGTCTTCATCAGCTGATACCGGCTCACTGTACCAAAGGAAGCTGTGTGTGTTTCGGTCGATGTCTTCCAACTCTATCTGCAAAAATGCCTTTTCTATGTCTCCAATTACGCCAACTCGACCAAGCCTAAATCTCAACAAAACCTGTAACAATTCTGGCACTAAATTTTCTCCCGCGTGCAACATTTGATTTAGAGAGGCACTGCCTCGCTCACTCGAGCTTGCATCAAACACGATTCGTAAAGGTTTATCTGAGCGATACACTGGCCTATGAGGCATGAAATATTCTCCTTTCATTCCAATAGAATCTGGAGCTACTTCGCAAATTCCATCCTTTAGTTGCTCACGAATTACCTCATCATATTCTTTAATTTTGCCATCCTTCATCAGGCGTCTCGTTAAAGTTTTTAATCTTGCCATTGCTATTTCAAAATTATCATTTAAGTTATGTTTGGGTTGTTTCCAGGGCAACCCCACTTCGTACCTTGTGCCATTAAACTGGATTTTTCGTTTTATAAATTCGGTAATTTCTTGATCAGATGAATCGTTGACGTTGTTAATACCTATGGATTCCAAATCCCAAAACTTCTGGACATCGATGGCTTCGACTGGCTCATCCTCGATTGCTTGAACGTTCAATATTGCGGTTATGTTTATGTTTCGTTTCTGTACAGCACCTTCTCCCAGTAAGGTCCAGCCAAATGTTGTTTGCATAGCCATCAAATTTGGAGAAATCTTGATATGTTCTCCCGTAACTATTGACCAGTAATGATCCGCACCAATCAGTAATGACATTCCATCAAGCTGTTGGAGTCTGTGGACGTTGACATCAGCTAAATGTAGTCCTTGGACTGCAGGATCTTGAGATTCCGGCATAGCTAGTGAATCAAAGCATATTTCTGGTACCTCAATAGCAGTTATTTTAATCGTTTCGTTGCTATATTGACTCTGAAGGTACAGGTTAACCCGATTATACACCTTGGTAGGACCTGATGCAGCATTTCCAAAGGAGCAAACAGATAACTTGTGTTGTCCCATGACTTCAAGACCTAATTGACGGGAAAGCGTTTCTTTAATAAACGTTAATGTGCTTCCACCGTCGATAACCATACGTATGAGTATTTTCTTTGTACAGTTAGTGTCTTCAGCGGATATAAATGCTCGTGCTGTTTGCAAAAATACGTTATTTTTACAATCCCCAGATAAAAGCGTTGCGCCTGTCACTGTTGCGTTGCCCTCTTGTGACGCCATTGGCTTTTTATGAAGATAATTGGGATCACACATACTAGTAGCATGTCGTCTTTTACAATTATTACAATTTATTTTTGTTCTACAATTTCTCGACGAATGCCTGGGTTTTGTGCATCGAAAGCAGCAATTATTTTTCTTTAATATGTCCTTTTTTGCTTCAATAGTTAATGCATTGTTGCAATTCTCTGGTAAATGCATTTTAGAATTACAAAATAAACATTTATTATCGTTATTAGTAGTTAAAAGACCTGCAGCAGAAAAGGACGTAGTGTTATTATCCGATGAACGTTTATTATAATCATTGCCCTGTTTATTATTCTCAGTATTGCGAGGACTTGTTTTTTCTTGGCCGTAATGTCTTTGAACACTGCCTTCATTGTCCGCACTACGCGCGATTTCGATCGATTCGGTTTCCAGTTTAAGATACTCCAAAAGTTTGTTTACCTTGCTGCTAACACCGTTTTCATTAGAAATAACACTAACAGAGTCTGGAATTTCACTGTGACTGATATATTTATTAAAGTCTATACGCATTGCATACGGAATTATTTTAAGCAATACCGATTTTACTAGAATGCCGTATTCATTTTCAGTTATACCTAGAGAATTCAATGATTGCGTTATACTTATAGTGGTATTGTACAAATGTCTCAAGGCTGTGACATCGTTTCTATTTTTTATCGGCTTTAAATTCATCAGCTTATGTACATAACTATCCAATATGCGTTCACTATTTCCGTATTCGTTGTGTAAAAGTTCAATCGCGTCTCGATAGCAGGTTTTATTTGCAGCCAGGCAGTCAATAGTAGGCTTCGCTTTTCCAAGAATTAAAGTTTTCAAATAAATAAATTTTGCATTGTCGTCTAGCGTTGAATTATCATGAACAACGGCTTTGAATTGTTCCCAAAATTGCGGCCAGCTCTTGATGTCACCATAAAATTTACACAAATCAAGATAAGGTAATCTCACCGACATTTTTTTGCAGATCATCCCTCGTTGCTCGTCTTGATCCTGACCTGGGACACCGTGGATGGTGATGTTCTCTGGAGCTGCTACGTTTCTTTGTTGCGTTGAAGTAGCTGACTGCTCCTGAACACTTTCACTCACTTTCTTTAATTCAAAGTCATTGTTTATTTTACACTCTAACAAAGTAATGACTGCTAATGCACTGTTTTCGTAATCATAAAGTCGTTCAAATTCTTTTTCGAGGCATTCTTGTGTGGGTTCCACAAGTGCTTTTATCGATTTTTCCGTTACATCGCGTAATTCCGTTTTAAGGTTTTTTAGTTTATTTAAACACACGTTTAGTTCATTATCACTTACGTTTTCGTTATTTAATGTTTCGTTGGCGTTATTAATTTGTTTCGTTAATTGTGCGCGAAGCACCGTTCGTTGGGCTATTTCCATTATCGTTTTTCTTTTCTTTAGTTTTAAAGGAACCTGTCACCGCGTTCCCTGGTTTCGGCACCATGTGGAAACTTATTGTTTCGTCGTTAATTTCGTTTGAGATGGATGACGCGGTTATAATTAATAACTAATTTATTTAAACTGAAAATACACTCTGAACAAAAACGTATACTCTAAAAATGGTAGAAAAATATGTAACGTTATATTATATAATATTATATGGTCCTTTTATTGTGTCGTTAATCGTTAGTAGGGTAGCTTCTTGCGCCACACACTCCGTCTCTGATCGCGGTCGTACTTCAACTTGTTTCTTTCTTGAACTTGTTCTCTGCCCTTGAGGCCCTGCGCTGCCACCTGATGATCTCATCAACACATCGGTGTCACTGATATTGTAGTTCATCGGATCTTGTATCGCAATGATCTCGATATTTTTAACATGCACTCTTGTACGCAGAAATGTCAAGCATTTCGGCTTGACAGATGGTGGAAGTTTTTCCTAGGGACTTAGCGAGCCTGAAGTTGGGTCCTCTCAGTTCCAGTCCTGTTTCCTCCATTTCTTTCGACTCGTCTCTATATTATATGAATGAGTTGTTTGTCAGCCTTTTACTGTCTTTGGCCGCTGCTTTGCGGTCACTTATGAAGACGTCGAATGGAACTATGAAGTTCAACGAGCGACCACATCAGAGGTGATAGTACTCCTCCATGAGGACAAACTTTTGCCGTCATCACTGTTGGTTAGTAGCTGTGATAACACGGCGTTTTAGCATTGACTAAATTCATTTTACAATGGGGAATTCTACTTGCCTTTCTTGTAGAGACCGTTTGATAGATTGATTAGAGGTGTTGTCGAAAGCAAAGTGAAAAATACAGACGAGAAAGTGTGTTAGAGTAGCGAATAAGGTATTATATATATATATATATATATATATATATATATATATATATATATATATATATATATATATATATATATAAGTCTGAAACTGTCCTCCGGTAAAGGTTCCAAGGGGGCTACGTTGCGCTTATTTAGAGCAATTTTTTTTTTAAATTTAAAAGTCGTGATATTCTCCTTTCTCTAAGAAAATTCCCTAAAATAAAACATATATTAGAGTAGGCTCAGACCCAACTAGAGTTGAAACGATAATAATAATGATGGTCATAGAGCCCGTGAGTCTAAGTCCTGTATATTAAACATGTCTACCAGCTTTATTCCTTAGGTCTGACAGCAAAAGTACTGGGGTCTTATTACTTAATAAGTTGTCCCCGTATATGTTGCCCTGCTGTTTATTGGTAATCAAAGCTGACAATTATACAATTTCAACTTTTTGTTCTTGTAGAATTTCTAGAACAGATTTTATTACCAATTGTTGTTTTCACCGTGATAATTTTGAGGTCGGCAACTTTGGAAAATATAATTACGCTTCTTTTAAATCAAATAAAGACTAATATAAAAAAATCTGTATATATTCGTTTGTCGTTTAATAGTGAATCTTCTTAAAAGTATAGTTTACGAGAGGACCCCGACTATCAACAAATGGAATAGAAAACCTAGAACCAATATCCAGGCTCAGTAAAATTTTTCTATTTTTTTTCTATAGTTTCCCCATTTTCAACTTAATTGTTATGTAATGAAATGGATGCCTACTAACTTATTAAATAGTTAGAGATTATATGTCTTCGGAAATTTATCTGCCGGAAGGACATTCCAAAGGATAGATGCTCTAGGAAAGACCAAGAATACGTAACGGTCTAAGTGGGTAATTTGACACAAAAGCATGCGCTTTTTAAATAACAAGGGTTTGTGGATCAAAGGTTGTAAGCAAAGCTACTAACTAAGCAATTTCTGGGGAGCAATGTCGATGATTGTATCCACAGAAGGGGAAGATATCCCCAAAATTTCTCCTGTGGTCTACAGAACTAATATTGACTGTGAGAGATGAATCTCCTGTGGAACGTATAGCTGTCTCCTAAATAGAATCTAGGAGGGACTCGGTTGTATTTGGGACAGCACTCCAAATATGAGAACAATATTCCGATTGTGGAGGTATTTCTGCTTTATACAGTGTAAGAAGCTTTTACCTCTAAACAGCAAAGGAAGCCTCTTTGGTGATCTCATTGCAATACTGGCAACATCTAAACGCCAGCAAAGATATTTTCTATGTATCATAATAATTATCAATCCTACCCTTTTATAAAAGCTACTTATACAACGCTTTTATTACTAACCCTCGTATATTAACTTCTAACTTTACTTTCTTGTCCAATGTCCACCACATTAACTCTTGCACATAAACTACTATCTTCACCCTTATTTAATAATAATGACTTTCCTAACCCTCGTATGTCACCTACTAATTTAACTTTGTATAACAACGTCTAACTTAATCCTCGTTTATTAAACAGCAACTCATCCCTTATAAAGGGTGTTAATTAAGTACGGGAAAAAACTCCCCGATGCGATTCCTCATGCAATCCTAAACCGAAAAGTTCTTACAAGCGTAGGTCGCAAACCCCTTTTCCAGATGCAGTGTGATAAAGCTTGAAAAAAAAACAGTTTCGCTCAAATAGTCCCAATCCCGTAGAGAACTGGAACCCGGTAACAATTATAAATGCATTCGAGCTAAAGACTCTTTTCTAAATGTAACAAGTGCCGTGCTTGAGGGTTTCCTAAGGAAATCAATTTGAAAAAAAAATACTCCACGCCACTGTTTTTCCTCAAAGTAAGACCCCTGTACGCTTTTACGATGAAAACTAGACGAGAGTCGTCATTTAGCAAATTTTAATTCATTCGCGCGACTTTTTGGCATTCAATATAAGTTTCCAACATATCCTTTCTCTCCTGAACTGAATTATTCATAATGAATGCAGATATCTATTAATTACTGTATTGACAAAAATAATCCAATGCACGTAGTTTCACAATTAATTTTGTTGTTAAACTAGTGAAATGACAGCTTTATTATTTTTAAAAGTTCGGGACGCAGCAAGTGCGTTATGATAGTGAATTTTCATAAAAATGTTTTTAATAACAAATATGTGTGTTTTTTTAAGAAAGCAGGCATCAAATTTGGTTACCAGTATAACCTATATAGTAAAAACAATGTGCCATGTTTCATCAAAATAACTTTATTGTGTGAAAATCTACAAACATTTCCAAAAGTAAACTTAAAGTGTTCCCGAAAAAACACGTTTCTTGGTCAACCTTATAGGTTAATAGCAAATTGAGCTGTTCAAATATGAAACATTTGATCAAAAGTAGCTACCATAACGCACTTTCTGCGTCCAGAATTTCTTTTCTTACAAACATGCATTATATTTCGATGGAAAATGCAAAAATGCAATAGCATAAGGCGTGTTTAATTTAAAAAAAAAGGAAATTTGTATCACCAACGACTTATGGGCCACCCTGTGATTGTAGAAATATTATTTTAAGATGTAGCTCAAGACACCCTATAATTAATATATACAAAAATTTTTCATATCTTATATAATAACGGATATATTGAGCTTTATTGATTTTTTACGAAAATTCGACAAAAATTATATATCATTAAACGATAAACTCTATAGCTAAGGCTACTGCCAAGCATCAGAGAAAGGGTCTATTTGAAATGAATTTTCTGGAAACATTTTAGTAAAATGAAGGACAATGACGGTTGAAACTAAGACTAAGGTTTGTAAAACATTCTTCTCGAGACATTTTATTTCTATAGCCCGTATTAGATTCAAGTTATTTGCCTAAATGTTGCCAATTTTGACATTTTAAATCGCCACTTTCACGTTTTGAGAAAAAACCCAATTTATTTTTCTTTAAATGCCTATAACTTTTTTGTCTTTTGACCTACATAGCTAAATTTTGGTAGATAACTTACATATAAGGATGTAGACCTGCGTACCAAATTTCGTTGCCCTTACTTTGTTAATTCCGGAGATATAAATTTTTTTCGAAAGAAAACACAAAATTTTCCGGGAAAACCTGGGCAGATTTTTCTGGCTAACGAACTTATCCAAGCCATTTGCAAAAGGAATTTTTACCAAATTTAATCAAAATCGGCCCATTATTTTTTGAGTTATCGGTGTGATACATATATATATATATATATATATATATATATATATATATATATATATATATATATATATATATATATATATATATATATATATATATATATATATATATATATATATATATATATATATATATATATATATATATATATATATATATATATATATATATATATATATATATATATATATATATATATATATATATATATATATATATATATATATGTATAAACATATAAAAATTGAAACTGACCCCGGATATGTTTTCTGGGGGGCCTAATTAGCGCTCATTTGAAGAAATTTTTTCAAAATTCAAAAAACGGGATCTCCTCATTAGTGAATTTTTTTTAAGAAAATTCACTAATACAAGTTCAGTAGTTCGTTGCTAGGCAACAACTTGAGCGTTTCAGTGATAATTATTTTAAATCGGAATTATTCTGAGTATGTAAATCTATGCTGCTACCCTTACGCAAATCATACGAAGATTAGACTTATTATTAAAACTGTTATTTTGCTAACTTGTTGATTATTTCAATTATTTTAAATTTTTCGTTTATGTATTAAATTAATGTGGTACTATTATTTTAATTTAATGTTTGTTGTTTATAAATTAAGTTAAAAATAAATTTCACCATACTATTTTCTAGAAACGATGTAACAATTCACAAAAAAATGCCATATCTATGATTTTCATTAAAAACCTGTACAATTTATAATTCACCTTTAGAAAGAAAAAATCCCAGACCTTTACAAATGATCCATCAGTATGTATTGAACCAGCCGATTGAAACCCAGAAAATATGGTATTGGGAGAAAGCTTACTGAACCCGCTATCTGATGCCGTAGTCATATATAGGCTGTTCCATTTGAAATTTTCGAGAAAAATTGAACTTTTTAAGATGTAACACCCTGTATAAGTGAATATTTCCGCAAGCTATATAACCATATTTTATTTTGCTACTTTGAGTCAAGAGTCATGGTAATACCAGATCTTGACAGGTTTTGCGACGACATGGCAGCACTGTCGTGTTGAATCGGAATAAAATTTCGGACAAACAATTGAATGACTTCTAAACCGTTGATTCAAGGCCCCTATTGTGGGGGTTACTCGCCGTAAGTGCCTTATCAAAAAATAAAATAAAATATAGGGTCTCTTATTTAAAAAAATAAAAGTTTGGTGTGGCACAGGTAAACTGATCACTCTGTATACATGAAACAAATTTCCGGTTATGCGGAACACTGGTATATCTATGAATACCAAATTTGACATTTCTAGATAGAGCGGTTGTTAAGATAATTATGTGATCTTGTCAACTTGCCGGACCCTATATATATATATATATATATATATATATATATATATATATATATATATATATATATATATATATATATATATATATATATATATCTGTATGTGTGTACGTATGTATTCGAGCGATAACTCAAAAAATACTAAACTGATTTGAACGAAACTTGGCACATATGTTCATTTTGTTAAGACCGCGGACAAGTTAGTTATCCAGCCTGATCGAATTAATTTTTCTAAAAATTTTTTTTTTTTGGAGAAGAATTTGTATCTCAAAAAATAACGAAGTTATTTTGATTATATTTGGTAGGTACGTTTCTATGGTAAATACGTTACTATATACTCAGTAAGTGGTGGACGTGCCACCACCTAGTTGCGGAACCAAGTAGTATGCTGTCACGCCAGCTCCAAATAACACAAATTGTAAAAAAATAGAGACTGTATACAACTAACTAACAATTCAGAAAATTGTCAGCCCTGGCCCATTTCTACCCCAATATAGGGACAAAGTATGTAAGACTCGATGCATTTTCGCAACAATTAGAACCGTAGACCGGTTTCGCTCTCATTAGAGCTCTTCAGTACGGCATACTAATTGCAGCAAAAATTCATTGAAAATAATACGGCTATCATATAGCCAGTCTTAAAATACTCAGTAAGTGGTGGACGTGCCGCCACCTAGTTGCGGAACCAAGTAGTATGTTGTCACGCCAGCTCCAAATAACACAAAGTGTAAAAAAATAGAGATTGGATACAGCTAACTAACAATTCATACTGAGTATTTTAAGACTGGCTATACGATAGCCGTATTATTTTCGATGAATTTTTGCTGCAATTAGTATGCCGTACTGAAGAGCTCTAATGAGAGCGAAACCGGTCTACGGTTCTAATTATTGCGAAAATGCATCGAGTCTTACATAGTTACTATATACCAAAGTTCAACTTCCTAGATTCATAGCAAATTGAGTTATTCAACCTTGAAGCATTGAATAATAATTCGCCACCATAACGCACCTGCTGCGTCCCGAATTTTTAATTTTGGCTCATATGAGCCGTTTTCGAAGAAAAAAAAAAAAACCGAACAAATTGTAAATAACGCCCAATTATGTAATAAAGTGGAAAACCAATGTGGTTGCGACGACAGGGTTACATCGCCTGTAGAACGTGATTATTATGCCATAGTTGTTAAAGCATGTTGTTATTATAAACACAGAGTATATTTAAATATTTATGTCATTTTAGTAAAGGATCTAACATGTACTTTAAATACATATAACCAAAAAACCATTAATAATTCTCTGGGGCTTACAATGATAACTAAACCGTGTTATTTGTTAATAAGATTTACGAGTGACAAATTACTGTTTCTTGGATGAAGCAATCCTTTCTGGTAATCTAAGAAAATATTTTGGTATAGATTTTCACAGTATGGATTATCATTTTCGGCATACCACTTGAGACTTATTCTTACAACGCGACGACACCTGTCGACGACAAAGGCTGCTTTATGTTTTATTGCGTATTTCGATGGGCGATTTCGACTCCCAAGAAGCCATTGGCGGCAAAAGAGCTGAAGTAACTAGAATCTGGTTGAAAGTGCCGACATGACAGCTCAAGAAGTAATATAAATAACACCGAAGACATATAAAATCTGCGGACCCCACACTTTGACTGACCGTATGTGTGGTACCTATATCTCAGGATCGGATTTAGAGATTTTCCTAGTCGATTATTTCTTGTCGATTTAAATGTTTCACACACAACCAGATGTGAGAAACGGTTCTACTTGAAAAAAAAAACCGCAACGGAACTGAGTTTTTATCTAGAAAGGTCTGGTCTTGTGGAATAAAACACATAAAGATAAAAAGATCGCCGGGGGTCAAAGTTTCGATCAACAATTGCTAAAACAAAATGTACACCCTTTAAGTAATATTTTTTACATTTCTAACCGAATCTTCACATTGTGCTTTATTTTTAATATAAAATTGTCTGGTTGTATATAGTAAGTAAATAAAACACGCAATGATAAAAATACTTTAAGTGAGTACTGAACGGCATACTAATTGCTGCGAAAATATACCTATAAAGAAATACGGCTATGGTAGCCAGCCTTCCAACACTAAGTGAGTGGTGAACGTGTCGCCACCAACTTGCGGAACCAAGTAGTATGTTGTCACGCCAGCTCCAAATAACACAAAATGTTAAAAAAAATAGAGACTGTATACAACCAACTAACAATTTTAGCAAATTTTCATCCCTGATCCATTTCTGCCCTAATATAGAGAGAAAGTATGTAATGCTAGATGCATTCTCGCAACAATTAGAACCGTAGACCGGTTTTGCTCTAATTAGAGCTCGTCAGTACGGCATACTAATTGCTGCGAAAATACACCTATAAAGAAATAAGACTATGGTAGCCAGCCTTCCAACACTAAGTGAGTGGTGAACGTGTCGCCACCTAGTTGTGGAACCAAGTAGTATGTTTTCACGCCAGCTCCAAATAACACAAAGTGTTAAAAAAATAGAGACTGTATACAACCAACTAACAACTTCAGTAAATTGTCAGCACTGGCCCCTATATACCCCAATATAGGGACAAAGTGTGTAAGACTAGATGCATTCTCACAACAATTAGAACCGTAGACTGGTTTCGCTCTAATTAGAGCTCGTCAGTATGGCATACTCATTGCTGCGAAAATACAACTATAAATATATAAAGATATGAAGAGACATGCTTAGAATATTGTATATTTGAGTGGAGGGTGCTGTCATCCGCGTAACTGTGAACGAGGTTGGATGTGCTAGAGAGGAGGTCATTGATGCGGGGAAGAAACAAAATAGGGGCTAAAGCTGAACCTTGAGGGACTCCTGCATTAATTGGATACAGTTTAGAGGAATGGCCATCTGCGACAACAGAAATGCTCCGGTTGGAGAGGAAATTTGCTGTCCAGGTACAGAGTTTTGGTGGTAGGCCATAGGCCAGAAGTTTATTAAGCAGCGCTGCGTGCCAGATCTGGTCGAATGCTTTGGATACCTCTAGGTTATTATACTGAAGAACTGAAATAATTGTTTGAAATCTTGCCAATTTGGAAATATGTTTTATCGAATTTTCATAAAAAACGTGTATATGATATGTATAAAAAGTAATTGATCGATTTTGGTAAAACTTATTTTATAGCTTGGATGACGTTTAGTTGCGAGCAAAATAAGAGCAGTGTTGCCATAAAACATTATTTAGACTCATGTACTTATCGAAAACAACATTTTAAAATGTTTAATGTCTTAAGTAGGTAAATAAAATAGCATTCTTTTGGTCCAGGGGTAAGAACGTATGCCTCTGAACGGATTGGTACTGGGCTTGATTCCCAGGGTTCCCCTTTCACGTTTTCAGTACATACTGTATAATTAACATCAACCGAGGTTGTGGCATTGTATTTTTTTTTTACTTTAACGTCGGCCTATTTCCGTGACTATGGCCAATCACCGACGCCAGGGAGCAGTTTCACCTCACAATCCTGGAAATTTTACCTTTCTGTAAAGAGCGTAGGGATCTTTAACGTGCCCAACATCGCAAGGACACGGGACCGACGGCTTTACGCCCCCTCCAAAAGGCGGAACGTGCAGACATTCCACTTGCTCAAATACAATGCCAGAACCTCGGTTGATATTAATTTATTACAGTTTGTACTGAAAAATGGAAAAAGAAACACTGGGAATCGAAATCAGTACCCTTAGGTTCAGAGGCACACGTTCTTACCTCTGGACCACCGAGCCTCCTGGCATTATATTTGAGCAATTTGAATGTTTGAAAGTTCCGTCCTTCGCAGGGGGGCGTAAATTCACCGGTCCCGGTTCCATGCGATGTTGGGCAGGTCAGAGATCCATACTTTCCACACAGAAAGGCAGGGGTTTGGCCAAATTTCGTAGAATAGTGAGGTCAAACTGCTCCCTGGCGTCGGTTATTGGGCATAGTCGTGGAAACAGATTGACGTTAAAGTACAAAACAAACAACAAATATGTTAGGACTCCTGTAGTACAATGTAGACTCACTTTAAATAATTTAATACGTCTCTGTTCTTGGGTACCCATGGTACTGCGAAGTGGTAGAGCACTGGACACCAGTTTCTAGATGTCGAAATGCCGCTTTCGCGTTTCTGGGATAATTCAGGATAAGACTGATTGATTGCCTGGTATAAATGAATCATTTAGTGCGTGAATCTAGATAATACTATACAGCACTTCTGATTCGACGTTAGCTCGTTAGTGCCTGCCGAACGTGTTAGTATTTATATCCTCAAATAACTACTTATATATAGGTACTACTATAAAAATTCCAAACAGATTATTAGAGGACGACACCAATTAATTTAGCGGTATTTACATGCGTCGATAAGTGATCAGTGCGTTAAAAGACACATAAAATGAAATATGGTATAACACTACTTTTGGCGATTATCTTTAAAGAAAATACAAACTTAAATAATTAAACTAATCTTTATACATTTAAGAGTTACCAAACTGCCCACAATCAAGTTACTGAGTTTCAAGTCAGATGAATTTTTCTCCATTCAGAGAATTAAATATAGTAGAAAACATTCCATGCCACTCCACCTCTTAATAGCGCAAAGATTAATTATCGCGATTACCGATGGTTCCAAAGTGAAATGTTTAGAAGCTGGCAAAATGGTCGAAAATTTAGAGCCTATATTTGACCGTACTTCACAGTTGCATAAAAGGCTTATTGATTAAGGAATGAGGAGATGCTGTGGGTAAAACTGGGGAATTTGTCACACCGTGTATATTATTGACTGGAGAACATGTTACTAACAAACTACATAATATACGAGTGATTAAATAAAAATTTATTTTTAACAAAAATAACATCGACTATATAGAAAACTTTTTTGGGTCAGATCTAAGTACACAAGACAACTATAACTATTTGCAGATTTAGCAAATTCATTACAAAACAAATTGTAAAGACAACGACTTTGCTTAATTTAACTTTGACATAGCTTATTAACTAGTAAGTCATTTATGTTGTAATTAAACACTATAAATAATATTAAAATATACATTTTGGCAAACTATTGTTCCCGAAGATACTGCCGAGTCAAAATATTACCTTCCCGGCACTGCCGGCGGATAGATCTGTGCTTGATCATCGGCTGAACTGTTCTTTATCTTGTAATTCACTGCATTTAGATATACTATTAAGATGGCCTCTTTGGCAAGGTTCTTGAACATACTGCCCAGTCAAACGATTGGACTTTCCGGCACTGACGGAAGTAGACTTGTGCTGATCATCGGGTGTGCTGTTTCTTGTTTTCCAATTCATCCTCAGCTGGACCACACCATGATGCTACTTTCCATCTTCGTACACGGAACAGAATTGCGGAAGCTTATATCTCATGGATGACGTGTAATCTTATTCTAGTGCTCTACGTGATATGGTCTTCTTTCCGTATTGTAGCTGTAAACTTTGCTTGAGAGGAATTGGGTGAGCCCTGAACAAACGATTTCGATTTACTTAAGCACGTTTTCTGCCCGGGATGGAAATAATCTTACTCGACTTCCTCTTCGTTTGCTTTGTACACATTATTCCCCACTTTCCATCCTAGATTGTCACTAGACTATTACCTTCTTCCTGTCCCTGAGAGTATACTTAATCCTCTCGAACATTTCTTTGTTGAGATTACTAGACCATTACCATCTTCTGTGATTTCTGGTATATCTGCTAGATTGTCATCTCTGGATACTCCATTTGACCATCGTCTTCTTGAATCGACACTGGACACTCTACTGAGACCATAGCCTTCTTCTTCAATTTCTATACTTCATATCCATTATTGTTTCAGTCAACTCTTCGGACTCCTTCAACAAGCTTGGAGCTTGCTCTGTTGAGTTGAAGTCTCTTAGCTGTTTTAACATATATGGGTTCTCTTCTTTAGGTTGCTTTGTTGAATCTAATTTTATTAATTGTTTCAAGTTACGCGGAAGCTGCTTGATCATGTCTCTTAAATCCCTTAGTATAGATGACGTGTCCTCATTTATCAATCTGTAGAGGCAGTGGCTTTGCTTCCAAGTAATTATTATCGAACAGTCTCTCTAAACAATGGATTGTTGATTCACACAACTGGCAAGTTGCTAAATAGATTTTATGCGATACTGTGTCTAAAATGTATGTGTATATCTCTCTTAATTGGTTGTACTTTTCTGTGGAGTTATCTGGGTAATCAATAATCATTGATGCCTAACCATTCTCCAACCGCATTCCAATTCTCTTTGGAGTTCTTCATATCTGCATGCCTCATTATCTCTTTCTATTTCTGCTTCCCAAAATATCTCTATAATTGCTTCCATATACATTTCGTATCTTTCTATACCCCAGTTGTCATCAATTTTTTTGTATAACCACTCTTCGGTCTTTAAAAATAAATTTACTTGATTGCACCCCGTGTTTCTTATATATATATATATATATATATATATATATATATATATATATATATATATATATATATATATATATATATATATATATATACATGAACATGTATAACTTTCCCTTTCTGTTCCTTAATTCTGATAATATCGGTTTGATTATTATTGGTAGTTTTAAATTACTTTACTGAACCTGTGTAACCCTTGATTTGTATATTTGTAATTTCTTTCAATGGCTCTATCTAATAATAATATTGGTTTTTGTTTGATTTAAGTTACCTTGCTGTGTAGCCCTTGATTTGTAATTTCTTCCAATGTTCCTTTATATTTACCCTTAAGCTTGCTAATTTCGGTCTGTCTAGTATGGAAGGTTGGACAAACCTATTTGTGGACTCTTTTGTGCTATATTTTCACAATTGCTGCGGACTCTTTTGTCCTTGAATAATTCTCAATGGCGCTTGTATTGACCCTTCAGTTTATTTGACTTGTTTAATTGGTAAGATTGAACAACCACTTTATGGAATATTTTGTCCTTTATTTGCACAATGGCTGCGGTTCCTTCTGTCCTGGATAATTCCCAATGACGATTGTATTGAGCCTGGCCTTTATCTGATTTGTTTCTGTGGATGCTTCGGTCCTATAGTTGCGTCAATACACCCTTAACTGGCTTTGGGAATGTTTTAATATTTTCTATTGGTGGACGCTTCTGTCCTATATTTGTTCAAGAGCACCTGAAAATATTGTGCTTGTGGACACTTCTGTCATATATTTGCCTTACTGGACCATGTACTGGCCTTAGAATTGTATTAATACTTTGTATTTGTGGACGCGTCTGTCCTAAATTTGCCCAATTGCAACTGGAAATATTTTTTGTGGACGTTTTTGTCTTATATTTGCCCAATGGCATGAAAATAATTTTGTACTTGAAGGTATTTGAAGACTTGTATGGATTAAAGGATTTTTGCTATGGATTGCATTGCTAGGATCACAACCTTATGATTCTAATTTTTGTCGCTTTGAAAGGTAATGCAGTTAAAAAATATGAGTTTTAGTGCTACTTGTTTGACCATAGCACTGGTTTAAAACCCTCGAAGGACCATGTCTAGGGAAGTAGGAGATATGTGGATTCTAGGAAACACACTGTATAATGTCAACTAAACGATATAAACTTCATACTAAACAAGTGAAGAATGAATATTCTCTTTTTAACAAAAATGATAGTCACTATATATAGTTTTGTATCCAAACCATTTTAGGTCAGATTGAATACACATATAACATAGTGCTGCAATTTTTGTTATAACTTCCACATAGCTCTGATAATCTACTCTCCCCAAAAAGACAATCTCATTAAATGAATTCAGGGTCCATGACTTGATCACAAAGAAAATATTCGTATTCCTGTACCCATAAACTTCTCAAACGTTAGATTACTCGAGGTTTCACGAAAAGATGTCAATTTTCACCAAATCACCCCACATTTATCTCATACACGCTGAAGCTATCTTACGCAAAAACAACTCAAAGCGTTTCCTTTTCGGATGCTAACTGGATACTAAATTTGAAGATGATATCTCAATTCTGTAGGAAGTTATTGCGCCTACTGACTGACAGCCGTACAGGCCGCCAGACAAAAAAATTCCTTCCAGAATCACATTTTCTATATGTTTTGAGACTTTTTACCCCGTTTTAGCAAAAAAAATCAATCTTTCTGTCACGAATTTTCCACCCCCACAAATTCAACCCCTAATCAAATTTCAGCACAGAATACCAGATGTTTGATGAAATTGAAAGTTTTCTAATAAACAAACCCTAAAACGTTATATTACCCAAGTTTTAACGAAACAACGTGAATTTTCACTAAATCATCCCCCATTCATCCACTACCCCCTAAAGCGATTTTATCCAAAAACAATCCATTGTCGTATGCTAACTGTGTACCAAATTTGAAGACGATACTTCAATTCGTTCTAAAGTTATCGTGATAGACAGACATACAGACTGACAAACCGCTAGACAACAAAAATCGTTCCTAAATCATGTTTTCTCTATGTTTTGACACTTTTTACGACGTTTAAGCGAAAAAAAATTTGACATTTTTGTCGCCGATGCCATACTTCGACACGTGGTGACGATGTGGAAGTAAAGTACAATTCATTGCAATATTGCTTAAGTTTATAACTATGATGATGAAATAAAAAATTCGGAACGCACCAAGTGCGTTAGAGTTGCAAATTTTCAGAGGAATTGTACACTGCTATTATATGGCATATTAGTAAAGTTAATACTTTAAACTTACACATAACTTGAAGATCGATTTTAGAGGTCCTAGTACGCGCACATTTAAAGAAAACCGTTTTTTTTTTCAATATTAACAATAACAAAATTATAATTTCAGACTCAAAGGTGAACTTATTTAGGCGTTTTAAACAAAAGTGAGATCTTGTTCAAAACGTATGAAAGCTGTTTACTATCGTTTCTCCAAATGTAAAAATAAAACATTAAAAACATACATTCATCGAGCTGGATTCGATCGCGTAACCTTCTGCTTAGGATGCAAACACGATGTCCCCTGCGCCATTTAGGCACACGTCAACTAACGTTTTATTTGCGTAATACTGTAGATCGGCTTCATGCCCGGGATATTATATTCAGAGTATACGTAACAATTAATTACAGAATTAGTAGAATAACCATTGAAACACATCCCACGAGTGTTTCGGTCTTATATGACGTCTTACGTTTAAGTTTAAAGATAAAAGAAACTATTTTAAAATCATTTTTATAGAGACTTGGCTTCATTTTGTTACATTTCTGCTATATTATGCGACAGCATAATATATCTATGCTGCGCAAAAACTGTATTTGGGTTCGTTAATAAAGCTATAAATATAGTGTATTTTAATAATTGATTAAATCCACCAGTTAAATAACAATCACTTGGCTAATTTTTAATTTCATGCCGTCTGTCATTTTCCATAATTACGGCCGAGATTTCACGATTGTTCGTTCGGGTAGTGTGTTTTACGCCTGGTGTAAATTTAGTTTGGTTACCGTTGATGTATGGTTTATACCTATTGTATGAATCAATCTACGCGTGGCAGTTAACTACTCTGTCTGTCAGGCATTGGACTTTAACCACTAAGTCGTTTCAACGGATGTCTTTGGGATTTTATTTTTCATTAGGAAAAAACTCTAAATATTGTATACCAAATTACTTAAAATTCACAACAGAGGTTTACTTGCACTATTTCTAGTCACCTGTAAAGTCTCATTCCAGTTACTCTGATACTTACAAAAATATAGCGTTTTCAAAAAATGTTCCCCGATTTTCCACCGCATAAAGGCTGGTTAACGAACTCGACCCCGGTTTTCGCCCAAACAAGATTTTGCCAAGTTTGATTGAAATCAGTTTAGTATTTTTTGAGTTTTCGCTCGGATATACACATACATACATACATTGCATACTTATATATATATATATATATATATATATATATATATATATATATATATATAAACATATAAAAATTTTAACGAACCTTGGTTTTTGGTTGGAAAGACACAAATTCGCGGTCATCTGAGGAAATTTTTTGAAAAGCTTTTCATCGTGACCTCTCCATTAGCGAAGTTTTCTTAATGAAAATTCACTAATAAGAAAGTGCAAACTTATAAACATAAAACAAATATAGCTATAAAGCACACTTGGAGAACCTAAATCACAACACATTAAAAAAAAACGGACGATGGTTTCACTAACCAAGTTAGCGTCATCAGAGTATGAATAATTCTTAATATGTTATACCCACAACTCTATTTATATTCTTTTACAGGTGTCGGTAAGATATTTACAATTATTCGTCCGCTGATGACGCTAACTCGGTTAGTTTAACGGTTTTTTTTTAATGTCTTGTGGTGATTTGGGTTATCCTAGTGTGCTTATCAGTGCTCATCACAGGTTACCATCTTCACTTAGTAAACTGTAACTATTTGCAACGACTTTGCCCTAATTTAACTTTGATATAGACTGCTAGGTCATTTACGTTGTAATTAAATGATTTTATAAATAATTTTAGAATAGCGATTTTGGCAAGCTAGTGTTCCTAGACATATGCCGAGTCAAAAGATTAAATTCTCGGCACTGGAGGCGGGTAGATTTTTGCTTGATCATCGGCTGCGCTGTTCTTTATCTTTTAATTAACTGCATTTATACATACTATTAGGATGGCTTTTTTGGCAAGCCGTTGTTCCTGAACGCTTATACTTCAAGACAAAATTTATTTTAAAAATCCCTACGCATTTTGGCTTTTATCGAACCATCTTCAGGGGTACATAAGAAATTGTCAAAGTTAAAATTTTATCCATTGTCTTCAGTGCTCCAGACAATAGCAACAGCAGAGAACAAAATTTGAACATTTTCAGGCTTGCGACAATGAAAAAGATAAATCAAAATCAACGTGCTTTTAAAATCTAAAATGAGAGAATTTTGACAGCAAACGAAAATTTACAAATTTTCTGATATATGGGCGTTTAAAAATTATATTCGACCGTTGCCTTCCATGTAATTGTAATTATTAGACTACTCACCTCCCCAAAACTCTTTAGACTATTCTTTTTTCTTCGTTTTTTCTGTCCAAATTTTTCAGCTATGCCACGTTTGCGTTTGCTACATTAAATATTTCTAACAGCGTTTTCTTTGTTTTCCCATAATATCGATCGTTATGTCCCCAACATCCCCATGATGACTTTCCACCTTGGCTTACTTCAGAAAAAATTTCCCGCCTGAAAGAAACTAAAATTGTGAAAATTATGGAAGACAACTGGCGCTAAAGATGTACACAGGAATTTTAGTGAGACACGAGTTAAAATTAAGTGCGATAGAGCCACAGCATACATACGCTGTATAAATAATGTTGAATACTGAATATGATGGCCCTAATAAAGAATATTGGAAGTCTGTTGACGCAGGGAAGTGATGCACTTTACTGGATAGAAAAATGGGCTCCAAAAACCGTCAGTATTCTAATCCAAGTGATATTGTTGGAATGGAATTTGTTGACCTTTTCGAGAGTACATTCTTAACTGTAGTTACTAAAAAGCTAAATAGTGATACATTGTTCATTGCTAGATTTTCTGTAAGGAGGTAGAAGCTATATTAACGAGGTTTAAACCAACAAATACTGCTGGTCCCGACCAGGTTCTACGATTTAACTTGAAAGACTGTGATACTGTTTTGTCTACCTGCCTCATATTTATCCTTAATTTGGGTCTTCAAAAGTATTCTAGCGCATGGAAGTTGCCCAGATTTTGCATCCCATTTGCTACGTGCAGACTTCTGTTATGAATAAAGTCGACCTATTTTAGAATTTTGAAAATAAAAACTCAGTAACAGAGCTATGAATTTTATTTTGTGCAGAACTTTATCACCACACTGTATACCGGGTGGCCAATCGAAAACTATATTAGCGGGTTTTCGAGTATTTAAATGCACTCGACCCCACTTGCCAATCAAAATATTAAAAAAACTCGACTCAGCTTAAAATTTTTAAGCGGGTAGCTACACGTTTATGGTGATAAAGTAGCAACTTTGAGATTCTCTCGAAAATGTGCCACTCAAAAAGAAAATCAGTCTAAACATTTTTCAAAGAGCTACTGACTTCAAATACTCAAAAACCCGCTTGTATGGTTTTGATGGGTCACTGTATAACAGAATAGCTTTGTAGCTGTGTGAAATAAAAACTCAAGAGTGAAATTTATGTTTTCAGATACATACCATAAAACCTACCTAGTAACATAGCTTACTTATATTTTTTAGTAGTTATCATTATAGCCTTGTTTATACATACAAATAAATGTTTTTGGTTCTGTTATTAGGTCGTAAATAATACATCAAGTCGATTAAATAACGTTACCAATGGTAATCATTACATTAGCTATATTTCTTTTTCAGATAAGGAATAGGAGCGTCTTTGTCATGATATACCAAAGGGTGAGTCAAAACTAAACGATATAATCTACATCTCACATTACAGACATTTCTTAAACTCTCACCCACGATCATAAAAACATATTTACAACAGTAAAGTTTCACCGTTACAGTCTAATTTTACTTATTTTAATGGTAATAGAAATATTCAGTTTTTAGAATTTATTTTTTACAACAGCGTGTAAGGGAGTGCTTTTTTTCAAATATATTGAACACAACTATTCAATGACATAACGTTGCAACCCTCTTAATAAACAATAGAAGTAATCTATTATAAAAATGACAATCGACTAACGGTTACATAATATAATTAAATAGCTCAACAGTCAATCACCAGTCGATACGTCATTTAGCAGTTGTGCTATCCACTTAAGAGTAATCATGTTAAAGGTTTATTACTTATTAGAATCATGGCAAAGCCTTAAGGTACAGGCGTAATGAGTCTGGCGAGCGGGTGCCAAATGTGTCCAGTAACAACATCACTAACCTGTAATTAAAAATATACCTGAACACATCATCATTTATCTACAGAACAACCTAACATATACCGGGGGCATTCAAATATTAGCCAATCAAACATTTACCATTTACACGCTCCACTAAGCGACTCAACATCAATCACTATTTATACTCAAAGCTCCACGGAGCAAGCTAATATTAAGAGCAGTTTCTACCTAATGCTCCACTGAGCAACTTCACCATTAACAGCAGTTACAACTCCATGTTCCACTGAGCCACATTATAAACTATAAACAACACACATCAGTGCCTCAGAACTACTTCTGAACAATATTTATAAATACTCAAACAATAGTTGATCAAACAATAGTTTAACCTGTGTGTTTAGTTGGGTGCTGTACCCGACACTAGGTCCGTGCCGGCTTCCAGGTGTGCAATGAGGCAAAAGGTAAACTCACCACAATGCCTCACCTAAAGTGCTCGCCAGAGCCAGAGTTTAATACCGAGAAACATAAAGGTCAGCTCACCATGATGTGCCCTTCTCCAAGTACCCCACTCCTACACTGGCACTGACACGTGCAATGAGACAAAAGGTGAACTCACCACGATGTCTCTGTCAAGCTACCAGATTTACTCTCAAATGCAACAACCGTTCCCAATGTGAATACTAAGAAGTGCAATGGACAAAGGTGAACTCATTACGATGTGCCCTCTCCAATATCCACGCATCGACAAGAGTGCATTGGATATCCGGAGCCAGCTCCGTACCCCTACCGAAATATGCCGATGCGACCAAAACAACCGTGTTTTAGGTACGTAACCCGGACCTGAAAGCCCACGCCTCTACCAGTATGACGTCCTACTGGGTATGCAAACATCGACGGTGTCCCACACACCTTTCAAACTATCATCAATTTACTTTCACACAGACTTTATTTACTTTCTGAAAACTGACATAACTCAATAATTACTTAATTTATTAATTTTGACCTCGTATAAATAACAAACTGAAAATAAACCTTAGCTACACTTTACTTCATATAAGATAATCATCAAATGATTACTTAAAGCCCCCTTTACGATCATATATTTATTTAAATTACTTCTCAATTAATAATTAAACAAATAATAACATTTCCAATAAACAAACAATATGCGTTTTGTGAGAAACTCACCGTTTATGGAGGTATATAACGTGCAATGCATATTTCACTAATATGGAGCATATTTTAATACACAGCTCGGGTCATGGTTCACACTCAAATGTGTTTCACGGTACAAGTTATGCTTGTCTTCAACTGACGCTAATACGAATATAAAGAGTGCCTTGGAGCCGAAGATGATATATTATTAAGATGCTATCTGATCTACATTGTAAATCCACAGAATGTGTATCCCTAACTAAACAATTTTTAAACGCGCGAGTTACAGCACCCTGTATAATGCTGTACTGATATCTCGTGTTAGTATAGTAATAGAATGGAAGCAGTCGTCCAACGCGGAAATAAGAAAACCGCTGATTAATTATAGTCAACATAATTATTTAGTTTAAGTTGTTTTATTTTATAATGTTAGCTAAGCATATTCGAGTTTATATATACAAGTAAGATACAATATTATGTTAGAATATATTACGAGTGTTTCAACATTAAACGTCGTGTATTTCTCCTTTGTTTTCGAAGTATAATTAAACTTGTAATTTCTAAATAAAGTTTTTTTGTTTTGAAGTGCCAAAAGGGCATTATCCAAACTCACGTCGCTTAACTATACAGTTTGGATTTAATGAACAATACCCCTTCTAGTTAAACTTGTTCACATAATAACGTATCTGTCGAATACGTATAGAGTATTTTCATAATAACATGACGTTGTGGCCAGGTTTAGAAAATATATTCCTTACAAGCGTATATTCAGGCCTAAACTCGATAATTCAAAAACATGACCTCCTCCGGAAAAGAGTGATTTTTAACCCATTTTAAAACGAAGTACAGGTTATTCAAAATTTTAAACTTTGTTTTATCTCAGGGATCAACAGCTTTAACTGAAAACTTAGGCAGCAGTCCTGGGTTATGTTTTAGAGATATGTATCGTGCTGTAGATAAATGCAGCTCCCTCCACACAGCATCTGGTGCATAATAGTTCATATTTTAACCAGAGATTGTAAATTTTAGTGAGTCCTTCTCTCATACCCTCAGCGCTGCGACATCCATGGATCTTCTGTGCATTAACCAGAGATAGATTATGCCTAGGCAAGGCAAAAACTCAAAGTCAAAGGAATATTTTTACGCCTAACAAAAATAATGAAGTTTGAAAAAGATTTTCTTAACTTGACAGCAGAGTGCATGATGAACAATAAAATCTCACTTCAATTTTACGTCCTTTCTTTTCGTTGTTTTTTTTATATATTTTTTATTTCAACAACACACCACGAGGGCTTACAGCCTAAATACTATCGTACCGTGGGTGTCGACAAGGAGGAAAGAGGCAACTTGTTAATTCTGGACTTGAAGGTTTGGAGGTTCGGGGAAAAAGGAAAAACATGTGCCGGCAAGGAATTCCACAACTTCGAAGTTCTCGGGACAAAAGAGCGGGCATAACAAGGTGATCTATATCTGGTGACCTGGACAGTAAAAGGGTGCATTCGCTCTGTTCCCCTGGTAGATCTGTTGGGGGCAGCAGGTGGAGGAACTAGGGAAGAAAGCTCCTCTGAGCAGTGCCCGTACAAATATCTATAAAAGAGCGAGAGAGAGGTCACCAACGGCACGTCGGTGGGAAAGGGATGGTAGCTTTTGGGTGGGGGTAGGGTCCCCGATGAGACGTATAGCTCTATTCTGAATGGAGTCCAGGATAGCGAGAGTAGAAGCGGCAGCGGCACCCCAGATGTGGGAGCAATGTTCGAGGTTTGGTCTTATTTGTGAAGTATATAAGGTATAGAGATTAGCTGGTGAAAAGTATTTGCGAGCCGGGAAGAGGAAACCTAATTTCTTCGCAGCTGCTTCTGCAATTGATGTGACATGTTGGTGCCAATTGAGATTTCGATCCACAGAAATGCCAACAAGTGAAAAGGACTCATTACTTTCAATAACTTGGTTGTTTATTGTGATGGGTCTAGGGCTGGTGTATCTCTTATGAGAAAGAAAGCAAGACTGTGATTTGGTGGGGTTGATGTGTACAAGATTTCTACTTCCCCAGTCTAATATTTTTTGGAGATCCACGGAGATAGAACCCTCTATGAGTCTTTGATCCTCATCTAATTGAGCTAAAAAAGCAGGCTTAGAATATTGCATATTTGAGTGGAGGGTGCTGTCGTCCGCGTAACTGTGAACTGGTTTGGATGTGCTAGAGAGGAGGTCATTGATGTGGTGAAGAAACAAAGTAGGGGCTAAAGCTGAACCTTGAGAAACTCCTGCATTAATTGGATAAAGTTTACGGTCCACGTACACAGTTTTGGTGGTAGGCCATAGGCCGGTAGTTTATTAAGCAGCGCTGCGTGCCAGACCTGGTCGAATGCTTTGGATATGTCTAGAGCGACAATCTCGGATTCACCGTGTAGTTCCATAGACTTGTTCCAAGATTGGGGGACAAAGGAAAGGAGGTCGACAGTTGATCTGCGCTGACGGAATCCATACTGCCTGTCGTGTATTAGACTGCGTTTTTCAAGACATTTTAGTAATTCGGTGTTTATATACTTTTCCATCACTTTAGAGACGACTGAAAGGAGAGAAATAGGCCTGTAGTTGCTAGGAAGCGCTTTGGGTCCTTTCTTGGGGACGGGGTGTACTCGAGCAGTCTTCCAGTTACTAGGGAATATGCCTCTATTGTAAGATGTCTGAAACAGACGAGTCAGGACAGGAGCAAGTTCTGGTGCGCATTTTTTGAGAACAATTGCTGAGATCTCGTCAAGGCCAGAGGCTTTCCTGGTATTAAGAGAAGAGAGCATCTTTCGTACCTTTTGAGTTTTGAAATTGATATCCGTCATTTTATTTGCGACATTGGGGACTGTTGGTGGTTGAACATTTGGAGGTGGGTTGACAGTAGAATTGCCGGCGAACAACGAGGCAAAAAGTTCAGCCTTGCCCCGGGGCGGTAGAAACAATTTCATCCCCTGAGACAAGAGGTGGGAACGTGCTCTTGCAGAAATTATTGCCAATAGATTTAGCAAGAGTCCAGAAGGGTTTGCTGCCACTGGAGCTTAAGAGGACTTTGTTTTTGATGTGGTTATTAAACGAGTTTTTCGCCTCAGAAATAATGCGGACATAGCGGTTTCTTACGTCGTTGAATGCTTGACGATTTTCTTGACTGGGATTGTGTAGAAGCTTTTTGTGAGCTTTGACATTTTCAAGTCTGGCCTTGTCACAGGATTTAGAGAACCAGGGCTTTTGAGTGGATGCAGAGGTTTTCTGTGTACGTGGAATAAATAATTCCATGCCAGCTTGAATAATTTAGGTGACGTTTTGTGATATCAGATGGGTCAGGATGAGAGAATCAGATAGATTCCCATGGAAATGAGAAAAAGTAATATCGCATTTCGTTCCAGTTCGCGGAGTTGTAGTGTCAAACGATACGTGGCTGTGATGACTGTGTGACCTCGGGTTGCATTGCACAGGAAGCAGTGACCATGCCGTGGTCTGAGCGACACAGGGGGGCGGTGACTGACGTCTTATAGCAGTCAGGATTTGTAGTAAGAAGGAGATCCAAGGGATTTGAACTGTGTGTTGTGATGCGAGGAAAGTAAGTAGGTTGCTGAACCATACTGGCTAAAGAATTGCTGTACAAGGAGGAGCCATCATCATTTTTGCTTATAAGGGAAACCGACTCGTACACCAGAACCGGAAACGTCCGTTGGGACTTCACCGGCCGCTTGATGTAAGAGGTGGTACCTCCTCGACCGTGAAAAAAAAATCATGTTCTATAAGATGGGAGTATTTCCATCTTCCTGGAAATGGTCTCGAGTTCAGTGTGTCCCTAAAAAAGGAGATGTGAGGAACGATTCGTCAAGTTTAATTCTATCATTTTTGTCTACAGTTATGGAAAGGGTTTTCATTATATGTAGAACCTATCAAATACCTCGAAAAACCAAATATCCTAAGTGATCGCCGGATCGCCAATACGGCTTTGGTCAAAACCGATCTACTTTCGATACTCTCCTCTGACATACGCCACCCATTTTTGCATTTCTCCTCTCGATACATTTTGATAAGGTAATGCATTTTTATTAGATATTTCTAAAGCAATTGATATGGTCTGGTGTCGGCACTCCCCAATAAACTTTGATCACAACGATTGCCTATGGCTATCTGGTTTTCTGAAGGGGCGCTCCTTGTATCTTGTTGTCGATGGTGTTTAATCAGATAAAATAGAAAATAATGCGGGTGTTCCTCCGAGTTCTGTTTTGGCGCACACACTTTTTCTCTTGCATATGAATTACCCTTTATGAATGGCCAACAATACGATCCACAACTTCTCTCATGATAGCACTCTTCACACTACGTTTTAACCAACTTCATAAATGATGACTTGTTTACGATTTCATAGTTGGAAGTTCAAAAATCTGGTTATGCTTAATTCCTCTGGTAAAATACTTAATGAAAAACCTTCACTCTCTACACTGGGAATAACTCTTGCAAAAGATCTTTGCTGGCATTTATATTCCACAAAAACCTCAGGTATGTGTTTCGGGTTAGAAATGTGTATTTATCACAGCGGCTTTTTACACCCTATAAAGCACAGATATGTCCACAGTTGGAATATCTTTTCTATACCTGGGGTGTTGCCCTAAAGACAACACAGACCCTCCTATATTCTATTTAAAAACAAGCTGTTTGCCTTATAGAAGATTCATCTATGACAGTTAACTTCTCTAGACAACTTGTACTGACAAGATTTAAAAGTCATCTGATTTAGATTTACTTTTAAAATCTTACTAGATAGAATACCTGTCAAATTTTTTAGAGTACCCTGCGATTAATTAATATACATAACTGTTTAATGTTCGATTTGTCATTGATTAGATCGTTATTCTGAGGCTCCTGAAGAGGAAGTAATGTAAAAAATTATGCAACTTGAATTTGAAATATTTTTTATGAAAATGCTTTACACACACACTTTCCGCGTGTGAACTTTTTATAAGTTAAATTTTTAGATTTTACTTTCAATACTTTCTTTTATGATGCCTGATGCAATGAATACACTATTTAGTTCCTATACAAATCACTAACAACGAACCCATTTATACCTAATTTGTAAACTATAAATGCACTTACATCACAGTAAAAATTCTTTAAACAATACAACATAGAACCGATACTCTAAGCAATACAATGGCTATTGTTCTATTCGTTTTCGAACCGATATTGCGTTTGCATGTCTGGAAAGGTACACACTGTCTGCTCTCGTATATTCTAGCAAGGATAAAATGTCACACATGGTACGCCGTATGTTAAGCGCTAGCCCAGTCAACAGCCAGCACGTAAACCCGATTTAGCTTATCGGTGTGGTATCGAAACCTGCTCTCTGCTCTAGACAAGAAGTGTTCCAGTTGTAAGCATATACAGTAAATAAATATTACCATATGTATGTATAATGAAAGTCTGGAGGATTGCGATGGCGAATTTTAAAAAATATTTTGAAATTCAATAACGTAATTTAGTTTTTTCCGAGTATCTAAAGTAATCTCTTTAAAAACGATCGGGCAGGTCGATTTTGCTTTTGAGGTAGACAGATTTTAGAGCGAATGTCAAAGCGACTACTTCATCCTCCTAAACGGGGCATCTACCCTCTTTAATACTTAAAATAGCAAGTGGGGACGAGTGAAGGCCACTCAATTTTCTATTCAATCGTATACTCTGTACTCTGTACTCTAATTCAAAGTTGAAAAGTATGACCAAAAAAGTTTAATTTTTATTGAATAGTGTGATACCAGAGCAGGGGTTGCCTATCGGCTGGGACATGATTCGAGAAAATTTAAAATGGTCTCTAATAGCACATATAAATTCAACTTTGGTTCAAATCGAGATGTCACGTTTTGAAGCATTTCAGGTGGTATCAGACGGCATTTAGCAACAGTGCGCTGGCATAAATCCTGCATGTTGGTGAGCTGAGTTGCATATATTTTTAATTTTAAATTACCTCAAAAAAAGTCTAATGGTGCAAAGTCTGGTGACCTAAGGGCTACTTAATATGGCCATGTCCATTCATCTGTTAGGAAATATTTCGTCAAAATGCTGTCGGATTGTTTGGACGTAATGTGACGGAGCACCGTCTTCTTGGAATGCCAAGGGTTTTTCAACATAGCTCTTGTGATTTTCTATTACATCTGTTACCATGGCATTAATTCTGGGGCGGCTCGAGGGAGACCTGACATGCAGACTCTGCGGCGAGGGGGAGAAATCAGCCCAGCACATCTTGTGTGAGTGTAAAGCTCTGGACCGCAAAAGACAACTGATCTCCGGACAGCCTAGACCGGAGACAGAGCATTATAAAACTTCAGCCTCCAATTGCTGTACAGACTAGTACAGGGCACAGTGATTTTGGAATGGGTGGAGTAGAAAATACAAAGGGCATGCAGAATAAGCCAAAGGCTGCGGTGCTATCGGAACTGCAAAGACGTGGACAAGCCCTAAGAGAAAAAAATTGCATTAATTCTGTTTTTTAGTAACTCAACAAATTTCGGCGGTTAAGTTTTTCAACAGGGAGAGAGAACCAACGTGATGATTACCGAAAAACCCCAAACTAAATATTCAGCGTCTGTAGGTGCTGCGTGTGTACTTCGCGGAATATCTTGGAATGACATCTGAACAGTAGTGGCAATTATGTCGATTTACAGTACCGTCAAGGAAAAAAAGATCATTCACCAGAAAATCAGATGTGCAAGAAACTCTGATTATTTATAGCACGTGGCCTTAGTGTTTAAAAATATTGTAGACGACCTTCATATTCGCCCTCGCTTAGTATTTATATTATATTAGATTAGATTAGATTCAATGTAAGTGGGCTATTCCGGTCCCTCCACCGTTACCGTAGATCTATTGTGGTTCATGTCTACTTGCTTAAATTTCACCCATCAAATCCAGCCTCCAGTGGGAGTCGATCTTTTTTGAGGATGAAAGTTGGCTTGACACGTCTACTGCCATCAGAGTGAAGTCGCTTGCCCGTTCCGAAGGTCTCAGAGAGATAACCTCTCTCCGAGTTCGTCTGGACACGATACCCGTCATAGTTTGATTCGAGGCGGTATCATGGAATCCCGCTCTGGAGCAGCATCCAAGCGGGGTCGTTTGCCCGTTTTAAAGCTCACAGCGGAGGCCTCAATCTCTAGGTGTAATCCACCACTAGAGGTCTCAGGTCTCCTCCGTCTTTGTCTAAACCAGATAGTGTTTGCATAAATTTCACCCAGATAATCAATCTCCTCGCAGAAGACGATATGTTTAAGGGTGAAAGTTGGTTTGACAAGTATACCGCCATCGGCGTGGAGTCGCACGCCCATTCCGAAGCTCACATAGTGAAAACCTCTTTCGGGGTTCGTCTAGACTCGGCACCCACTAGTGCTAAACTCAAGGGGACACTCCACTGAGTCCAGTTCCCGAGCATCACCTAAACGAGGTCATTTGTCCGTTTCGAAGCACACAGTGGGGGCCTCAAAATCCGGAGGTGTAACACTCCCCAGAGATCTTAGACCCTTCCGGGGTGGTTTGGACCCGACCCCCTCCAGCGCTTAATCCAAGGCGGTATCAATTGGAACACCGCTCCCGAGTAACAACTAAGTGAAGTCAACTGTCAATTTAGAAGCCCACAGTGGAGGCCTTAAAATTTGGGTGTATACTACCCCCCAGAAATATTCACCCCCCTCCATGGTCACCTGGACCAGACTACCGCCAGTGTTTGACTTAGCGTCCCCGGACCCACAGGGAACTCGTTTAGTACTTGTAGCAGCCTAATTTCGTATCGATGGCATTTATCTCCCTGTAAAGGTCTTTGTATACTTTCTGGTGAAGCATCTATTTTATCGGTATAAAATATTTAAACAAAAGTTACTGGGAAAAATTCTGTAAAATAAATATATAGGTAATTATTTTTTGGTGTAATATTTTAACTCAAAATATATTTATTTATGAATGTTCAATTACAATTTCGGGCTCTTATCTGAAATTATCAGGACAAGGTTACGATAAAGTTCCAATCGCAGATCAGCATTTTTAGCGCGGCCTGAAGTCTATATAAGCAGGTGAGATTTGCAAAGGAAGGGCCGTTCTTTCAGTGATCGCGATTCAATTATTACCGCTTCGTCGTATTAGTTAGTTGTAAGTTCATATTCTTGAGCAAACCGTATAATTCGTAGTTAAGATACTACTAGTCCGTCCCGTATCCGCTGGAGTATTGGAATCATATCAAACCCGTGACCTGCTATATGTGAGAACTTTTAGGTATATGCGTATTTCTGTAGCGAGTTCTCATACTTTCCGTATAGTGTATTTTTCAGTCGAGGTTTCAAGATCGTGCTCCTATAGTGATTATTAGTTGTTTTCGTGAGTCTCACCGTATCAAAATTGCTTGGATAGTGACGCTGTCTTTCACACATACCTCTCAAGCGATTTAGGTCCGGCTGTTCTGGTGTGGACGCTGCTGTGGCGCAGGCACACTTAGATCAATCTAGGAAACACTTCCGGCTACATTGAAGGCATTACCGTTGTTGTTTTAACTTAAGTTTTCCGTCCCCTGTGTAAGCGTACCTAGAGTTGTCTACGCGGTGATTCTCTCAATCACACAGACCTCCTAAGTGACCTGGGTATAGCGCCCTAATTTGCTTCTGTTGTGGACTGGACGCTGCCGTGGCACAAGCATACTAAGATCAATCAAGGAAATACTAGCGAGTACATCGAAAGTATTAATGTCGTTGTTTCAACTTTCGTTTTCCGTCCCTTGTGTTAGCTCCTAGAATCGTCTACGCGGTGACGCTATCTATCACATAGACTGCCTAAGTGACATGGGTCTAGTGCCCTAGTTCAAGGTTGCCCCTGGCGCTAAAAATATTGTACTAGAAATTCCAGTCAAATTGTAATAGATTGTAATGAAAGTGTAGGGGGTGGGGAAAACGGTGCTAAATTTAAAACACAGTAAATTATTATATTTTATTACCTAAAATATAGACATCATAAAAAATAACTTCGCAAAATTTTCAGATTAGCTCCCGAACGCTTTTCAAAAAAAATTTTCAGAAACATGCCTAGGACCCCCCTGGATGCAAAACCCACAAGAAAAATTTCTTCTCACCCCCCAAGGAAGTTACGGGACCAGGAGTGAAGAAGGGTGCTGGGCGGGGTAGGTAGTAAAAAGGAAATATGAGCAGAAAATGTGAAGAAAATGGTTTGAAAGCTGTCTTTTTCACAACTTGCAGCCATATCCCCCTTAAACCCTGCCTACCCCGTACAGCAGATTTCTGTGGTTGCATGTCTAGTGATATGGGATATTCCACCTACACAACTTTTATTTTTACATACTCTACATGCTGCTTCATTGTCTTTATTTTTATGAAACCAATCCTTGTTACCTTCACTCAGCTTTAAATTTTTATTTGTAGGTTTTATTTCGTTTTTTACGTTTTGCCTGCACAGCCTCGTTACTATCATTTTCATTTTTATCATTTGTAGCGTCAGATTCTTGTTTATGGTCCGATTCTAAGGTGTATATGCTGTTTGGTTGGTACTAAAGTCGCGAGCATCTTGTTCAGTGATCTCTTTCTCACCCCACTGGGCGTAAAGCGCCCATAAATTACAAAAATTGACGAATAGGGCAATTTAAATTACATTTACCTCACTTACTTTCGTAAAGACATTTTGACTTATTTGTTAAAATGCAGGAACCGACACTCTAAGGCAAAAGACAGATTTGCAGTTTCCTTACATACATAAATCATTATCTAAATTTGCAAAAAAACATCAAATCAAGCAAAGACTAGAAATTAGAAATGAAATAATAATAATAATAATAATTTATTGAACAATATACCTCTTTTTACAAAACAACTTACAAGATTAATCAAGAGCCTGATTGAACAAATATACATTTCTCACAAAATAACTTACAAGACTAATCAAGAGCCTGGTTGTTCAATAACGTTAAAAGTCATCTAAGTCGAAGACTTGTTGGTGATACTTGTAACATCATTCTCTCTAAAGATAAGCTAGTGCACACTCTGACACTGTAAAGAAATAGAAACAAAAACCAAAACTGCAGACGAACTCCAGCGATTCGCGGAAAATATTTAAAAAACATAACTATGCTTTTTCGACTATAGATAAAATCTCTTTTACCAAATATCTTAAGCCACACTATTGGTAACCTACACACACACACACATGCGCGGGCCCACAGGTCAGACGCCAGGTACAAGAAACAACAAAATACAAAGGAAAGACCACTACACCAGCATATTAACCTCCACGACCCTGTGGATTACTTCACGATCTACTTCAACTATCCACTTTTTTAAACCGACTTTAAAACCTCGAAGTCCATGCTGCTGGCGAATTTGGGCTGGTATAGTATTATATATTCTTACGCAAAGGTAAGCATAGGAACGCTGTGCAATTGTCTTCCTAGCTCTTTCTGTTTTAGATGCGTGTGCGCAGTGTCTCGTATTATAGTTGTGACTCAACTCCTTCAATTCACATAGATGAATATGCTGGTATACAGCAGCATTAAAGTAGAAAAGCTGCCTAATACCCAGCAGTTTTGTCTCAACGTATAAAACATCCGTAGCATTGTGCGTTCTTTACCATAAATCACCTTGATGAGACAATTTTGAGCAATCTGTAATTGAGATATATGACACCTTGCAGCACCACCCCAAGCTATTATAGCATATCGTAAATGACTCTCCACTAAAGAATAATATAGAGTCCGCAGGTGTTTGACGTGTAGCATCTCTTTCAATACTCCAAATTTTACCATCACAGAGCGAATATTTTTAGTTATATTTAAAATGTGGTGCTCCCATTTCATGTGTGAATCTATAGTAACACCCAAATACACCGCATGCTTCACACTTTTTATCTTCATGCCATCACATATTTCCAAGGTGGTAAAAGTTGGCAAGTTCCTTTCGTAGCATGAAAATGGTATATACACTGTCTTCGCCGCATTTACAGTCAACAATCGGTTTTGAAACCATTCCAGGATTCTTAGAAAATCCGATTCAACTGTAGATTTGAGTATATCCCATGATTCTGCGCTATAAAATATAGCAGCATCATCTGCGTATCCAACTATCTTTCCTAACGATCTAACATAAAAAAGGTCGTTTATATAAATATTAAATAATAAGGGTCCTAGAATAGTTCCTTGCGGAACACCACAGTTCATTTTTACCAAATCACTCAGAACACCATTCACACACACCACCTGATATCTGTCAGACAAATAGCTTTGGAAGAGCTGTTGTTGTCTCCCCCTAAACCCAATTCTCTCCAGTATTTCAAGCAATCTTGTGTGATCAACCGTATCGAATGCCTTTTTTAGATCCACCAAGACACACAATGAAGGTCTGGTGTTATCCAGACTGTGATATATATTACTCGTCAGTTCAATTATGGCATCCTGCGTAGATGTCTTTGTCCTGAAGCCATACTGCCTCTCAGATAATAATCCATATTTATCTAGATAACCATCGAAGCGTTTTTTCAGGAGACACTCAAAGACTTTAGCAATACTGGAAATCAGTGATATCGGTCTATAGTTAGCGGTATCCAGCACATCTCCTTTGAGAAATGAGAATGGAAAATGACAAATGGCAATATTGACATTGACAATTGACATGGATGGACTGGACAGTTGGCTTTTGTCAGTAGTGTGAGTGTGACACAGAAGAGACTGGCAACAGAGGCATATATAATGAACAGAATGGACAGACCACAGAACGTAGCGATAACATGACAGAACATAAAGTTACGTTACAATAAATAGATACACTATATTTTAGTGTTGTTTCAACCAGATTTTGAAATTACTGCTGTAATTGTAAAATTGTAATAGATCTGGGAATTTTTCAATTTGTATTAATGATGTAATGAAAGTATGTAAATTGTAATAGATCTATTACAATTGTAATGACAGGAGCAACCCTGCCCTAGTTTGCTTCTGGTGTGGACGCTGCTGTGGCATAACGCACTTAGATCTTAGATCAATCTGGGTAACACGATTATTTTAGGCACCGGATTTTTAATGTCTCACTAACCGACTCGACTGTGAAAATACACCAAACAATCGTAATTATTGCTTGTATTGTTTACCTGTTGCTTCTAGTAGTCAAATGCCCAGTTTTACAAAGCTCGATTAAAAATTTAACGGACAGTTGGGTAATCAGTGCCTAAGAGGACCAGTCACAGATTAATCATTCGGGTTTTTGCCACGACAACCAAATAATTTGAAGCTATGATTGGTTGTATTAATCAGTGAATAATCAACCGTCCGTTAAATATCAGTCGAACTTTGTGCTGGGCAGTAGACAAACTTTCATCGCCTAATCAGCGTTGAGAACCGCCCGTAGACCACGGAAACCATAGTACCGACATACCTACCGCTTATTAGTTAAAAGAGTAAGGTTTTGAGGATGATAATTGTCCCACCTCGTGCTTTCGATAATTTTGTTGGCCTGTCTCTGCTACGCATTTGGTGTACAGTAAATATTGAGTATCATATCGCTTTTATTTCTTGTAAATATATTTCGCTTGTAAATAGTAATTGGTACATAGCCAAATAACACATGAGGTAAAATAACCATGGTTTTCAATTATACGTTGAGCATTGATATCTTATTCCGCTTAGATAAATCTCCTCGATCTAAATAAAAGGCCAGAAGGATATAAATATGCTGAAAAAACGACTAAAGACCGCAGACTCAGAGGTAACGTAAGCGGCTTCTCACACTAAAGGCTACCAAACCCTTCTCGACACAGTTGCCCAGGCCCCAGGCACTCTTGACTACGTCGGTAGTCAGAGTATCGTGACGACGTGGCAGATATCCTCGATAGCGAATAAACCCTTTAAAAGCTGGCGCCCGAGACCATACAAGCAATAATAAGGTCGCTCCGTTAAACCGAGAAATGGTCTGCAAATAAACGCCTCATCACAACTTGTACGATTTATCCCTGAAGCATTTGCTTACATTTTAGTGCTTGAGGTGGAATTCATCATGGCGTGTCCCAAAACTGCTACTTCCAAAACTTCATTCCTCATAGGCCGTGCTGCAACGCGACTTAACTTTACGGTTAAGACGTTTGAGTTTTTTAAAGAGTTATTTATTGATTGATTACACAATTAATACTTAATATATAAAACAGACAATAATAAAATATCAACATAAGTGTGATAATAAAATATAGCACTCGATGTGCAGAGTACCGAGTAGGAAACAGGAATGAACATCCTGCTGAAGGCGGGCTGGCTATTCATAAGTCTTCCCCTCGGGAGTGGCTCTATTGTCTTTTAGAGATGACTTACACTCCTGCTTACTCAGCTTCTCATTGTTTGTTTGGCTTCACTGCGTAGTTTCCAAGGTGACTTCTAATATGCTGACTCTTATGTCTGCGTTCTTGGTTTGCAACATTGTTGCATAGTGGCCTATTGTTGTTGGTCTATTTATCTAGCGTTTTTTTATTTGCAACAGAACCCGTATTTAGAAGCATTTATATTAGACCCAGAAGGTACTTTCGAGTAGTAACTTTTTTCGGGTTCGGTTGGGTTGCTGATTAAATAACTGCATCGTTACATTAGCGCACTGGCTATTTCCGAAAAAATAACGCAATAATTTCGACATTTTCCTGAATTCCTATTTTTTTTAATACAATGAAAGAGTAAAAAATGTGGAATGAAGCAGTTTACCAAATCAACAATGTGTTGAATACTCACTGAACCCCATTTTCTTCTGTTTTATGCTGTCTTTAGTGATAAGTTAAACGAATGATAAATACTCTTATTATCAAAATTTAAAGCGTAGGTGTAAAGCCGTTAATGTATCCAGCTCTTGCTCCTGAATCTATAAAGTAACGTAGTGCGGTAAAATTGGAGTCAACGACTGGTTACGCCACGAAAGCTTAGCATTTTAGTTAGCTATGATTAAATTACCATCGGTTCTTGCAAGAACACTTTTTTAATTGTTTTGATAATTGATTTCATGTTAATTTGCCCCAACGACAGCGTTTATTTACTTTGACACATTGTCGTTTTCATATCAAATTTCTCGTTTTCATTTTTTGCCAATTACAAACGTATTGTTGCCGATTTGTGTACGGAAATGACAGGGGAATTACTTATTACTGGAGTTGATTGTGAATTTATTCACAATGAGACATTGAACTTCTCGAGCCGATTACACAGACAGCTTTGATTATTATGCAGCGATATTGGTTGTTTATCTGGATTGAAAATGGTGCATGAGCCATACCATAATGTAAATTAGATAATGCTTATATTACTTAACGGTTGCTTATTTTATCATACTTTGATGCAATTTACTAACGCGATTCTCATAGGAGATATGCGATGTTTTATTATTATAGCAAGGAATTTCACAGGGTTCATTTTTTTGTATTATTTATTTCCATTAAGTCTCATGCTTAAAGGCTACATTTGATAAAATGGAAAGCCATATTAGGTAAAAGTCATTATCGTCACAGTTTGTAGCCGACGTCAGTAAGACTTCTGTTTTACGAATTTTACGTAAAAATAAATTTCGCCCATACCATATTCAACTCCTCCAAGAACTATACAATGATGATCATCAGAGGCGACTATCAGTTTATCACTGGGCACAGCAACAAATCCAATGAGATACAAGATTCATCAGCTTTGCGTTGCAACATTTCATAAGAACGGACATGTCAAGGGACATAACTTTCACTACTATTCTACTGAAAACGACTAGTGAAAATAGGTGGTCTCCTAACGTCTGGGGTATTGGGGAGTATTGGGAAGTATTGGAAATTTTGTTATCGGTCCGCATTTCTTTGAAGAACGGATCACTGCACAGCGATATTTTCAGTTTGAAGACTTTGGACCATTATTAGACCAACCACCTGTTTGCATATGTGATCATATGTGGTTTTTTTATATTTCAACAACACACTACGAGAGCTTACAGCCTACATACTATCGTACCGTGGGTGTCGACAAGGAGGAAGGAGGCAACTTGTTAATTCTGGACTTGAAGGTTTGGAGGTTCGGAGGAGAAGGAAAAACATGTGCCGGCAAGAAATTCCACAACTTGGAAGTCCTCGGGACAAAAGAGCGGGCATAACAAGATGTTCTATGTTTGGTGACCTGGACAGTAAAAGGGTGCATTCGCTCTGTTCCCCTGGTAGATCTGTTGGGGGCAGCAGGGGGAGAACTATGAAAGAAAGCTCCTCTGAGCAGTGTCCGTGCAGATATCTATAAAAGAGAGAGGTTACCAACGGCACGTCGGTGGAAGACTTTGGATGAGGGTAGGGTCACCGATGAGACGTATAGCTCTCTTCTGAATGGAGTCCAGGATATCGAGTGTAGAAGCGATAGCAGGCCCTCTAGTTGTGGGAGCAGTATTCGAGGTTTGGCCTTATTTGTTAAGTATATAAGGTATAGAGATAAGCTGGTCAAAAGTATTTGCGAGCACGGAAGAGAAAACCTAAACGTTTATGCATGACGGTGCTCCAGTTCATCACACAGCTAACATTCATGCTTTTCTTAACCAACATTTTCCAGAATGCTGGATTGGGAGAGGAGGACCGAATGCATGTCCGCCTAGGTCACCTGATCTAACAAAAATGGACTTTTTATGGGGTTATGTAAAAAATTTAGTTTATTAGACACAACCGTCGACAAAAGAAGACATGAAGGCAATAATCCGTGGTGTATTTGATAATATTAATTTAAGTGTATTACGAGACGCTAACTATTCTTTTGAAACTCGGTTAAACATATGTGCCGAGCAAAATTTTCAAAAACTTAATTAACCGGTTTTCACTGTTTTTGTGTAGTTATTATATCATTGTTATCACAATTTTCCGTGATTTGATATATTCTAATTTCAGCTTTAAGTTTTATTTCAATATCACTAAATCGAATAGTCATTAATTTGTAATTGTTAAATATTTCTACTAAAATTTTCTTTTCTAGTGTTTATTTTTATTTGAGTAATATTTTGTATATTGGCAACAATACATTCTTTAAGGAATATCTCACAGTTGAAACAAGACGACATTTGGAAGTTTTCTGGAATAATAAAACGAAGTCGGCATAAGAACTAGGTTTTGAGAAGTAGTGACAGTAAATCTTAATATAATGCCTCATATGCCCCAACAGACGATTAATAAACAAACCTAGAGGAGTCTAGACAGGAAACTGTAAGAACATTTGTTGATGTATCGAATTTGATTATAATATACACGTGTAATAATAATAATATATATATATATATATATATATATATATATATATATATATATATATATATATATATATATATATATATATATATGCGACGTACTTGGATCTTGAGTTGAACCGCATCCAGTATTTATTAAAACTCGACGTTTCGGCGCCTGCTTTGGAGCAATTTTTCAAGAGGCCGAGGAAATGAACTCTAAGGCATCAATCTGTAGGTCACGTTATTGTAGTTACGAAGCCTCAATCTGCCTACTACCCAAATCTCGCTGGGGATCGTCTCTAAGGTCTCAGCGTGTTCAACCCTAGATCTGAGAGTTCGTCGTGTCTTGTGTTATTTGTAACATTTCGTCTACCTGCCTCGTCATCGGTGTCTGGTCGAGGTCTAATAAGTCAGGTACTATCGTAAGGGTAATTATAGGATTAGGCAGATAAGAAGTGTTTGTTGAGTCAGGTGATGGGATAGTTAAATTGTCTATTAAATTGTGTGTTTGTAACCAGGATATACTAGATTTCCAAGAAATCGGGAGGCGAAGACCATCATCTCTCTTACTAAACAATCGGTACGTTTCTCGATCTCGAGCGCTTCGTGGATAATGCTGGTTTTCTCAGCTCAGACCACAGATACATCCGGTTTGAAATCGCCAAAGTTGAAAGACCAGCGAGATGGTACCGGGACCCCTGCAAGGCGGACTGGAAAGACTACACGGCAGACCTAGCAGTGCAACTGCGGGGGGTTAAGAGTACCATAGACAATTCAATAGACCTCGAGGTTGCGGCAGCCCAAGTGCGAGACGCAATTACCTGGGCCTATGCCGCCAACTGCCCCTTGAAAATGAGGGCGTCCACCAGGAACGTCCCGTGGCGGAACGAGGACCTCAGGCGAAAAAGGACGCAGTTTCGTAAGCTGTTTAACGCGGCCATAGAGACAGGCCCTAACGACCTATAACAAAAGACTGAGGGACGACAAAAAGGAGTAGTGGAGGAGGCACTACGAGGAAGTGGAGAACACGTCCGAGAGTGCTCCACTACACAAGATCCTGTTCAAGGGCACTCAGACCAATATAGGCTCCGTTGGAACATCTACGGGAGGCTTTAAACGCTCTAGGAAGGAAAGTATGGAAATTTTACTCTAGACGCACTTCCCCGGCTGTAACATAATAAACCAATCACTTCCGGACTGGGAACACTCATAAATAGAGGCGCCTTATAGGCGGGCATCTAGAGTAGATTGTACAGTCGCTAAAGAGGTTGTTACTTGGAGCAAAATCAGATGGGCCATTAACAGGTTTAAGCCATACAAATCCCCGGATTTCTCATGGAATTATGCCCATCATGCTCCAACAGGATATATATATATATATATATATATATATATATATATATATATATATATATATATATATATACTGGCGCCGGCGCTTACCCTCATTATGAGAGCCAGCCCGGCTCTGGGGTACATTCCGAGGGCAAGGAGACTGGCCAGGGTTGTATTCATTCCTAAATCTGGGCGTCCAACAGACCAGGCAAAGTCGCTGAAGCCAATAAGTCTCATGTCCTTCTTGCTAAAAACAGTGGAAAAACTGCTCGACCGGCACATTAGGGGCGGTGTACTGGAAGCGTATCCCCTACACCGCGGACAATATGCATACAGAGCAGGAGTCTCAACAGAAACAGCATTGTACCAACTGGTGCTGAAACTGGGGAATACGCTGGAGAAAAATGGACGTGTCGCTGGGGGCCTTCCTAGACATAGATGGAGCTTTCAGCAACACCTCATTCGGATCGGTTCTGGCAGCTGTCAGGGAGCGTGGAATAGAGGAGACCTGCTGCAGGTGGGTCGGTTCCATGCTCAGGGACAGGGCGGTGTTCACCTCACTTGCGGGAGGGACTGTGCTGACGGGGGTCGCGGCGGGGTGTCCGCAGGGGAGCGTTCTGTCTCCCTTGCTCTGGTGCCTAGTCGTGGACGGCCTGCTGGGGAGGTTCTCTGGAGGGGGATATAAGGTACAAGGCTATGCTGACGACATTGTCATCATAGTCCGAGGAAAGGTTACACAGTCAGTGTGGAAGCGCATGCAGACAGCACTGAAAGTGGTGGAAAGGTGGACGGTTGGTCAAGGGCTCGGGGTGAGACCCGAGAAAACAACCGTCATATCTTTTACGAGGAGGAGGAAGTGGGAGAGCCACAGAACTCTCACTCTATACGGTAGGAACATTCCAATGGCGAGACAGGTAAAATATCTTGGGGTCGTATTGAACTCGAAGTTAACCTGGAATGGTCACGTTGAAAAAATACTGCGTAATGCAGTCATGACCTTAGCCGTCACTAGGCGGCTATATGGAAAAACGTGGGGACTAAGACCTAATATGGCCCACTGACTGTACACAAGGGTGGTCAGACCATCGTTAACAAACGCGGCACTGGTCTGGTGGCCTAAGGTGACACAATCCAGTGCCAAACAAAAACTCGGCAAGATCCAAAGGATGGCTTGCCTGGGCATCACAGGGGCCATGTCTTCAATCCCAACAGCCGCCATGGAAGTGTTGCTGGATCTGTCCTCCCTACACTTAGTTTTTATGGGGGAGGCCAGGCTAGGACTATACAGACTAGCCTGCAATGGTAGACTGAAGTACAACCCATGCTTCAGGGACCACTGCAAAATTCAGGAGATCGTGAAGGAGCCCATGCTTGAAATGAGGTAAGACTTCGCGAGCCCGCGAATCTGCAGGGAAAACAACTTTCCAGTGGAAATCCCCGACCACGGGGCATGGCGGGAGGAGACGCCGGGCATACCACGGGACGCGCTCGTCTGGTTTACGGCCGGATCCGGCGGGGAGCGTGGAACGGAAGCAGGTGTTTATTCGGACCGAGGGTAAGTCATAGTATTTCCCTCTGAGCCCATGCAACGGTCTTTCAGGCAGAAATGTACGCCATCCTGCACTGTGTGCGGGATAACAAGAGGAGGGACTAGACCAACAAACGGATCCTCATAGCCACAGACAGCCAGGCAATCCTTAAGGCCCTAAGTAGCCCACGGGTAAATTCCTGGATGGTGAGTGAGTGCCGAGACAAGACGAGCGACCTGGCTGGGCCGAATGAGGACACCCTCATCTGGGTGTGGGGTCACTTGGGGGTCAAAGGCAATGAAGATGCTGACAGTCTCGCGAAGATAGGGTCAGCAGAACTATTTATGGGACCAGAACCGGCTCTGGGCGTGACAAAGATCACTGCCAGGGAAGCTATTAAGTCCTGGGTCAGAAAGCAACACAAGGTGTACTGGGCAGACTGTTCAGGGCTTATATATGGGAAGTGAATAATTGACGATCCCAGTTCAAAGAGAGCTGTGGAGCTGCTAAATCTTAGTAGATGATAGCTCAGAAACATAAAAGGTCTCTTGGCCCTCAAGAAACACCTGCATAAAATGGGGCGGTTCGAGTGTGACCTCGCATGCAGACTCTGCGGCGAGGTTGAGGAATCAGCCCAGCACATCTTGTGCAAGTGCCGCAAAAGACAACTGATCTACAGTCAGTCCAGACCGCAGACAGAGCATTATAAAACTTCACCCTACCAATCGCTGTGCAGACTAGTTCAAGGCACAGTGATTTTGGAATGGCTGGAGTAAAAAGACTAAGCGCATGCACAATAAGCCAAAGGTTGTAGTGCTATCGGGGCGGAAAAGCCGGAGACGAGCCCCAAGGGAGAAAAAAAGCCCTTATATATATGTGTCGGTATGTTTTTGTTTCTTTAACGTCGATCTACGTCTAACGTCGCCAGAGAGCAGTTTTACCTCAATATCCTGGAAATTTTGCCGAACCCCCGCATTTATTTAAGGTGGTTAGGAATCTTTAACGGGACCAAGATCGCATGAACACGTGATCGACGGCTTTACGCCTCCTCCAAAGGGCGGAGTGTGCAGACAGTCAACTTTCTCAAATACAATGCCACAACCTCGGTTCATGTTAATTTTACAGTACATGCTAAAACAAGTAAAAAGGGGAACCGCGGGGAATCGAACCCAGTACTCTTCGATTCAGAGGCACACGTTCTTACCAATAAACCACCGATCCTCTACACGCTATATATGATGTAAAAAAAGTATCCTTGGTTTTCACTATTCTCTGATAAAATGGTACGTTAGTGTCTCATCAAATACTACCTTGATGAATTTGACAGACATTTCTAGCCGTCATTAAATAGCTTTCAAAATATACAAAAAAAATTTGTTTCATTCAATTTCTAATCCATTTGAAACTAATGCCAGCAACCGAACCCTACATATACAGGTGTCCATTATCTACATCGGCATAATGGGTAACTTTGTTATTTCTGACGATACAGCTTCGGTTAAATTCGCAAAGTTGGGCAGAATTTCAATAACAGTCTGATGACATGAACAAACTTCTAATGCATCGCCTATCTTCTGAGATATTTTGAAAAAATTGAAAATAACGGATTTGTTTTATTCTTGAATATCTTGGTCACAGTAAGAACTACAAAAGAGATCAATACCTTATTTTGTATGTATTATTTTCTAGAATAGAATAGTGTCAACGAAAAAATTCATGGCAGGCTTGGTTAGAAAGAGATAACACAAAGTCGCATGTTTTCAAATGGCAATCATAATTGGCTGTGACGTCTTTCAAAAGCTTATTTTTTCTGATTCAATGACATCAGGTTTGATATGCTTAGTTCCATTAGTTTGAGATTTTAATTAATTTAAAAAAAATCAATTTATTATAAATTATTTTCAGAATTATGTACCAAGCTGGCGGTGAATACATCAAATCCGATGTAACAATCAACAAACTGTCATTGTACAAGCTTGTGTCAAACATACTCTTGAATTAACGTAGTTCTCCAGAACATTCTTTGTTCAACAAAAAGTTATACTGTATACGAGTAAACAGAAAGATGACATGATTATCTGTCATTATGCCAGTGACAGAAATGTCGATGAAGCTAGTGAAATGTATTTTCAACGTTACATGGAAAGAAGGCAGCCCGATAAAAGACTTCTTGCGAAACTGGAAATCAATCTTAAGGTTTACGGATCATTCAACAAACCAAAACCTGACAAGTTGAAGTTTATAGAGAAAGACGAAGAAAGAGTATTGGCATTCGTTAGTTATAAACCAAGTACATCTACTAGAGAATTGGCAAACGAGTGCGGGGTTTCAAAATAAAAGGCCCGTTTGATCCTTAAACAGAATAGTTACCGCCCCTACAAATATAGTATCAGTAATACATTATATTCAGTCGATTTGAGCCGACAAATTCATCTTGCTGGACTGTTGGTAAGAGATTAGAGTAAAATGATAGTTTTTTGTATTGAATTATTTTTACTGATGAAACCAAGATTCACTAATTACGGGATATTTAATCGACACAATACTGTATATTGGCGTCAAAGCAATCCTCATCTTACTGCAGAAAGAAGAGACCAGTACGTATTTTCAGTAAATGTGTGGTGCGGAATTATTGGTAGCACAATCTTAGGACCATTTTTCTATGACACGAACCTGAATTCCGAGCGTTATTTGGGATTTCTGCAAAGTGAATCGGAAGAAATGTTAGTCAGCATGATGGTGCCCCCGCCCAAAATTCTAGAAATAGCATATCTAACGGAAAATTTTCCCAACTGTATAGGAAATGCCGGACCTATTTTGTGGTCGCCGAGATCTCCAGGCCTGACGTCTCTCGATTTCTTTTTGTTGGGTATTTAAAAAAAAAATGTATCAGAAAAAAAACAGAGAATATTGGAGAACTAAAAAATAATATTCAAGCCTTTGTAAGGAGTATTCGTCACTAGTCGATGTAAAAGTCCAGAGTGAAATAGTTCGTAGGAGCGGGAAGTGTTTAGAAGTTGATGGCAGGCACTTTAAACATTTAGTATAGATAAGTATTGTTCAGATTTAGTTTTCCTTTGTTTTTATTTTTTAACTGTTCCAAACAACGTCTTTTTTCATGTTAATATAATTAGTTATTTAATTCGTTTGTTATACTTACTGAAATAAAAAAATCATCTACTCACAAAAATAGTTTTCTAGTAGATGCATCATTGGTACATAACTGAAAATAATGTATAATAAATAGTTTTTGTTAAATAAATCTCAAACTAATAGAAATAACCATATCAAACCTTATATCATTGGAATCAGAAAGAAATAAGATTTCGATAGACGATATGAGGTTTGATATGGTTACCAATACTCTTTCTTCGTCTTTCTCTATAAACTTCAACTTGTCAGGTTTTGGTTTGTTGAATGATCCGTAAACCTTAAGATTGATTTCCAGTTTCGCAAGAAATCTTTTATCGGGCTGCCTTTTTTCCATGTAACGTTGAAAATACATTTCACTAGCTTCATCGACATTTCTGTCACTGGCATAATGACAGATAATCATGTCATCTTTCTCTTTACTCGTATACAGTATAACCTTTTGTTGAACAAAAAATATGCTGGAGAACTACGTTAATTCAAGAGTATGTTTGACACAAGCTTGTACAATGACAGTTTGCTGATTGTTACATCGGATTTGATGTATTCACCGCCAGCTTGGTACATAATTTTGAAATTAATTTATAATAAATAGTTTTTAAATGGATCTCAAACTAATGGAACTAAGCATATCAAACATTATGTCATTGAATCAGAAAAAAATAGCTTTTGAAAGACGTCATAGCCAATTATGATTGCCATTTAATAACATGCGACTTTGTGTTATCTCTTTCGAACCAAGCCTGCCATGATTTTTTTCAAATTATCTTAGAAAGTAAGCGATATATATATATATATATATATATATATATATATATATATATATATATATATATATATATATATATATATATATATATATAGGTGTCCCACGAATAACGCCCGCGATCACAGACCTTGGAACATTTTGAAAATTTGGCAGTTTACTGAGCTGTATAGGGGCAACTCGACTAAAATATGTTCAACATGTGACACTTTCGGTTATAGAGGATGTTGATCTTAAAAATGTGTCTAAAAGTTCACGTGTTATCTAAGAATGCAATAATATATAGGCTGTCCCATTTAAAATAAGCAAGTTAACATTAGCGCCCTATATAACCGGAACTGCCACCATCTTGAAAATATTTTAGCCCCATCGACTTCAGTAAGCTGACAAATTTGCAAAATTTTCAAAAATCTAGTTTCCGAGAAATCGTTCGCGGGCGTTAATCGTGGGACACTATGTATAAATACTGTATATATATATATATATATATATATATATATATATATATATATATATATATATATATATATATATATATATATATATATATATATATATATATATATATATATATATAAGTAGTTAAGCAGGGGGGGTTCTGTGACAACTCGATGGCGCCTACCATCCACAGCTACCAATGTTCACCTTGTCCGTGCCGTAAGGTCACGAATAATTTGCAAGAAGTGATCGACAATGACCAGAGGCTGCTGAAAGCAGGCTTTAGTTATTGTTTCGTTTTACCTGGGGTGCAGGTGAGGCTCAGCTCTTTCAATGTCTTTTAATGTGAAGAAGTGGTCAACAATGACCAGAGGGTTTTTAGGGTGTTACCTTTTGGTTCTTTCAAGGTCATCGCTGAAGAGATGAAGATTTAGACAAAAATGTATTAAATTATTATTTTACCTATTTTACATTTTAATTTTACCTTTTAGTTTTACCTTTTAATTTTACCTGTTACCTGTGTATATTTGACAAGGTAGTTTAATTTGAAAAAAAGCCAAGTTGACCTAGTCTGGATTTGAACCCGTGACATTTTGATTACTAGACCGAAGTGCTGCCACTGAGCCAAATACTTGTTTAGATTATGTTGCATGTGAATGTTATGTACATATAAAAATTGAAAGTTATCAGTTTGACCCTCTGAAAGGAGCAACTTTGTATGCAAATTATTCATTTTTCTTAATGTTTGGTTATTTATGTTCATTACGATGTACTTGAAAGGATGTCAAAGTTATCGGTTTAACCTCCATTATGAAACATCTATGTCTGCAAATTATTATCATACACTTTTTCTATGGTTATAACTATATATGGTCGAGGGTTTTACACATTGCACTATTCATAAAGTGAACGTTTAAATAATGGATTTACCAACAATACAACAAGTAGAAGAGCTTTTACAGTTGTTCAAGGAGCCTCTACATATTCATTTTGAAAATTATCAGTCACAACCTTTCTGCATCTGTTGGCGTCGTGCTGAAGAAAGTCCCCATGCTGAATTTTGTGATTGGGGTATAATGGAGAGGGAATATGAGGAAATTAAACAGTGGGAAATGATAACAAATGAATACTGGGAATGGTTAAAAATGGTGATTAGGATGGAGTTAGAGCGACATGCATTTTATTTGAGAAAAAAATAGAAATAGTATTATACAATATTTATTGGTAATTGTAAATAACAATTAAAATACATAATAATAATAATATTTTATCTATATATCTAATTATTAATAATTAAAATACATATAAATTCTTGTCTATTTTTTTATTTTTATTTACATCAAACTATCTTATTCTAATTAATACAATTACTATATCCCCATGGTAAAGTATCTGTGAAAATATAATTTACAATTCGCTTATCATCATGCGGACTTAAAGCTAATTTACTTTGTTTAATTGAATATACGTTATGTTTATATGATTTTATTAATGTTTGAGATGCTGTAACAGTGGACTGGTTAAACAGACATTCGTAATAATCTTCAAAAGTTATAGTTTTTAAACAAGAGTTTTTTACACCTTTTGCTTTTTTTGTTATAATTTCATCATTCCTATCAAGAAATAGAACTTTTAATGCATACATTTTTGATTTTAGACCAATAAAATCTGTCAATATATTACCTTGATTTTCATCTTTCATTAATCCAATAACCTTTTTATTTGCTAAAGGTATCCCAAAAATGTTATTTTTAGGGTAGTCAGATGTATCAAATTTATGTATGTCTTGTTTAATATCAGCATAAATATCTTCAACAAAAAACTGATAAATAAGCGAATCTGTGTCACTATATAGAAGTTTCGCTCTATTTCCATATATTTTTTTTAATGTAATTATAATGAAAATCATATAGAATTGTTTTTGATATTTCTAGAATTGTAAATCCAACATAAATTGGTTTATTAAAAAGAATATTTAATCTTTTAAGTTCTATAAGAGCTACTTCATCATCCAACACTGTGCAACTATGAAAATTTGGTTTTGCTATTAAATTTTTTGCTCCATACCTTCCATGCCAATGAGTTACTAGTCTAATGTCTTTATATTTTCTTACATTTTCCATTGTTTTGCCAAATACTGCATTATTCATTAACTTATAAAAATTCTTTTCAAAGTCGTTCACACTTTGTTGTCTTAGTTGCGTATTTAGGTCTATGTAAGTTTTCATCCAAGAAGATTGTTTAAACCTTAGAATTTTATGAATTTTAGTTAACCTTATCCCCAAATCTAAAACCTGTTTCAAATTTTTATAATGAATTACATAGTTAGCTTTATTAAATAATGTTGTTAATAATTTTGATTGTTTTGAACCAGATGTTGGAGGTATTCTACGTTCAGGGCAAAGAGGCAGATCTCTATGTATCCCAAATAATTCCTTTGGATATTCCAAGTCTACTTCTAGTATATATCCAAATTCATCATTATCTGATATATCATTAACATTAAACGAATAAATATTTTCTTCCTCTAAAAACTCAAAATTTCCTGTAGGAAGTGAGGTCCTCATTGCGGCGCCATAGAGGTTATTTACGTCATAATACATTAAAAAAGATGTAGGTTTATTTGCATCATAATGTTTACCCATATATTTATTATTAGCTTTTCCATAACGGTTTGAGCACTGTGATATACCACCTCTAATCCCCTTTTCAATGAACATCGCCATATCTATATCTGTTAACAATTCTAGTTCAACATTTGAAACTTTTAAACAACAATCGTACGCAAGACCGGGCGCTGTATAATAATGTGCAGGATCTAATTCATAAGTTTTCAAACATACATCTCTAAAGTTTTCAAAAACATCAGCCAACAGCAACACGTCAGTTTTTAGATAAAGTTCAGCATAGTCTTGTAAATTTTCAATATGAAAAGTTTTCCACACATTAAGTGCATAATTATATTCAATTTGTGAAATTCCACAATCATTTAGTTTGTTAAAAAAGCTTTTCTTCGGTGGTAATCTATTTTCTTTGAGCTTTTCCCAACTATCAATGTAATCATAAGGAAACACCCCCTTCCGCTGAAGCAGATTAAACTGCTCTATGTTTGCACAAAAGGATTTCGTTATAATTTTTTTATCTGTGCTTAAATAAGAAGCTAATGTTTCTAGTTTGCTATTCATAAATCTGAATGAGTCTAGGAATCTGAAATTAATTTTTGTGTTATCAATATACTTCGAAAATGAGATATATTTTTCTTTGTTGATTGGAAGCAGTTTTGTAAGCCCTGATATATTAGTACTCAATGATTTGATAAGAAAATGACTATCATAACCTGACAGATTATGAAAAATAACAGGAACTGCATAAGAGTCTGTATAATTTAAGTTGCAATTTTTATGAGCACTTCCGCGGTAGAAACCTGTTAAATGATTATGATCTTTGACTTTAACATCATTAACATGGAATGGTTTTGAACATACGTGACAGTGTGTTGATATTTTAAACTCATGTTCTTGTTCAGGCGTTAATTTCATCATTTCAACTTTTTTAGATAATATATCATTTACTTGTGACGCAATTTCTTTTAGCTCATTTGTAAACCACCCAATACAATCTTTCCCTGTGTGCAGTTTGAATTTTGAAAGCGTATTATCATAGCTACACTTTAGATAATACGCTACACTAAACGGTACATGCTTCTGATATTTCTTTCTAGCTTTTGTTGGCTTACAATCTTTATATGGTTTTAAAATGCACTCAATATCTGCATAAATTACAAAAGGTGCTCTTTCTTTATTAGAAAAATTGGTGAATTTTACGATATTTTTACCTTCAGGTGGTAATGTTATTTTAGTTTTGTTCATTTTTTTGCAAATGAACATGTGGTTGTTTAAAACACTTTGATTTTTAAAATGATTCAAGCATCTGTTACAGAAATAAGTTTTACATTTAGATCTATTTATTTGTTTACTTAATAATCTAGACATATCTTTAATAAGAGTAAAATGAAAGTCCCTTCTATTTATATAATGTTTAACATTAAATTTAGTTTCACCACCCTCACCAATATCATCTTCATCTATATCACTATGATCCAAATCAATAGGGTGCATTAATAAATTAATTTCTGTTAAAAAGTTGTTTTCTGACAGACGAAGTGGAACAATAGTATTTTTTCTTTCTTGCGTTGTAAATACATTAATACGTAGACTATTCATATTTTCAAATTTTTCAATGTCTTTTAAAATGATTGGGAACTCAATGTCATCATATTTAAGAACAGTACTGAAATGTGGATATGATGATACCCTGTTAGGATTTTTTTCCTTTTCGTTACATGGAAAGAGTGCAGCTACTACACTCCAAAGAAAACAGTAAGAATCATCATTTTGTATATTTAAAACACCTTTTGTGTTTTGAATAAACTTTGGCATTGTAATGTATGTTGAAATGCCACCATTGATTGGATTATATTGATTTATATTGACTTTTAACTCCAAAATCTCAAACAGGGCCCATCCAGAATCTCTTTCCTGAAATTCTTCAAGTTTTGCAAGGATGTTATTTTTTATATGCTCTAAATAAAAAAAATTCAAGTTTGTACTGTGATCAATTATACGATTTTTTGTGCTAAAATGTTTTATATCAGTTTCACCAGTTTGAGGTTTTATAAAGTTACCATAAAATATCACGTTAACTTTTAACAACGACTTGTTCAAATTTTGCTTAATTTTTTTAGAAAAACTTCTAAATGATTTATCAAAAAATTCTATTGGGTCTAAAATTTTCAAATTAATTATAGTTCCCGTCTTAAGTCTATTTTGAAAACATGATTCTATATCTTGCCAAATTAGATTTGCTTGCTTGTTGTTACATTCTTTCGACTTACTTTTGAAGTTTTCTTTGTAAAATTTTAGCAATGCTAAATTGGACTCTAATTTCGAAATACTTTTCATATCGGTGCTCTGTCTTATATATTTCCTGATTATAAAAATACTTTTGTTTAAATATTTGATCCATTTACAGAAATCGTTCTTATTTTTTAATAACTTACTTAAACTATGCAAATTTTTAATGATCTTATCAGATAACGAGTCGACACTTAAAATGTCCGTCATTTTCCTAACTTATAAAATATATTTATTTTACTAATAAGTTAACCAAAGAGTTATGATACACACTTACACTACTAAAACTGTCCAGTGGAACCGAATGAATTTCCACCACGCAGCAACTGAGGAAGGATTGAAGAAACTTTGGTGGGCAATTGATTGGCAATTGGGAAAATTACCAGTTGAGCAACTCTTTGCCCCTTCTTAAACATTCCAGTTTTCCCATCCGCCTGAAACACTGCTGACAGCGGGCCGTTAAATGAAGCATCTATCACTCCAATCCTCAAATTACCAATTAGATTAGTTGAAGATCTAGCACACAATAAGCCTGCATAGTTTACAGGTATCACAATAATTTCATTAAAAGTTAGGGTTATAACATGGAATGGTTTTATTACGTAATCTGAAGCTAAGGTTAAATCATATGCAGCATCTGATGTATACGATTTTTGGCAAGGAACTGACATATACAGCGTTGAGCTATATAAATAAACGATATTAGTATATAATATATCCAATGAACCGCTAATATCTTTGTGATCTATAAAAAATGTAGGGAATTCAAAGAATTTTGCGAATTCATAAAATACCTTACATTGACGTGCTATGTAGTCAATCGTAAGGTGATCTATTTTGTTATTTCGCTTTATCATTAGATCTAGAACTACAGAATAATTTTCCGGTTTTGGAAAAACAATCAAAAAATTTTCATTATTGTTAATTAATTCTAAGTCTTTAATTTGTTGAAAAATTAAATTTAAGTCATTAAAATTGAATGCCCAGTTATTAATTATATTATATAGTAAAACGGAAAACGGTGACCGGTCGTGAATGCCAACACTATTCCTTGTTTTTATTGTATACATCAGAAAATTTAATTTTGTATTTTCCGTCATTGAATTTAAAAATGTGTGCTTTTGAGAATCTTCATAATAATCAGCTGCAAATAATAAACATAATGTATATGTGATAAATTTAAATTAGACATTTTACTTACTGAAATAAACAGGAAATTTCTGTCCCAGTCGGCTTAACACGGTGGTTTTAAAACAACATGCAACACCTTCTAAATAAAAAGTGTTAAACATTTTACAAACTTAACTTGGCAATTTTTGTAATTAAACAAGTTATAAAACGTGGAGCAGTATAAAATCTTAACAAATAAATGATTACGTTTGTATTTGCTAAGTGGTGCCCATCAATAAAATCTCGATACTTTTATATCCTTTACAAATTTCTGACGTATGAAACATATCTCTGAGATATGTATTTTTATGTTGATTAATTTTAGGAAAAAGCTGCATGTGTTTATACATGATTTAAATTAAGCTGAATAATCACCTTTTAACCATCACATGTTAATATAAGTTCAATACTTTTATAACCTTTACAAATTTCTGACGCACGAAATATATCACTTGATTCATTTTACTAAGAGGATCCACATGTGTCTGCACGTGACTTAAGTTTATTTAAATTATAACCTCCTGTTTTGTAAGCGTATCACATATCAATAAGTTCAACACTTTTATAACCTTTATTGGGGAATTTACTAAGGAAAGAAACATGACTTGAATTTTGCTGAAATATCATATCTATTTGACTTTGTTTTGGGTTTCAATGTGACATTGTTAATTAAAAACACAAAATTTTTGAACTGGTTTCTATATAAGCGCATTTTGCTCCTGGTATATTCAGATTTAAAGTTAAATAACTCTCCAGATATAGTTTTTCAAGCATCTCTAGCAAAATGGCAACAACACCTTGTGTAATAGTGGTTACAAGCCGGAACCAAGAAGCTATGTCAACAAAATCACTTCAAGTTATTATGAAGGCTGTATTCCAGTAAGTCATTTAATATTCATTTTCTTATTGCTAATATATATTATGTTTGCTTAATCATTAAAGGTTTGGTGTAAGAAAAATATATACCAAAGGTGACAAGGTGCTTGTAGCGCTAAATTATTGCCCCAGAAAGACTACTCTGGAAAAAAATTTGGCAATTTACCACTAAAATATTATCGCACGAAACTGGACACAGATGAGGAATTTGAAGAGTATGAAGAGTTCTTAAAGGAGTACACATTTAATATAGAAGATGAGGATGAAGTAGTACAGGTTCATGATAGTGAAGCTCCTTCTACGTCACGTAAAAGGAAAAATAATTAGTAGATTAATTTATAAATAAAAATCAATATAAATTTATAACTTGAGTTTTATTTTTTCATATATAAAAACCAGTAATACAAATAAAATACATGTTGTAATGTACAATTTAAATTATTGTTTAAATGTGTGTTACAATGATAAGATTTAAAAATTATTTTAAGATCTTCGAAGGAGGGACAACTTTCATCATCTGAAAAATCAATAATTTCGTTCGAAATAAAATTTCCTAGCCACTGTTTCTTATTTAATCCACTCACTGCAACAATGCTTTCGTTGTCATTAATAAAGCTCTTAATGAAGTAACCAATTTCTTCGTAGTTTATACTGTTATGATTAAAAGCATTCCAAGGGAGACCATGTATATTATTTGTTAACCACTTCATATGTTTATTAATTTTATAACTACAGATATTCACATCAAAGGGTAGATTTATAATTTTGTGAACGTATATCCCATTATCTGTGTTCAATATTGATATTTCTTTACATAAAAATTTCACACCACCTCCATGTTCAAAACCTTGCACATCCACAATAAACATGTTTTATAGCACACGAACCAAATTTGTTAGTGGGTTATATTTCACCAGACGATCATGTAAAATAAGACAATATGCACTTGTGTTTGGTGGAATATTTTTAGATGTTTCAAATTCTAATTTAATATCAACTGGTCCTGCTTTTACAATTTCATTCTGGTGACTGCAGTCAATAACTGCTAATGGAGCTTTTTGTATATATTCTTTTGGAGGGAGACATGGTTCACTTTGATTTTTGTAGTAATATGTTTGTTGAAAACGTGCAAACATTTCATACAAAATCGCCCACTGCTGCTTGTCAATATTTATATTAAGGTTGTCATAAGGGTACACGTCTGAATTTAAGTGTAACTTAATGTTTGTTAAGTTACAGTGATCAAAATGGCTTACGTTTTTTCTGTTTATATTCTTTTTATCTGTTTGTAGTCCAAATATAATAGTTCTGGGCTTTTCTAACTGACTGCTTGTTTTAATGGTCCACGAATGTCGCATTGTTACTGGTAGTACGGGATATTCTTGAAGTTCCCAACTTCTAAAAGTTACATTAAGGTCTCTATTGCTTTCAATTTGTTTAAATAGCTTTAATTTTTCTGCATCGGATACGGTTATATGAGGTAATTTCCATAAAACTTTGTACAAGGTAATTTTCGGTTTTTCTGTATCAACACTTGTTATTGTGGCATTAATATCTGAACTACTTCGAATTAAAATAAGCTCTTGACGCATATTCACAATAACTTTTTGAAAGTCTTCAGCAAATCCAAATACCATTTTTAGAGGAATACAAACATTAAACTCACCGTCATTGTCTACAATCTTAGGTTCTTCTAAAGGAGACCATCCTGCGTTAATAAGTCGTGAACCAACGTTTGTATTATAAGAAACATATCCTTTCATTGTAGATGTGATTCCGGGATTTCTATTACGGTCTATTACTATACCTGCTAGCTCATATCTAACTTCCTCAAATAAACTGAGAATACCATTATTCACAAACCTAAGTGTTGCACTGGCTTTATCTTTTTCGTCAGTTATTTTCCCTTCAACTACCAAGAAACTTTCTGACGGTAAAGTAATGAGATCTTGCCCTTGACTAGGTATTCTGATTTCATCATTTTTATTCAAGGAGTTGGCTGCGTATGGTTGACAAGTATGAAATTCAAAACTTGAAATAGAATTGTCAACGTATACATTTTCAGAGATGTCTAAAATATTGTAACTCATGTTTCAGTAAATATATAAAAAAATTATCCTAAATATTTTTTTCTTGAACAAGTGTGAATCCTAAACTTTTTAAAAATTGTCTGTTTGAAGCTGTTAGTGATTTAAAGTGTCTTTTGTGACTAACATTTTTCATGGTTTGAGTATCATATATATTCAAATGTGGTCTCAGAGGTACATTATATCGGAACACCATATTTCTATCTAAGCTTCTTTAAATGCAACCTTATCGTTATCAACTCCTTCTGGAAATTAACGAAATTACCTGATTGATCTTGTATTTTAAGTGTAATTTGATTTATAGATTTTGTATTTATTGGTAAGTAGATGACATTAGTTGGATGTTCAACTATCTTGTAACCAGGTGGTACAGTAGGATAAAACATATGTATTATGTGCATAGCTTTATCATTTGTATATGAGTTTGTTACTAAATTACAATCAACACATATTGCATTAACTTGAAATATATCAACAGGGTGATCAGAAATATGTTTTTTATTTTTTTTCAATATTCGTTTTTCAAATCCAAGTAGACTGCTAACTGAATTATCTTCTCTAAAATCTATATCTTGATTCCATTCTATTTCACACTTCAAGGTATTCAAATTTGGTGTTATTTTTAGTTGATTACGTTTATCTAAGTCTTCTTCCTTACGTATTGTGTTATTTATAAGTGAACCAGCGGTAACTTTATTTCTAATCAAAACATCGTTTATGTAGTTCTCAATGTCCTTGACTTCATAAGACCCTTGAGGTAGAACAATTTCTTTTGATGTTTGATTATCTAGGTAGCGAAATATATTATTTGAATGATTAATGTTTGGTATTGTATTGTAGGTAACAAAATCAATCAAACCCAGTACATACATGCCATCATCTAAAGTGATTGGGGGATAGAAATTTGTAGATAAAATTGAATCACGACCGGACAACGTAAAAACATATGACATGTTAGCTTGCGGGCTTTTTCACTCATAATACTAAAACTTTGCTACGTAATTATTTATTATACAAAAATTCTAGACACAGATGACCACAATTATACATATTATAAGTTTGATAAGCTAAATGGTTATATTGAATAGAACAATACTCATTATTCGAATTAAAATATTTAACTGCTTCTAAGAGAGGCCTTAAATTTCCATAGCTATCAAAATAGATCACCAGTTTCTCTTTTTTATTATATGCCGTCCAGTGAGTTCCGGGTCCATCATTGTTGTCCAAATTTATGATACCACACTCATTTTTGTGTATTCTTGCTGGTAAATTGTTTCTCATGAATACTCCACGAAAGTTGGCAATTCTTAATAACTTTGCATAATACTTCAAATCAAGATCGGTAAGAGGACGCTTGGGTAAAACTATTGGCATTTTTTTTTTAAAAAAAGGCCTAATCCAGATTTATAAGGTTTTAAATATAAACCTTTACCTCTTAAAGCAATAGCCTCCATTGTTTTATTATGACGCGATGTCTCTTCTAAGTGTTGTTTTGCAGCTTTTGCATCATTTACAGCCTTTGCTATACCTGCAGCACCACCAGATAGAGCTCCAAGTGCAGATAATCCGGCAAATATTGGTATTAAAGGTAATATGCCGCCAGTCTTTGGAATCTTTATTACACGAACAGGTCTAATAATTTTTTTGATTTTGGAAGTTGCTTTAAGTGCTGTTTTGATAGCATCTGCAATAGTTTTAGGTTTGATATGGCTTAGGGTTTTTTTTATACGTCTAGTTACATCTCTGAAGCTAATTAATTTCTTTCCTAGACCACGTTTAACTTTTTTCTTAGTAGATGTTTTACGTTTTTGTTTTCTTGCAGCCATCTTCTCGTTTGACTAAAGTCTATGCACATACTGAAGATCCTTCATAAATTAATTACTTTTTATGTATTTAGATTGAGGTTCAATAAATTCATCTTCTTCATCGCTATTGTCAAGTTTACGTTTTAGCGTTAGAGGTTCTTCATATTTAGCTTGTTTGGGTGGAGGATTTTCACCTGAATCATTATCGTTCATTTGAATATCACTCAGTTTTCTTTTTCTATTACCTATTAACTTGATTTTTTTGTGTGGAAAATCCATATCGCCATGGATATCATCTAATTTTCTTTTACGGTTTTGCTTTACGCTTAATATTTCATTAATGTCATCATTGATGTTATCATTATGCATCTTACTCTTACGATATTTAAGTTTGAAATTCTTTTTTGGTTGCATATTTTTTCTCTGTTTTTTTCTTTGTAACGAATGAGAATTATAAGCCTCAATTTGTTTTAAAGAATTATTTGTTACCATTTTAATTCTCTCAAGTGTTTTTTGACAATTATTGAGTACTTTTATACAACTACTGTTATTATATCCCATACCTAATTTTACTTTAGCCTTCATAGCTCCTGCAACACCAAGTGCAGCCATTTTTTCACCAAAAGGCGTATCTTTTGCTCTAAATCTTTCCATTGCTATATTACCCAATTTTTTATCTGCTTGATGTCTTAGATCTATATCTTTTGTATTGTGATACGCAATGTCATGTTCCATGCAACCAGCATCAAGTCCATTAATAGGTGTGTCACCTCTTAGCAAACGTTCTTTCAGTTTAGTACCTGGACCGCAATATTTGTAACCAGGTATGTGTAATTCAAAAGGTAACTTATTAATAACATCATTAACGAAACCACTACCAATATAGTATTTCATTGGTAATCAACGTCTGTATTTCACTACAAATTATAAAATGAATATATACACAATGCCGCTTTGTATATATCGTAGTTTAATCCTATCCCTGTAACAGATGCAGGAACTATGAAGTTCATTAAACAGAAAACAAGATTAAATATTGATAATCATGATTTAGGTTTAAAAATAGCTTCCAAACATGGAAAGTTATTTCCATCAAGTGTTAGATGTATTATTGTTGGACCTTCCAACTGTGGTAAAACAAATGTTATGTTAAGTCTGATAGAACACCCAAATGGTTTGAAATTTGAAAATGTCTACTTGTACTCCAAGTCATTGCATCAACCAAAGTATTTATATTTAGGAGAACTATTGAAGCCGATAAAAGGCATTGGTTATTATTCTTATAAAAATGGTGAAAACATTGTGGAAGCTGCAAATGCTAAACCAAATTCTTTATTTATTTTTGATGACGTAGCTTGCGCTAATCAAGATGTGATGCGTGAATATTTCAGTATGGGAAGACACAATCAAATAGATGCATTCTATCTTTGTCAAACATATATTAAGGTACCAAAACATTTAATAAGAGATAATGCAAACGTATTGGTAATATTTAAACAAGATGATATAAATTTAAAGCATATCTACGATGAACATATTTTATCTGATATGTCATTCTCAAGATTTCGACAACTCTGTGCTCACTGTTGGCAGGAACCGTATGGATTTTTAAGTATTTTTAAAGACAGTAATTTAAACGAAGGAAGATATCGACACCACTTTGACAATTTTGTTAATTTATAAGTACTAGGTACTTAAACAATCGGCTGACATAGACACTGTTAATTCTGATCTGAAGCTGATACTGAGCTGATTATACCTGTTCGTGACCAGTTCGAGACCTGTTCTATACACTGATGGATTTTAAATCAAGTAAAATAAAACAGAAACTTATAGCAAAACGTAGAGATATTAAAAATAAACTTGATATGCTTAAACATGGTGAATTTGTGCGAGAAAAGATCTTTTCACCAATAACAAAACATTTAAAAAATATTGAAGACAAGTTGGTTACAGATAAAAAACAAGAATCCATGAACATTTCTGAAAAGTTTCCAGAATTTATACAAAAGTCTGATGTTTACAATCAATCAGACATTCCTCAATATGATGAGTTTCATGAGGTGCAGGAACCATTTTACGGTGAGTCTACACCCAGACGAGATTTGTCCAAGTTAGGGGAGCAAGAGCAATATAGTATAAAAAAATCAATCATAGATGAAATAAAATTAAACGAGGAGGATGAAGTAAGCACAAGTTCTAACATAAAAAATCAGAAAATAGCTTCTGAAGTAGTACAAGATGTAGCAGATCAGTCATTTCTAGATTACTTAGGTCAATATGAACCATTGCCTAGATCTTACATTAAAGCAATGTTATCTGATGATAATGGGGAATTTGATCATAAATATGGTGTCCGTTACATTCCTGACACAGCTAAATTCTACATTGGAGATTCACAGTTAAATATAGAAGGTTCAAATGTTGTCGTTAAAAATAAACTCTATAAAGGTACACGTGGTCTATATGAATTATTATTTAAAAAATATCCTAAAAATTTTACGTCACAGGATGAAGCCGCATACAAAGATATTGTTTTGAAAACAAACGCTCATAGACGTTACTATCATCCTAAAAAGCAAGTTGATGGAAGTAAATTAGGTAAATATAAAAAAATAATATCAAATATCTCATCTAAAACCAGTGGTGAGGGTATGCTTATGGAAGTCAATATTAATCCAATTGATTATGTATACTGGGATGATCCAAATGAACTTGTTGATCGATTGCGTTTACTCTTAGCCTCTGAACAAGCAGGACATTCTGGTCATAATAACGAAATAAATTCTATAATAGAGGAATTGCGTGAAGCAAATATTGTCCTATGAAAGCATGAAAGTTATAAGTAAAAAACGTCAAGTAGTTGAAGAAATTCATAAGCCAGCAAGAATCAACTTTAAAAGACGCAAGGTAATAATTAAAGGTTTAGATGATTTATATCAAGCTGATCTTGTTGATATGTCATTATATGCAAAAGAAAATATGGGATATAAGTATATTTTGGTTATGATAAACTGTTTTTCAAAATTTGTGTGGGCGATACCATTGAAAACTAAAACCGGATACGAGGTAGCACAGGCAATTGAAACAGTATTTAAGAAGCATAAAATTTTGAACTTCCAGACAGACGCTGGTCTTGAATTTTTCAATATTCATGTAAAAAGGCTTACAGAAAAATATAAAGTAAATCATTACAAAACATTCAGCGAGAAAAAAGCTTCGATTGTGGAGAGAGTCAACAGGACTTTGAAAAACATGATGTGGAAAGAATTTAATATGCAAGGTAACTATAGTTGGTTAAATATGCTTAAAGTAATAGTAAAAAAATACAACAACACAAAACATAGAACAATTGGTATGAAACCAACAGACGTTTCAAAGAAGAAAGAGAAACAATTGCTTAATACTGTATACAGTCAAATAAAGCAAACAGATATTATTAATTCAAAGTTTAGTGTTGGAGACCACGTGAGAATATCTAAAATTCGAGCTGTTTTTGATAAAAAATATATGCCCAATTGGTCAACAGAAATATTCACGATAAGAAAAGTCCAGTTAACAAATCCAGTTACTTATCTATTAAGAGATATAAACAATCAGGACATACAAGGCGGCTTCTACAAAGAACAGCTGCAAAAGGTTAAATATCCTGATGTTTACTTAGTAGAGAAGGTACTTAAAAGAAGAGCTAATAAAGTTCTAGTTAAATGGTTAGGATTCAGTGATAAACATAACAGTTGGATTGATAAATCAAATTATTTGTAATACAAAACAAAAGATAAAATAAAACAGTTTAAAAGCGATTATTTTTATTTGTATTTTAGAATAACCTGTACAGAATTGTTATATAATCACATATAAATATAACACATATTCTTTTTTGCTATCTGAGTGTCTTGATTTTGTTGCATTAACTCCTCTATCGAATTATACTTCTTTTGCTGATAAATTAAGTCCCTATTTCCTATTAGTTCATCATAGTCATAGTGTCCACAGTACATTTTCGTTTTCCTTGGTGTGATTGGATAGAAGTTTTCATTCTCTCCAATGATATAACCAACAGTATTATTCTCTAAATTCCTAATGGGTGTTTCCAACTCAAATCGTTTTCCATCAAAATAAAATGCCGGATAATCTTGTAACGTTACGTTATCTTCAAATCTCTCATACAAAAGAAACTTTCCATTTTTCAGTGGAAACACATAATTTTCTACTAAGACCTGGGGGTCTTCAATCACATGAACGGTAAGTATAGGATTATCATGTATATCAACCGTAATTCTATGTTCATCTATAATGCGCATAGAACTACACTTGACCGCAAGCACACACAAAAATATAACTAAACTTAACATGTTGATTATATTTCCACAATTGAATCAGACTGATATTTTCATAAAGCTAATTCTTATTTATATACAAATTCTTTAAAAAAAATTACCCCTCTACTACCTTAAATTAAATATGAAAGGTAAACAAGAAATTTATTATTTTATGTTCAAGCTTGAAAGAAAGATGAACAATGGTTTCTGAAATAGATGCATATAATTGGTGTAAAGTTTTTAATAGTCAGTATCGTTTCCATAGTTTAAAATCTTCAACAACAACATTAAAAAGAATAAAACCAACAAAAGTTATACGATCAGCGGAATCAACATGGCAACCTTATTCATTAGATTTAAAGCTATGTCAGAAGAGTAAAGAATCAATTAGTTTAACAGATTTTGAAAAAAAGACAAAAAATTAAGAATCATTATGAGCAAGCATGAAAATGTTGTTATTAAATTGATACAAATTCTAAACTCATTAAATGAAGAGGCTGAACAAGACATAAAATGTTTCTTTAATAAACCAGAGTTAAAAGTGTTGAAACTGTTCAAAAATAGATACAACCTTGCTTTGGAAAAATGTACAAACTTTTTAATAGAAGACAACATCGAGATAGAAGACTTAAAAGAATATTTAAAGGATTTGGGTTTAAGATATTACCTGGATATGGCAGTTAAGGAACAAAATAAAGAAATGCAGGAAAAGTAATTAATAAGTCTAGAAGTATCATACTCTGTAACGTAATTATTTTGTAATAAATTAACATAAAATTTCGTATTGTGTTTACAAATTAACCTAATGCATCTCTTATTTTAATATCTATACAAGCTAAATAGCAGTTTATCATTATTAATGTTTTCTTATCAGTAATTAAATAATAATTTAACGGTAAATAAACAAACTGTATTAAGATCTCACCAAATGTTAAAGGTTAAACTTTTATCTTACATATATTATACCACTAAGTAACATAATCTAAACAAGTATTTGGCTCAGTGGCAGCACTTCGGTCTAGTAATCAAAATGTCACGGGTTCAAATCCAGACTAGGTCAACTTGGCTTTTTTTCAAATTAAACTACCTTGTCAAATATACACAGGTAACAGGTAAAATTAAAAGGTAAAACTAAAAGGTAAAATTAAAATGTAAAATAGGTAAAATAATAATTTAATACATTTTTGTCTAAATCTTCATCTCTTCAGCGATGACCTTGAAAGAACCAAAAGGTAACACCCTAAAAACCCTCTGGTCATTGTTGACCACTTCTTCACATTAAAAGACATTGAAAGAGCTGAGCCTCACCTGCACCCCAGGTAAAACGAAACAATAACTAAAGCCTGCTTTCAGCAGCCTCTGGTCATTGTCGATCACTTCTTGCAAATTATTCGTGACCTTACGGCACGGACAAGGTGAACATTGGTAGCTGTGGATGGTAGGCGCCATCGAGTTGTCACAGAACCCCCCCTGCTTAACTACTTATATATATATATATATATATATATATATATATATATATATATATATATATATATATATATATATACATCAGCCAAAAAACAATATACTCTCTGAGTTTCAATATGGCTTTAGAGAAGGAAGGTCCACCCAGGATGCTATAGCAAAGCTGATGAAATATGTATATGAGTCTGTTGATAGGTCTGAGCCAGCACTGGTAGTCTTTGTGTATTTTTTGAAAACATTTGATTCTATTGATCATGAGGTTCTTTGTCAAATGCTGGAATCGGTGGGTTTTAGGGGACTTCCTTTGACCTTAATGAAAAGCTATTTGCATAATAGAAAACAGTGCACAAATGTTGGAGGCGTCTTAAGTGAAAGTACGGGTATTAGATGTGGTGTCCCACAGGGCCCGGTTTTGGGACCAATTTTATTCAACATATATATATATATATATATATATATATATATATATATATATATATATATATATATATATATATATATATATATATATGATTTATACCAGGTTGGAAACTCTGGACCATATCATTAGCTTTGCTAATGATACAGCCATATTCTTTTCTGCAGAAAACTGGGATGATCTGAGAATTGAGGCTGAAGTTGGGATGAGGAGAGTGTGGGAATATTTCAACGGTAAAAATGGCAGTCAACTGTGAAAAAACTAAATATATACAGTTCTTGAGTTATAGAACTGAAAAGATGGGTCCTCTTGTTGTTGATCAGAGTTTTATCGTTTGTAGTGCCGGCGCCATTAAATATCTTGGTATTACTGTAGACAGACACCTACGCTGGGATTCTCATGCTGCAGATTTGGTAAACAAATTAAGTGGGCTCATTGGTAAAGTAAAGCAACTTAAAAAATTACTCAACACGCAGTACCTAAAAATAATATTTTCTGCTCTGGTGGAAAGTCTGCTTCGATATGGAATCGTGGCGGGGGGAGGAATGCTGGCAAGCCATATTAAACATTTGGAAGTTATTCCCAAACTATTCTTGACATTTATATATGGTAGACCTTCGGTGTATCCCAGTGATCTGTTATTCGCAGAGGCCAATGTGTTAGACATGAGACAGTTGTACTCATATTCTTCCTTCGCATATTATTATAACCACAATGGTGAATTTGATATTGTGGATCATACGTATGGAGGGCGAAGAGAACAGTACATGAAGGTTCCTAAAGTGCATAAAACGGTGGGATAGAGGTATTATACCTTTATTATGCCAATGTTGTATAACATACTACCACTAGAAATAAAAAAATTAAGATCGGAGTTCGTTTTCAGAAACAGGGTAAAAACTTCGCTCCTTACAGTACCACGAAAATTAGTGCAAAGTATTGTCGATTTGAAAAATAGCTGATTTGGTTTAGTAGTTATAATGAGAGGATTTGTAGGATATGTTTGCGTGTATGTGCGTTTAAGAGAAAGAGAGAGAGTGAGAGAGAGAGAGTATGCGGGTGCATGGGGTTACGAATGTGTGTAGGTAGCTCTCTCTGTGTGGGTGAATGTGGTGGTAATTTCATTTTGTTCACTATGAGAGTTTGGTTTTCGGGACGCATCTCTGGTCAATCACCTACAAGGTAGGCAAATCTATACTGAATTTTGCCGACGCACAGTCTCTGACTTTGTCGGTTTGTTATTATTTGCTGATGGTGTATAAAAATGGGGAAACGGGTAACCGTGGAAAAAAAATTCAATGTTGATATTGTTATTTGATCTTAAAAAATCAGACTGGGTATTGTCGAGTGTCAATTTGAAAAGCCGCGGATTTGGTTTGAAAATTGTAATAGAAGGATTTGCAAAATGTGTGTGCATGTGGTAAGGTACAAGGTAGGCAAATGTATGTTGAAGTTTACCGACACACAGTCTCTGACTTTGTCGGTTTACGATTATTTGCTGATTGTGAAAAAAAAATGTCTATATTAATTATGTTATATTGTTGTTGTATTGTTTGTTAAAAGCCAGACTGTATATTATCAGTAAATAAATTATTATATATATATATATATATATATATATATATATATATATATATATATATATATATATATATATATATATATATATATATATATAGGGTGTTTAAGTGTACAAATTCCTAAAAAAGTAAATAAAAAATATACAGCGTTCTCCATTTAAAATAACGAAGTTGACGATAACTTCCAGTATGACTACCTACCCATTTTCTGATAGTTTTGTGTTTTATTGTCAAATGAAATTTATCTTAACTAATATTTTACTTATCCACAAATAAGTGTTTTACATTTAATCAAAAAACAAAGATCACTCACATTAAAGAAATTATGGCACTTTCAACCAACGGAGAACACTGTAGCATTCTCTTCCCTACAGTGCAAATTTAAGTGGTATAAAAAAACCTTTGTGTTTAAAGAAAAAAAAACAATTAGTGCTTAAAATTGTCAGTAACGCTAGATTGGATTATTTTAATTGTGTAAATATTCTTATTCTAGCAATATAATTCTGGAGTCAGACATTGTGTTAGGTACTGTGATATTTCTTTCTTAGCTTTACTGTAGGGCATTGCTTCGTTTTCCACACAATACGCACCTTAGAAGTCCCATCGCCTTGAACTGGCCGCTAAACAGTCGCAGGCGACTCGATGCTCGATACCATCGAAAAACTCATTTGAATGGAGGGGAAAGCAAGTCCAAACATAGAGCCGCGTCCGATTAAAATCCTCAATCAACCTTATCAGCTTTGTACTGTCTGGTACTGGGCCTAATCAGATCGAATGCAACAAGTCTTCAGAGAACTAAACGGGCGTTTTATTGCGTTTTCTCAACCAAAGCTTCTACTAGCACCACAATTTATGGTTCGTTTGCACTTGGTGATAAAACGATAGGTTAACAATGGCCACTTAATTATATTTTTTTTAAGAAGAAGCATGATGAAAGGTTTACCATTTTACATGTTTTTATTTAACTTAATCTGTTTGTTAGTTAACCCTGGGATACTTAGCCAACAGTGGCGATTTCTCCTAGTGAGCTAGGTGTGCGCCGCACACCCTAAAATATAATCAAAATGTGCACAGTTAAATATGTTTTATTTCTTTTTCCCTTAGTCTTAATACATTACATATTTTATGACAATCTATTTAATTTACTTATTTGATTTCATAAATAGTCGGTTAATAGTGACTTGGAATGAAGTAGGTACTACGTCTTCATATCCAGAGAATATGAGTAGGTCAATAGCAACTGGGAATGAATTCGGGTTAGGTGTGCGTTATTATTTCCGAACAACTTCAGTCGATCGATTGGTATTGCTTTACAATGCAGTCCCCCACCGACGTGTTTAAAATAGTGAGGAAAATACCATTGATTTTAACACTGCAGTGAGCTGTAAAAGCATAGCTCAAAACAAATAAAAGGAACGACGGTCTACCCAACGTTTTGATAGCATTATTTACAAACATTATGACTGCGCTTGCAGAGACCACACTATTCTAGAATCAAAGACTATAATACATTTTAGTGAATTTTCGTAGAAAAAATGCACTACTAGGGAGATCTCGACTTTTGAATTTTGAAAAAATGTTTGCAAATGAGCGCGAACTAGGACCCCTAAAACCCATTCGGGGTCAGTTTCAATTATATATATATATATATATATATATATATATATATATATATATATATATATATATATATATATATATATATATATATATAGGTATCACACCGATAACTCAAAATATAATGGGCCGATTTTGATTATATTTGGCATGTACCTTCCTTTTATAAATGGCTTGGATAAGTTCGTTAGTCAGGAAAATCTGACGGGTTTTCCGGGAAATTTTTGAGTTTTCATTCGAAAAAAATTTGTATCTCAAAAAATAAAAAAGGTATGATAACCAAATTTGGTAGGTAGGTTTACGATATAAAAAGTAAACTATACACCAAAATTTAGATTTATATGTTACAAGAAAACAAATAATAAAATATTTTGTGCCAGATCATTTCTATGAAAATTCACTACCATAACGCACTTGCTGCATCCAGGCTTTTTACACATTTTATTATTTAGTACCATATTAACATTGAACTACTTTTAATGTTTTCAGTTTTCACCCCGTTCCGGACAGTGCTAACGCTAACACAAATTTGTGTGAAGAGAAGAGGTTGTATAATAATTCCCTGTTCTTTTAATGTTTTAAAGTGTTAAGTGAGAACCTCGGTGGTTCAGAGGTAATAACGTGTGCCTTTGAACCGAAGGGTACCGGGTTCGATCCCGGGGTACTCCTTTCACTTTTTCAGTACAAACTGTAAAATTAACATGAACCGAGGTTCTGGCATTGTATTTGAGCAAGTTGAATGTCTGCACGTTCCGCCTTTCGGAGGGGGCGTAAACCCGTCCGTCCCGTGTCCATGCGATGTTGGGCACGTTAAAGATCCCTACCCTTCTTACAGAAAGACAGGGGTTCGGCAAAATTTCCAGGATAGTGAGGTGAAACTGCTCCCTGGCGTCGGTGATTGGCCATATTCGCGGAAATAGGCTGAAGTTAGAGAAACAAAACACACACACACACAAAGTTTTAAGTGACTTTTTAATTTGTTAGTGTTGCGGTGGGAGATTAATTTATTTATTGAACTTATATTCCCGTATAGGTACTGTATATATATATATATATATATATATATATATATATATATATATATATATATATATATATATATATACACATTTAGTGTTAATAATTTTTAAAACCACCACTAACAGCAACTCGTTACCGCACACCTGGACTTTTTGGTCAGGAGACGCCACTGTTAGTCAATAAAATATTAGCATTTACACAATTCGGGCTTCTGAGGCACACCATTTAGAATCATGTATAGTTACAACAAAAACAACGTTATTAAAGTTAAATCAATATAACACGGCTTCTTGTAATTCTAGTATAAATGCTTTACATAATGAAAATGTACTCTTAACTGATAAAGAAGAAATAGCTATAACTTTCAACAATTACTTTTCTGGAAATAAATTAATCAGTATTAAGCTACAAAAACATAAAAAAATGGAAGTCCGCATAATGCTATATCACAATTCCTCATCATTCCCACTAAGCATGGTAACTTACAAATGCTTACCGCAACGTTAGATAATTTACCGTTAAGCAAGTTAAGTTTGCAACATTTCTAAATGTTTGCAGCGAAAAACGAATGCAAACTTACAAATGAAACTTTAACGTAACTTTCAAATATAATATCTCCTTTGCCGGCTTGTTGTATTTCTCAATTTGTAAGCTCACGTAAAGTTACAATTGTAATGTTTCTGAAAGTTTGTTTTAATTTGTAAAGATTTATTTGAATTCCCTCCGTTTTGTGTATGTTCGATCGTATGTCATCGTCGTCCAATAGCAACACCAACTCCAACAGCGAACTGACTGACAAAGCGCCCGGCATTAATGATAAGTGGCGGTTTGTTGTTTATATTTTCACTATCATAAGTTGTTATTTGATCTATGTCTATTCATTTTTCTGGAAGTTTTAAAGATTGAACAATCTTATTGTAGCCTGAGTTGTTTGAATTTTGGGTAATTAAGTAATTCGTTGTCTGGAGTGTAGATATTGAAACATGGAGTATATCGACAAACATGTCAGGTAAGAATCCCTAAAACAGCTATATACTAAATACATGTGTGAATTGAATAAAATTAGTCACTTTTCTGTAGCATAATTAAATTTTGGTATGTCGCTATTGGTGAATTATTCTAAAATGGCTGCATTTATATTTTTGTTTCTTTTTATGAAATATAGTCAACGAAAAAGAAAACCTAATTGCTAAGTACGAATTTTGTTATGTCCTTAGAAGCAGCCTGGAGATGTCTTACCTGATCAAAGCATTTCATTTTAAAACGTGTAATATGATTGACCTATGGAAGCATGAGGCTTATCCAAAGCAATCGACATCATAACAGTGGAACAGTACAGTACCCATCTAGCTGCCAGGATTGCTTATTTTGCACATTGTCGCAGTATCCTATCGTATGGAACATTCATATGGGTTAACTCGTCAGCAGCGGAACATGTGTTTATCATGCAAAAAATAGCAATAAGGACAGTGTATGCGTAGGTCCAACAAAAAGCTGCCCTGATGTGTTCGAGGCCAATGGGATACTTATGTATCCTTCCAGCCATATTCTTCAGTATATGTATTCAAAATATCCAGTGAATGATGAAGCTCGCAACATCAATACCAGGTGCAGGCATGAATTAAAAATACAGTTGCACAAAAAGGAGAAAACAAAGCAGATGTTTGATTACTTGGGAATCAAATTCCTCAATTTTCTACCTAATGCTATTAAGATGCTCCCACTAACAAGATTACAGTAGGCACTAGTGGATGTTATAAAACAATAATCAAGGTAAAGTAATTTATTGGTGCTCTAAACTAATGTGTATAGTGTTACATACTACTTGTATTCATTCTTTGTAGTGTGTGTGTCTGAGTATGTGAGTGCGTTAGGCAAAAGCTTTGGAAGGCAAGTTCCACTAGCCACAGACTTTTTTTATATATACGTAATTCATTGTAGTCATAATTTTGCTTTACTTTAAATCAATGTTTCTGAATGTACACATACATTCATATGCGTGAACACTTTCAGAGACTGTCGCCATATTTAAGCTATTTTCGCATTGAAGTTGTATTCATTTCCATGCGCTTGATTTATCCATTGCATATTCTTACGTTTGCTTAATTAAACTTTCTCTAAAATCGAAATGAACACACCATTTTAGATATTTCTTTTTTCACAATAGTATTTGATATGTTGACTTTATTTTATGTCACATATGTTACCACATATTTTAAAAGTTACAAAAATCTCACCTCTCAAAATAAGTAATGCTACTTCGTTTTTGTTATTGATGTTTCACACGTTTCCCTAGACGACTAAGAGTTATTTAGTAAAACAATATCAAAAGGAATTAATTGGTATTCATTTAGAAAAAAGAATGTTTGAAATCGGTCAATTAATAACGATATCACGAGTTTAAGTTATCTATTTTGTCGCTGAGTTTTGACTAGCACTGCATTTTAGGCTAAACATGGACACTCACCATATGTCTTAACTATCTCTATCTAGTAACTATAGTCGGTAATTATAAAGACAGTGACTTACCATGTACATTTGATGGTCAATAAAGTCTATATATCTATATATCAGCAGAAATGAAATGTGTTGTAGTTCTTTATTTTTTTTATGTAATAAAGATGTTATTCTAATTAACATTGTCTTAAGTCGTTTTTTACAGTTTTACAAGAAATATATATTATGTATAAATACACCTATACCTATATTCAGTATTAGTTTGTAACTTGAAATAAATTCAGTTAATCAAATACAGTTTCTTTTTTTTCAAAAATGCTTGGACACATTGGTTAGTATTTCAAGTGCAGCCTTTTAAAAAAGCTATACAGCATGTACCATATTTGAAAAATGACTTGTTCGATAATTTCTTTAAATCAACCCTACGTTTTTGTTGACTATTTTTAAAGTTCTTACATGTGCAGTTGTAGAAAACCAGCAGATTTAAAATTTGTATTCATTGATAACTACACAATTTTTTTTTGTGCTTTCAACTCAAGATTTATAATAAAAATTTGAAATTTGGTGGTTTTGTATCGCTTGATGTGTACTTTAAAAATAGTCAGCAAATGCCACGTTTGTCATTTACAAAAATTATCAATGACATTTGACACAAATTGCATAATACATTTTTGAAAAAATTGTAACTAAGAATATTATCTGACTCTGAGTATTTTTGAAAAACAGCTGAAGTAGATTAATTGGAATTATCCCAAGTTACAAACTTGCACTGTATATATAATATATACAATTGCAGATAAGTTGCAAATGTAAGTTTAAATTTTACAACTTTGCTAGGTCCTTTTAAAATTGAAGCTTGCTGTAAGGTAATATTTGTAAGTATAAAGAAAGTTTGTAACAGCTCACTACAGTAAGCTTTCAGTAAAGTTACAAAAGAAACACTTACATATGTAAAGTCACTGGGGGGAAGATTTGCCATTTGCAACAAACTTGCAGGAGGCTTTCTGCAAGTAATCTATCCAACTTACACTTGCTTTGGAAAAGATTCTGCAATGTTAATGCAATATTACCTTGCTCAGTGGGTTATTTTTTAAATTGATATCTCAACAAGAATTAAATAAATATATTGTTACGTTCTACGGGGTTTTGGATTTGTTGACCAACAAAACACAGCTTTTCAAACTACTAATTTATTATAACCAACTAGTTTCCAACACCAGTATCAACTAAATTATTTCTCTCTATTACTAAATGAATATAGAACTATATTCCACTATTCGCCTTCTATGATCGCTTCTTATACACCAACACTTATTGCTGACTCGCTTAATACTCTATGGTCACTTATTATACACCACACCGTTGTGCCGTTCGTCTGATTATACTCTCCATCCTTTCCTTATACACTGTTCTACACCTGTCACGTCTGGTCGCTTCTAGAAATATAATTCCAGAGCGTTCGCTGTTACCAACACACTACAACCGGCCTCTGATCATATAAGTAACAAAGTTCATAAACATAAATCTCATAGACGGGTGGGACAATATTAACTCACTGAAATCATCCGACAGCAAATCCCACGACACTATAAGTAATAATTTAATAAAAATATTTTCTCCTTACATAATAAAGCCAGTTACATATATTGTAAATTTATTTGTCATTCCCCTGTTTAAATCTGGCGATAAAATGGATGTGAATAATTACCGACCTATCGCCCCAACAAACGTAATTAGCAAACTTACTGGAAAATGTATAAAGAAAATATTGATGGATTTCTTGCAGAAATCTAAGATTATTAGTGGAGAGAAATATGGCTTTTATGAGAAATTGTGCACCGAAGACGGTCCAGTAAATGTCACAGGCTTTATCTACAATTCAGTTAATAATGAAAGCAAATGTATTGTAATTTTCTTAGACCTAACCAAGGCTTTTGACACGGTGTCTCATGAAGCCCTACTAAATAAGCTAGAAGGAATTGGAATCAGAGGTCAGCCATTAAATTTATTCCAATCTTATCTTTCAAACCGTAGACAAAGGGTCCGTGTCGATAGTTACAATAGTGAGGAGAATAGTATAAACTGTGGCGTGCCTCAAGGAACAGTTTGTAATGATTCAGTTTTTACGTGGAATCATTACTGGTTTGAAAATACTTAGAAAACCCCCAAGCATAATAAATAATACCAGAAACCCTATCTATATTAAATATTTCAAGTTTTGGTTTCAAAATAATGTTGATGAAAATTTGCTAAAAAAAATCTGTATCGTAAGAAGCGTACTGAACTCTCTATAATATACGTCGAAATCTGAATATTGAGTAACGTTGCATTTTGTTGGGGAAAATAAACATCTCTATTGTCCCGAAATTCTAGGTAAAAAGCTGACGTAATTATGATGAAATCTAGAAAATAGGTTAGTAAATGAACGGACGAGTCCGTTATTGTGGAGGTGCGTATAGAAGACGTCGGTGAGTTCGCCAGCGATTGGAGGTCTCGTTTATTCATTCGAATAATGAAGGCGAGAAAGAGTTCGCACATAGCCACTAACGCTCATGACTCTGAAAATTTCGTGCAGGGGTCAGGAGCAGCCGAACGCTTTCTACCTCTAGGAGTCTGGCACTGACGCCTGTGGCGTAAACACGTTGACTTTAGGTGTCTCTCGAATTGTGTTATAAACTGAGTTTTTAATAGTATTTCTGTTACCTATACTGCCTTCTAACAATACTCAGTGGTTGTTTAAAATGTTTTAGTGATTTTCGAGTTTAAATAAACATCATAGTAAGCATAAAAACGGGAGTTAAGTTGTGGTTCTTTGTTTCAACCTGTTGCCTTTCTGCTTTAATTTACGTTTGAATTACGATTCGCGAAGTTTCCAACAAGCCTATCCAGAATATCGACCTAGGTGTCAAATGGTCTTGTACGCGTGAAACAACAAACTGATTTGCCCAGCTTCTTCTCTCGTATCGAGGTCACTGGAACTTGCGCTAGGCATTCTTAGTAGATCCAACTTGGAGAGTATCCCCATCGAGTAACCAGGTAATTCAAGGCAGAAGATCCGGTGAGTCAACAGAATTTTTCTCTGAACCAGCAAAATTTAATTTCATGCAGTCATTTGATAATCTGAACTTTCAAACTCACTTAATCAAGTTTTGAGTTTAAACATGTCAGGGAGTTGCTATTAGAATAATTATGAATTTCCTGTTTTAATCTCTGGAATCATCTCAGTTTTTTTTGTAAATTTAAACACGTAGTTTTTTAAATTGTAATCAGTGAATCTTGTCTGTAAAAATATCTAACCTGTACATTGTCTTTAATGTCACCTGTTTTTCAATAATTACTATAGAGTTTTCAGGTAAATATTTACATATATTTTTAAATTGAGCCTCACTCCAAGAACTGGCCAGGATCTAAATATAAAATTAACCAAGTTAATTGACAAACGTCAAAAATTTACATAATAATTTATTTACTCTTGAGCTGCAGACGCACAGTATTTAATTTTTAGTATACCTCAATATATAAGTGCTTATATTTCTATAGCAAGATACAACCACATTTATCTCATTGTTCTGTCATATGAATGTTAATTGGCAATTTTTTGTTATTGAAGCTCTTGCTATTTATTTGATTTCTATTTGTGTACAATTAATGTTCATTTTGAGAGTTACCAACCATTTAATTTTATTTTGTTCACCATTTCAAATTCAATTCATGTGAATAAATTTAATATTTTGTTACATTAACATGTCTGTCTAATTGAAAATTAATTCCTCTTTAAACCCTTTTGACCTTCCGTGACGACGCTTATAAGAACTCTTGATCTCGATTTCCTAGATATCGAAAATTAACTTTTAGAAAAATCATCGTAACCAGGCAGTAGTTTGGAGCGCTGATAAATATGAGACTTCAGGCAGTGCAACAACACAACAACAGCGTAAGTAGTAAACAATAATAATATCTTCAAACCTTATAAAGCATTTCTCATACTCATTTATTAGTGGTGGTCAAAATTATACATTATGTCTTACAAAGAAGCTGTGCTTGTGCTTGCATCAACATAATTTTGAAAAAATTTTCAAATAATCAAACTGTCAAAACAATTTTAGTTAATGCCACTTTCTGAATGTTGATCAATCTTGCTTTTTCTTCTCTTTCTTATTCCACAAACATTTCTATAGCCGTTACAAAGATTTATTTTCACTCTCGTCTCACTATTTCTAATCCTGCTAATTATACATTTGATAGATAGAAACTTTTTAGGGTAGGACTTATAGGAAAGAGTGACCTTACTACTGGCCAGATTTGGGTTCACTTGAGGTCCCGCATATATTACTACTACTTGTAACAGTATAAATTGAGTAGCTAAACAGCTAGGCTAGTTTGGATGTATTTGTGGTTCCTCCTCTGCTTTGAACAGAGAATTATTGGCGACGATCGTGGTTATTTCTTCTGGCTATCCCTCGTATACTGAATAAAATTGAGATCTTTCGTTAAATCATTTCTATTTGTACTACCCCTGGTATATCTTGTCGGCTGCCACGCCTGCGTTGCAGTTACGAATGTTGGTGGTTCGAGAATGGTCCGCATGTTGAGAAGGATAGATGGCTGGGGACGTATGGGATGAAGTGAGAGCGAACGAGTGGCGTTAGCGGCTGTCAGGTAGGGAATGGGAATATTCCGGAAGGTTCGACGGAGATTTTTCGTTGGTAGTAGTTGGAGTTAACACGTGGTTCGTTCTGAGAAGCAAGTTGGATATTAATTATCCCCCTTAGTGGACTTAATTGCACTCAGAACATATCTACAGTCTTTTGGGTGATATCGTAATTTACGTATTTGGTGTTGAAGACTGTAGAGATACCCGTTTGAGGGGATATAAGGACCACTTTGATCTGGTCACGTTGGAGTTTCGTATGCCCTATTTGGAGGTAAGAAATCATCATCTCTCGTAACTATAACACCTCTAGCATTCCGTTACTTATTGTTTTTAGGGTCCTTGTGTTAGGCAGAAATTCTTGTGTTGGGCCATCCTTGTGCTGGGTGGAAAGTTCTTGTGCTGAGCGATTTTAGTACTGGATAGAGAACTCTTGTGTTGGGCAGTACCTTTGGCAAATTCACGTATCATAGGAGAGTTTTGAGTGGAATAAGTCTCGCATGGAATAGCGAATTTTCATGTACCGAACGAAGTATGGCTATTGAATTAAATGGAGTTTTATGTGCTAGTCAAGAGCAATGATAATTCTCGTCAGCTGTGAAATCTGGGATTTATTAATTAGGATCTCAGTGAGGAGGTCTTCGCTTTCCGTTGTCGCATTGTTCCCGTGGTTGCAGTCCCGTACCCTTAAAGGCCCTAGTTTGGTGTGGAAATTGTGGGTAATTTTATGGCCTAGAAGTCCAGGAATTTCAAGTAAGAATTTTCCGTTTTGTGATAAAGAATAGAGTGATAAGAGAGACAATCGTGATAAGCTAAAATGTTAAATATTCACATCTGTTAAATTTGCTAAAATCAAACTGAATTTATTTTATTTAAACTTCAATAAATGTGGTACAGATTTTTATGAGACCCTAGTTAATATAATTGCTTCACTTTTGATAGTTACCACAGGTTATTATATATTGTTAGCATTAGTTAAGCTTATTGATTATTCTTGGGACTTGATATTTGATCAGGCCACTTACTTTAATTAACGTGTAATTAATTACTATTTGGGGAAAATACGTTGTAAGCTTTCCGTGCACGAAAAGTGGAATTTTTCCGTAGAACAATTATAGTTTTGGAGCACATCATGCATACTCATTAGAGATCTTATTTATTTTGGAGTAAGCCATTTCAGTTATATAATAGAGACTTTTTATTTTAGATCAGAATTTTAGCACAGCTTTTAATAATTTCTTGTATGCCAAAGAAGCTTAATAAAAGCCATTATTTTATCATATTATAGGTGTGTTTTGGTTTTGTGTTTGTGTTTTGTTTTCAGGGCTGTTGAGAATTATATCATAACCGTTACCTTTACTTGTGGGTCTATGAGACCATACCGTTCTGAAATTTAGTTTGTGTTACCATAATTATAACTCCCTTGTAGCTTCCTGTGCTCGATTGTGGTTGGCTATGGTTGCCAGTGTGATCCAAGAATTCTTGGTTGTGTTGGATCTGGGCAAGGAAGTATATTAGTGAACATCTTATTAGAATATCCGGGAGTGGAGGTTAAACAATCAAGTGGCGCCCCTAGTTAACATCTTATTTTGACCCACGCCCATCTCCACTGTATAAAAGCTGGCGGCCCTCTAACTTCCCGGTAACTTAGCTTATGCCAATGACAAATTAGGTTTGTGAATAGATTGGGAATTATTTGAGCATTTGTCATCTGGTATAAAAAAGGGCGTCGCATACTACTTGCCTATTACAGAGTAATAAATCCTTTTATTTAAGGGAGGTTATAAGTTCCGGGTCTAGCGCTGTTTATCATTTATGTTAATGATGTGCTTGGTGTAGATGTACAAGGTAAAATTGTGTGTTATGCTGATGACACGGTTTGCTTTTCTCGGCAAATACGTGGAATGATGCCTTGTCTTTAGCGTCTTATGGGTTGTCTAAAATTAATTATTGGCGTGATGATAACCTTTTGCCTCTAAACTATGACAAGACGAAATTTTTACTTTCTTTAACGCGGTTAAGTGGCCTTCTCCAAATCTGCAAAATAACAGTACATTCAGAGAAGTGTTCACAAAGTTTTGCGCGCTATTAATTGTTAATAAATATTAACTTAAGTGGACCACGCATATTGAGTACATTAATAAGAAAATGAGAAAAACGATTTATAAATTTCGTCAGTTGAGAAATGCGTTAACACCAAAACAAATTATAATAGTTTATTTGTCATTGGTTGAATCAATTTTGTGCTATGGATGGCTGGTTTGGGGTGGCATATATGCAACACATTTAAGACGTTTGTCTAGAACACAGAAAACAGAACTAAAAATAATGATGAACAAACCCTAGGCTATATTCCACAGAAGCGATTTTCAATGAATCTGATGTCCTCACAATAAATAATTTATTATTTGTATAAGTCATAAAATTTATGTACAAAAGGACAATATATAAACAAAAAATCAGTCATTGTATAAATACCAGAGGTAACGCTAGTGGAATAATAAATGTAAATTCTGCACACTTGTGCAACAACATATATCTTACTTACATTGGTCCAGTTGTCTATAATTTAATGAGTGAAGATCGGAAACTGTGATCAGCACTGATAGGTACAATTTGGAGAACCCACTCACAATACAGTTTTTAGAACTTACGATCGTTTCGCTAACAAAGTTATCGTCATCAGAGGGATGCATAAACTAAGGGAATAAAAACTAGAACTACTATTTATATGTTAGTTGCCAAGCAGTTGCAAACAGCGTCCTCTACGAAGGTATACAGACAGACTCCCACTGTTGAGTCTAAAATCCCTGTAATTAAATTAAATTTTCGCTAAATCTTTCAAACATATTCTGCGTATGTGAGTCAGTTCTACCTTGTAGGTTGGATGTTCCTTCGCAAAGGCCGTGGCATATCGTTCGGCCGACAGTTCGTTGGGCCGACACATCGTAAAATCGACACTACAATAGAGCGGCGCTTCGACCGAGAATACCGCTTTTTTCGGTATTTGTCTGGTCGACTGGCTGAAGCCTAATATTGATCTCTGCTTCATATTTAGTTGCAAAACATGACATATAAGCGAAATTGAAATAAAAATGACAATTTATATGCGCGCGGGGCAATACGCACTCTTTATATGTTTTAAATGGCTTACATAATAAAGTTATTTGTGTAAAAAAATATGTTGAGTTATTATATACAAATAAACATACTTATGGGTAATTGATTGTTATATATGTAAATATGTACGAAACTCAATCCTAACTCACCTTAATGGAAAGGTCATTTTCTAATAAAAAAAATCGATTGATATAAGATTTATTCCATATTTTAATGACAAAAATGTGATTTAAAGTGAAGCCACATATTATTAAGCATTTATTTTCAAGAAAGTTGTCTTTGATGGTATCTACTTTTTCACATTCTATAATGCATAGTTGCACAATTTTTTGAAAATTTATGGTGGAGGTCAGAATGTTAAGTACTTCTTTTTTTATAAATGTATATAGGCAATGAAGAAGAAATCATTTGAGGTTGAATATGTGGTCATGCCATTAAAGTTATTGTTGAGTTAGATATAAATAAATATACTTATGGATAAATCGTTGTTTTTGAAGAAGATATAAATAGTTGTAAGCCTGAATTACAATGTCCACACTCAAAGAAACTATGGAGAATGACAGGGAGAATGTTGTTGTCGTAAAGAAATCGATTGATATGTTTTATTCAATTTTGTCATTAAAACAATTTGATTTAAAGATGCGTTTATTGGCGGCAAATTTATTTTTCAAAATTTGTTATCCTTTTTTTAAATAAAAAAAATAAACAAGGAAAAAACTGTATTTTATATTATTTTTTAATGCCTATTTGCTGCAAATATATTTTTCAAAATTTATTATCGAGGGCGAAAGGTTATAAAAATATTTTACTGCCATAAAATAATAATAATAATTTTATATATATATATATATATATATATATATATATATATATATATATATATATATATATATATATATATATATATATATATATATATATTTAGTCCAAATTTTCCAGATTTTAACAGGTAGATTTCCATGGAAACAAATGAGCACCTTGTAGAATATTGCGATAAATGTCAAATTGACATTAACTGTGAGTCTGCCAGCAAAATGCCTGTTGAACGTCTCAGTGTAAGAAAAAAAATTGAATTCATCAGATTGTTTGGTGATGGTGTTCGAAATAGCAGAGAAGTTGCTGATGATTTCAGTCGGAGACATCCACAGAGAAATCCAATAAGGCGCGGAACCGCAGCAGCTCTGAATGCACGATTTTCTCAAACGGAAACTGTGGTGAACGATATATCGGCTGTTAGAAATCGAAGAAGTAGTGATGATAGCATAATCTTGCCTTCAACTCAAGCCAACCACCAGATGAGTTTACGTCAGAGGGCTGTTGCATTGGATGTAAGCGGAGAAAAACCAGAAGATGCCTTGTTCGTCATAATATAAAGCCTTTCAAGCCAAAGTTGATGCACTCGTTGAGAGAAGGTGATGAGCTAAAACGTTTAGATTACTGCCTTTGGGCCGAAGATAACTTTCCGACTGATATAAAATTTTTAAGTGAAATTTTATTTACGAAAGAGGCAACATTCACTGCCAATGGAATAGTATCTGGCCAAAATTCCAGATATTGGTCTGCTGAAAACCCTCACTGGGTTATCAATTGTAAAGCCCAGTATTCACAAAAAGTTAATACATAGTGTGGAATTTTTGGGGATAGAATAATTGGTCCTTTTTTTGACAACACCTTGAACGCAGATCGATTGCTTCATTTTTTTAATCATGAATTATGATACTGTATCTAAGGTATGCCTATCAACGTGCGACAAGATATGTATTTTCAATTAGACGATGCATGCATTCACAAATCTTAGTTAGTCAGAAATCGGCTAATTCTACATTTTCCATCAAGATGTATTGGCAGGAATAGTCCTTTTGAACAGTGGCCTCCTCGGTCTCTTGACATTACGCCACTAGACTTCTATTTCTGGGGTTCTGTTAAGAATAAGGTGTACAAAGAAAGGCCCCAAAGTCGCGAGGAACTTTGCGAGAAGATAAGGCAGGCTTTCCGTGAAATAAATATAGCAGAACTAAGAAAAGTGGTCAGCAGTAATGATAAACGGATCGAAAATGCATAAGGTTTGAAGGTGGGCGAGTTGAAGAAGACTACATTGAATAATTTTATATTCAATTTAATTGTACTTTTGTTGGAGTTTATAATCATGTACCATTGTTTTCTTTTGATGTTGTCGACCTTTGTTGTTAAAATCTGATGAAAAATTTGGACTCTGCCTAAAAATTTACAAAAAAGTAAAAATTCGAATTCTGTCTTGAAACATGATACACGCAGTGAAAATGGAATTTTGAATAACTTTTTAAAGTAACTTTTTTGATATCTCTTTCGCATCGCAAAACATATAGAACCGGCCCTATTCCTGAAATCATAGTAGGCTGGGTTGACATCTGACATGTAAAGTGGGGAGGCTATTCAAACAGCCTAATCACGTTTTACATCTGTACAAAAAATGAAATTCCTATCTCTAAAAGTAAAGAAAATACAGACGTGTCTTAAGTGTGGTACACTATATATATATATATATATATATATATATATATATATATATATATATATATATATATATATATATATATATATATAAACATATAAAAATGGAAACTGACCCCGGATATGTGTTCTAGGGTGCCTAATTAGCGCTCATTTGAAGAAATTTTTCCAAAATTCAGAAGTCGGGATCTCCTCATTAGTGATTTCAAAAAAAAGAAAATTCACTAAAAATTGAAACTGTGTATGGGTTCTAGGGATCCTAGTGCGCGTTCATTTGAGGAAATTTTTTCAAAATTGAAAAGTCACGATCTCCTTATTAGTGATTTTTTAAAAGAAATTTCACTAAAAACAACTACTACTTGGATGTCACTAGTGATCAGGAAAATATTTTTCTTTTTTTTTTATCTGTCAACAATTACCACCATTATGAACGACTTGGCAATATCTTAATACGTTATTTTACAGGTGCCTTATAATGAAAGCATGTGAAGGTTCGAAGAAATCTATTTACAAACAATAACTGGAGGTCTATTACGCAGGTGTAAAAGAACCCGCTGAAATATAAAAACCCATTTTCCAGAGGCTATACGCCGTCGCGTCCCACGATATAAAGACAGCTTGTAACATTTTTGTATTAGCACTTATCAGTCCTCCCTGCCATTAGTAGTCACGCTAATTAAATTTATTATTTCCACACTAACGATGTAATAAACTTCACTTGCAATATTCTGCAATATTCCAGGTCTTAGAGAGGAAGGTTGAAAGTTCAATTAAGTTTTCTGACACTACTTGTGTCGCTTAATGCTTTGTTGCGACATCTGAGAGCCAGCTTTAATTACAGGTTGGCAGTGATTGATCCGACTTCGTAATTAATTGCAATATTTAATTACAATTCATATTTGAATAGGGCAGACAACTAATGCTACTTTTTTAAAGCCTTGTAATATTTATACAAAATAGCATAGAATGGTACCTTATGTTAAATAAGGAGCGATTCATCGTACGAGGGGGTATTGAGTACCTACTCTGCAATAGAAAACGGAACATTAAAAAATATTTATGTAACATAATATCCCCTGAAACTTACAACGTTCTTAGAGCAATTCTAAACCTTTTGAACAAATTCCTTATCTTGGTCTTTAAACCACTCCTTAACGTATATATGACTTCGTTGTTTGTCGTAAAATGTGTTTTTTCAGCTTTGGGAATAGATGATGGTCTGATGGTACTAAATCCGGAGAATAGGGCGTGTAGTTAACCAATTCAAAACCAATTTTATCAATCGTTTGCCGAGGCGTTGTCTTGCCAAAAGAGCACAGCTTTGGCCATTTTCGGCGGGATGTTTCCACAATTTTCTCGCGTAATTAGGTAAGCAGCTCACTGTATTCTCTTATGACGGTTCTACACTATTTAAGAAAATCTAGCAGAATTAGTTTATCTTCGTCCCAGAAAACTGAAGCCTGAACCTTGCCAGACGACTTTTAAACACGGAATATTTTGGGTCGTAAATAACCGGAATACTGTTACTCTTTCGGTCTATCTTTAGTCTCTGGATCATACTCCTCAGCCCATGTTTCCACCGTATTGACAAGGCGACCCAAAAAGTTTGAGAAACCTTCTTCAAAACGCACATTTTTCGACGTTGTTAAATAAGCGGTCTTATTATCGGCGTTCAATTATTTTGGAATCGATTTTGGCGAAAGCTACCTCATTCCCAAGTCGTAATCAGCGATATGAAACACACGTTCGTAGGAAATGCGTAATGCTTCTACTATACGTTTCTGCGCAATTCGTCGATTTTATAAGCTTATTTCGTGTCCATAATAAATGTTCTCTTTACTGGTCACAAAAACTGGTCTTCACGAGCGGTGCTATTCTCTGACATTTGATGGCTCCTCTTTTAAACTCTGCAGCCTAGTTTTTTATAGTAGTATACGAATGACATTGATCATCTAAAGCTTCTACCATATCAGCACAAATTTCTTTGACTGATGACCCTTTCAAAAATAAAGACCTATTAACTAATCGAAACTCCTTTTTATCAAAATCTAGATTTTCTCGGACAAGCCGTTTTAAAAATTCGCAGCTTTGCCACTAATTAACTTTTTGATGTGAAAGTTTGACAGCTTATCTACAAAACATTATAGTTGTTCAAAATGTTAGACAATCGGGGAAGTTAGACGCCTACGAGAGTATTTATATATATCTAAGGTCATAAACAAGAAAGCTTGTTGGAATCGAGGTCTGACATCCTTAATAGTTCACTGTCTCTTTGATAAAAAAAATATGCTGAAACTTTGTGCGAACACGTATAAAGGAATTTTTAAAGGGACTTCCGGTAATAAAATATAAACACAGCAAGTTTGTTTGTGATTCTTCTCTCTAGGGCAGCGGTTCTCAACCTGTGGCACATGTACCACCGGTGATACATTTAATTATTTCCGGTGGTACATAAACGCCAACCAAAAACAGAACAGTAACATCTTCGCGAGAAAATTGAACTGAATTGAAGAAAAAAGGAAAGTTATGTCAGCATTGCAACATTCTCGACAATATGAATGGAGCTATTCGCCGCGCCACATCATTGTAGTTTATAGGCTTGTCTGATTAGGCAAACAAGTGAATTTACGAATTGTTTATATATAATTATATCAAGCATCAAGCATTATAATGGATAAATGGTTAAGCTGTAGTAGTAGTAGCAGTGGTGGGGAGGCCAACATCAAGCAAGTAGGCCACAATGGGCCCTTTTTGCCAACCCCAGCAACCCAACAACCATGCTCTACTCTTCTTCGGTTCCGTCGCCAAACCGTCTCGGCCTCAAGATGAAGTCCGTGACGGTCTTCAATTGGACGGTAGTTACCTGATTCCTCTGCAGAGTCCTCGATCCGAACAATTCTGCTCGAAGACTCCCAAAAGCCTCGCATTCACACAGGTAGTGGTAGGACGTGGTTAAGCTGTAGAAAGGAGTTATGTTTATGAACAAAGTGACTTACCATCTACTTCTGGAATCGATTCAATAGCGCAAAATTCTCACAAGGTAAAAAAAGCTAATTTAAATCCTTGTAACAGTTACGCTATGGTTACAATTATTTAAAATTTGGATTTTCATGTGTCGATGTTAACGGCGAACCACATCCGCAGTGTGTAATATGTTTTGAGGTTTTTCGAATTATTCTATGAAGGCGTCTTTGATGCAACGCCATTTTAATTTAAAGCATGATAACCAGCTGGAAAAACCACTAGTCTTTTTTAAAAGGAAAGAGGTAGAGATAAGTACAATTTGGAGAACCTAGTTCATCACAATACAGTTTTTAGAACTGACGATCGTTTCGCTAACAAAGTTAGCGTTATCAGAGGGATGAATAAACTAAGCGAGTAAAAACTATAACTACTACTATTTATATGTTAGTTGCCAAGCAGTTGCGAACATTGTCCTCTACGAAGGTGTGCAGACAGACCCCCACTGTTGAGTCTTAAATCCCTGTCATTAAAATTTCATAACTGCTTTTGTAAAACTGTGCGTCGCTATCAAATATTCCTTTTAAGGAGACACTGATTATTAAGACAACAGTTGGAACAATGGACTACACAGAACCAGACCTACTCTAAGTAGATAAGCTATGAGAGAACGAGGACACTCAAAACCCACCCCTTTCAAAATGCACATTTTTGAAAACCACCCCCCTTAGTACCTCAACTTTGTGGGCGTGGCCACGCCTATTTACATAAAATGGACCAATTAGAAAGTTTTAGAGATAAAAGCGGCAATTTTTCACCCAAAACACGGCTATTTTGGATAAATTTAACCAATCAGAGCGCTTCCCCCCTCCATCGATCACATCCACCCGCCCAGTGGTCCAGTATCGACCCGATACGAGGCCAAAAAAGCTAAGAAAAGATCTAGTCCAAGGGGTTGTATTTAAGCTTTATTAATCAATTTTCTCGCACAAGGGGTTGTATTGGAGCTTTATCAATCAACTTAATTACATTGGATGAGGCTTTTATGATATAAAGTTGCATCACCCTACCTTTAATCATGGGAAGCTTAATGATCTTTAGCGAAAACAAATGAGGGTTTTATCGGAGCTTTATTAATTGATTTAATTACTTTGGGTGAGGCTTTCATGTTATAAAATTGCGTTATCCTACCTTTAGTCATGAGAGCTTTGGTCTTTAGTGGCAACAAATTGGGTATGGATCTTAATGAGAGGTGGGAATCATTGATGAGGACTCCGCGATTGAAAGTTACGTCAACTTGCGCGACTAAAGAGATACATCTTTATCATCTTTGCAGCTGGGAAAAAAGTTGAGTCATTTTAGCAGGAAACCAAATTAAAATGATCGAATATTGTAGTCAGAAACAAACAGGTCTTTATCATTTTAGCGGTTGAAATGTTGAGTCATTTCGACATGAAAAATATTATCGTTGGAGGCAGAGAAAAAAATATCGCTGTCGCTGATGATGAATCAGGACGGTTCGAAACTGCAGTCCACGTAAACCAGTATCAAAAAAGCACAGGTGTCAAATAATGCAAACATGCAGGTCAGAAGTGTATACAACTCCATTGTTTTTTATGAAACATCTATCGATCAAGTAAAGAGGGTAATAAATGAGTTAAAAAATACACGCTCTGTAGGACCAGACAAATTTTCTGTAAAATTTTTAAAATCTGTAAAAGACTATATAGCAGTACATATTGCATACATTGTGAATAAAAGTATAAATACCGGACAGTTCCCTGACGAACTGAAAAAAGCAAAAATAATTTTATTTCATAAAAAAGGTGCTAGAAGTGATCTGGGAAACTATAGACCTATAGCTCATTTTGAAAAGATAATAGCACTTAGACTCATAGAATTTTTCCAGAAATATAAAATTTTATCTCCTAAACAAAATGGATATATAAAAGGAAGAACCACTGCACGAGCCATCTATCAATTTTTAGATAACATATATAACTTACTTAATAAGAAGCAAAAAGTAAACGGTATTTTTTTGGACTTGTCAAAGGCATTCGATGCAGTGGACCATAACTTATTAAAAGACAAACTGTTCAAGGCGGGTGTCCGTGGTGTCCCTTGGCAACTTCTATGTTCATATTTACAAAATAGACAGCAACAGGTTTCCATGGTAGACTCGGAAGGGAGGGAGTTAACTTCTGACTGGGAATTAGTTATTAGGGGGGTACCTCAGGGTTCAGTTTTGGGTCCGCTTCTGTTTCTTGTTTATGTTAACAACCTGCCGGCCGAGATTGATGATGAGGTTGTGCCCTTCGCGGATGATAGTTCGGTAATTGTATCTTCGCCAAATATCGAAGACCTGAAAGTAAAGACTGCGATTTCATTAAAAGCTTAAGAAAGTTGGTTTTTAGACAACTCACTTCCTTAAATCTAGATAAGACTAATATAGTTACATTTTGAACATCTTACGAAAGTGATGGGTCACATATTATCAGCTGTAAACCAGGAACATTAATAAAATGTAACGAAACAGTAAAATTTTTGGGCTTATTGTTGGACTCCAGGCTCGCCTGGGTTTCGCAAGTAAATTCGTTAGCACCTAGAGTGAGCACACTATGCTACCAATTAAAAGTCTTAAGGAACAATGTTTCAATTGAAACCTGCATATATACATTCCATAATCAAGTATGACATAATTTTCTGGAGAAACTCTGTTGAGGCAATTAGAATATTTAGGCTGCAAAAAAAATGTATAAGGGCTATTTTTGGTCTTCGACAGACGGAGAGTTGCAAACCGTATTTTATAAAATATAGAATGTTAACACTTATAAGTGTTTATATTTTAGAATGTGTATTGTTTTTAAGAAAAAACTATTCAATGTTTTCGTGCAGGGAACACACTCATGCTTACAACACCAGAAGAGATACGGTTTTGTTGGAAGATTAAACAAGATTAACAGTGTTGCAAAAAAATGTAACATCATCCATAATAAGGATATATAATCATCTTCCAAAAGAATCTTAGACTGTGATGTGTCTGTTTTAAAGATAAAACTTAAACAGTTTTTTGGAATCGCAGTCTTTCTATACTCTGTCTAATTTTTTTGATTGTTCCATGTTTATAGAATAAGTGAAACTTATTTGCTGCTTTAATTTGTGTTCCCATTTACACTATTGACTTCATCCATGTGCGTTTGGTCTAATTGATGCATGCTGTTTTTTGTGTTTTATTTACCAACGAACCGTGATTTTATTATTAATATATGTATGTATATTTGTAAAAAGCTTTTAAACTGTGAATTTTCAAAATTTTGAATACTTTGCTTAAGAAAGAGTGTGCCAGAAATTTGGCTGATTTTTTGTGTTTTATATTGTGACGTATTCATTGCCATTGTTGGATTTTCTGGATAAAGAGTGTTTATATATATATATATATATATATATATATATATATATATATATATATATATATATATATATATATATATATATATATATAATTTAAACGGACCTTGGATCTGGGTTCTAGGGGCCCTAATTCGCGTATACTTAAAAAATTCAACTCACAACGAAACAAACTAGAAGCATCTTCTAGTAAAACATTGTGTTAAACCAGCTTAAACAGGTGACTTCACTACTGCTTTCAATCATGCAAAACTATATTACAGATACCCACCTAGAGTAATTCCTAAAGTCATGGATGAATTTTCTTAAGAACAACATTACATTCCGACGGTACAAAAAAAGCGCGGTTTTCTGTCAGGATTCTATCAATGAACCGTGCAATAGACAAACATGAAAGACGTGATGTCCAGGTCTAAGTCCCATTTATGGTTATAGAAGATTGCATACAACTGCACTGGTGTGGTCGTTGACAACTGACAACGTCAGAGAATATAACGGATCGCATCACAACACGGCGGAACTTTGTCATGGGAAATGCCCGGTAGTGAAATACAGATCCGCTGTGGTACAGAACTATCATTCAACTGCACATACAGACTGTTTTGTTAATAAAGTAAACAAACTTTTTGTACAATTGGAGGTAACAGACAGCGTGGAACAACAAATTGACCAAACTCAGTATCTCAATTATTGAGCATATTTATAAAAAAAAACGAAACACCTCAATTTTTGATTTAAAAATGATATCCTTCAACGTAAAAACTTCACCCCTACATTGAACCCCCTTCGAGTGACAGTTGCAACTCGCAACTTTTAAAAGGGAAGTAGGGGTTTGTGATACCTCATTTGAAATATATCTTCATTGTCTATTCAAAAATGCTATGGCCTTAAAATGTATTGCAAAAATTAACAGTAAAAAAAGCAATTCATCGGATTGACAAACTTCGCTACAACACACTTAAAAATTAATAACTAATCACGTTTCATTCTTAATAATGAGAAAGGAAGCAAAAATAATTTCAGTGCCCTTTTTGGACCGTATTAATTAAGAAGAAAATCATCAACATTATTCATAGTTGGCAATGTTAGTTTTGTTTAAAACGCCTACGCAACTTGCTGTGTGACCGCATGACAGTAGGTGTCAGTTGTTAACTGCAATTCGGAAACATGGTTTATTTAACAGAAATGAATAATACAAATAGACGCAGCAAGTGCTTTATGGTAGCGAATTTTCATAAAAATGTTTTTAATAGCAAATATGTGTGTTTTTTTAAGAAAGCAGGCATCATATTTGGTTACCAGTATAACCTTATGGTAAAAACAATGTGCCATGTTTCATCAAAATAACTTTATTTTTGAAAATGTACAAAAATTTCCGAAAGTAAACTTAAAGTGTTCCCGAAAAAACTTGTTTCTTGGTCAACCTTATAGGTTAATAGCAAATTGACCTATTCAAATATGAAGCATTTGATCAAAATTCGCTACCATAACGTACTTACTGCGTCCAGAATTTCTTTTCTTACAAACATTACATTTCGATGGAAAATGCAAAAATGCAATAACATAAGGCGTGTTTGATTAAAAAAAAATTGTATCACCAACGACTTATGGGCCACCCTGTGATTGTAGAAATATTTTTTAAGATGTAGCTCAAGACACCATATAATTAATATATACAATTTTTTTTCATATCTTGTATAATAACGGATATATTGGGCTTTATTGGTTTTTTTACTAAAATTCGACAAAAAATATATACCATTAAACGATAAACTCTATAGCTAAGGCTACTGCCAAGCATCAGAGAAAGGGTCTATTTGAAATGAATTTTTTGGAAATATTTTAGTAAAATGAAGGACAATGACTGTTGAAACTAAGACTTCAGGGTTTGTAAAAGATTTTTCTTGAGACATTTTATTTCCATAGCCCGTATTAGATTCAAGTTCTTTGACTAAATGTTGCCAATTTTGACGTTTTAAATCGCAACTTTGACGTTTTGAGGAAAACCCCAATTTATTTTCCTTTAACGGCCTATAACTTTTGACCTACAGAGCTAAGTTTTGGTAGGTGACTTACATATAAGGATATAAACCCGCGTACGAAATTTGGTTGGCCTTACTTTGTTAATTCCGGAGACATAAAATTTTCCGGGAAAATTTGGAGAGATTTTCCTGGCTAACGAACTTATCCAAGCCATTTGCAAAATGAAGGTATTCAGCAAATTTAATCAAAATCGGCCTATTATTTTTTGAGTTATCGGTGTGATACATACATATACATACACATTATTCAAAGTAATGAGTCCTTTCCACTTGTTGGCATTTCTGTGGATCAAAATCTCAATTGGCACTAACCTGTCACATCAATTGCAGAAGCGGTTGCTAAGAAATTACGTTTCCTCTTCCGGGCTCGCAAATACTTTTCACCAGCTAATCTCTATACCTTATATACTTCACAAATAAGGCCAAACCTCGAATACTGCTCCCACATCTCGGGTGCCGTTGCCGCTTCTACACTCGATATCCTGGACTCCATTCAGAAGAGAGCTATATCTCTCATAGATGACCCTACCCTCACCCAAAGGCTGCCATCCCTTGCCCACCAACGTGCCGTTGGTGACCTCTCTCTCTCTCTCTCTCTCTCTCTCTCTATTTTATAGATATCTGCACGGGCACGGCTCAGATGAGCTTTCTTCCATAGTTCCTCCACCTGGTGCCCCCAACAGATCTACCAGGGGAACAGAGCGAATGCACCCTTTTACTGTCCAGGTCACCAGACATAGAACATCTTGTTATACTCGCTCTTTTTTCCAGAGGACTTCCAAGTTGTAGAACTCCTTGCCGGCACATGTTTTCCTTCTCCTCCGAACCTCCAAACCTTCAAGTCCAGAATTAACAAGTTGCCTCTTTCCTCCTTGTGGACACCCACGGTACGATAGTATTTAGGCTGTAAGCTCTCGTGGTGTGTTGTTGAAATATAAGAAATTTGAAGTCTATTTTCGGATTTTTTTTTACATTTTCAACAACGAGTTATTTGGATAAAATACGGTTCAATGTTTCTACTATATAGGTTATACCGGTAACCAGGTTGATGCCTGCTTGCCTTAGACAGACATATTTGCTATTAAAGAGATTTTAATGAAAATTCTTTTCCATAACGCACTTGCTGCGTCCAGACTTTTTGTAAATGTGTAGTGGTAATTTGGGTTCCTCAAGTGTACTTATCATGAGATCCTGAGTTGGTATCAATTGCTATAAATTGATGATGCCTATGCATGCATTTTTTTTAAATATATTTTAATAATCGATGAATGGCTAACATCCAATGTTGTGGCTGCATGTCGACTCGAAATATGTGGGTGATTTTCCTCTTACTCAAGCATTACATCCAATTTGGGATTATTACTGAGTGCATTAGAAGGCTTTTTTGTATTTACTTTACATGTCCAAGCTCACAAAATTCTTTTTAAATTTTACTTTAAAATTGCCTATCGGGATATAGGTGGCCAATCGGGAAATTTTCCTTGAAATAGGCGGGCAACTTTGATCTGTGATCGTGTTTTATCTACGTAACCAATCATCTGTAGAATAGTTATTTTAGTAAATTTTCTTTAAAAAATTCAATAATGATCCCGACATTTGAATTTTGAAAAAATTTCTTCAAATGAGCGCTAACTAGGCCCTCCAGAACACATATCCGGGGTCAGTTTCAATTTTTATTTGTTTATATATATATATATATATATATATATATATATATATATATATATATATATATATATATATATATATATATATATATATATAAACAAATAAAAATTGAAACTGACCCCGGATATGTGTTCTGGAGGGCCTAGTTAGCGCTCATTTGAAGAAATTTTTTCAAAATTCAAATGTCGGGATCATTATTGAATTTTTTAAAGAAAATTTACTAAAATAACTATTCTACAGATGATTGGTTACGTAGATAAAACACGATCACAGATCAAAGTTGCCCGCCTATTTCAAGGAAAATTTCCCGATTGGCCACCTATATCCCGATAGGCAATTTTAAAGTAAAATTTAAAAAGAATTTTGTGAGCTTGGACATGTAAAGTAAATACAAAAAAGCCTTCTAATGCACTCAGTAATAATCCCAAATTGGATGTAATGCTTGAGTAAGAGGAAAATCACCCACATATTTCGAGTCGACATGCAGCCACAACATTGGATGTTAGCCATTCATCGATTATTAAAATATATTTAAAAAAAATGCATGCATAGGCATCATCAATTTATAGCAATTGATACCAACTCAGGATCTCATGATAAGTACACTTGAGGAACCCAAATTACCACTACACATTTACAAAAAGTCTGGACGCAGCAAGTGCGTTATGGAAAAGAATTTTCATTAAAATCTCTTTAATAGCAAATATGTCTGTCTAAGGCAAGCAGGCATCAACCTGGTTACCGGTATAACCTATATAGTAGAAACATTGAACCGTATTTTATCCAAATAACTCGTTGTTGAAAATGTAAAAAAAAATCCGAAAATAGACTTCAAATTTCTTATATTTCAACAACACACCACGAGAGCTTACAGCCTAAATACTATCGTACCGTGGGTGTCCACAAGGAGGAAAGAGGCAACTTGTTAATTCTGGACTTGAAGGTTTGGAGGTTCGGAGGAGAAGGAAAACATGTGCCGGCAAGGAGTTCTACAACTTGGAAGTCCTCTGGAAAAAAGAGCGAGTATAACAAGATGTTCTATGTCTGGTGACCTGGACAGTAAAAGGGTGCATTCGCTCTGTTCCCCTGGTAGATCTGTTGGGGGCACCAGGTGGAGGAACTATGGAAGAAAGCTCATCTGAGCCGTGCCCGTGCAGATATCTATAAAATAGAGAGAGAGAGAGAGAGAGAGAGAGAGAGGTCACCAACGGCACGTTGGTGGGCAAGGGATGGCAGCCTTTGGGTGAGGGTAGGGTCATCTATGAGAGATATAGCTCTCTTCTGAATGGAGTCCAGGATATCGAGTGTAGAAGCGGCAACGGCACCCGAGATGTGGGAGCAGTATTCGAGGTTTGGCCTTATTTGTGAAGTATATAAGGTATAGAGATTAGCTGGTGAAAAGTATTTGCGAGCCCGGAAGAGGAAACGTAATTTCTTAGCAACCGCTTCTGCAATTGATGTGACAGGTTAGTGCCAATTGAGATTTTGATCCACAGAAATGCCAACAAGTGGAAAGGACTCATTACTTTGAATAACTTGGTTGTTCATTGTGATGGGTCTAGGGCTGGTGTATCTCTTATGAGAAAGAAAGCAAGACTGAGATTTGGTGGGGTTAAATTGTACAAGATTTCTACTTCCCCAGTCTAATATTTTTTGGAGATCGACGGAGACAGAACCCTCCATGAGTCTACGATCCTCATCTAATTGGTCTAAAGAGAAAGGCTTAGACTATTGTATATTTGAGTGGTGCGTGCTATCGTTCGCGTAACTGTGAACTGGGTTGGATGTGCTAGAGAGGAGGTCATTGATGTGGAGAAGAAACAAAGTAGGGGCTAAAGCTGAACTTTGAGGATACAGTTTAGAGGAATGGCCATCCACGACAACAGAAATGTTCCGGTTGGAGAGGAAATTTGCTATCCAGGTACAGAGTTTTGGTGGTAGGCTATAGGCCGGAAGTTTATTAAGAAGCGCTGCGTGCGAGACCTGATCGAATGCTTTGGATATGTCTAGAGCGACAATATGGGATTCACCGTGTAGTTCCATAGACTTGTTCCAAGGATGGGTGACAAAGGAAAAGAGGTCGGCAGTTGATCTGCGCTGACGAAATCCATACTGCCTGTTGTGGATTAGACTGTGATTTTCAAGAAATTTTAGTAATTCGGTGTTGATATACTTTTCCAACACTTTAGAGACGACAGAAAGGAGAAAAATAGGCCTGTAGTTGCTAGGAAGCGCTTTGAATCCTTTCTTGAGGACGGGTTGTACTCGAGCATTTTTCCAGTTACTAGGAAATATGTCTCTATTGTAAGATGTCTGAAACAGACGCGTCAGGACAGCAGCAAGTTCTGGTGCGCAGATTTTGAGAACAATTGTTGAGATCTCGTCAAGGCCAGAGGCTTTCCTGGTATTAAGCGAAGAAAGCATCTTTCGTACCTTTTTAGTTTTGAATATAATATCCGTCATTTTATGCGCGACATTGGGGACTGTTAGTGGTTGAACATTTGGAGGTGGGTTAGAGGTTTTCTGTGTACGTGGAATAAATAATTCCATGCCAGCTTGAATAATTTCGGTGACGTTTTTGAGATATCAGAGGGGTCGGGATGAGAGAAGCAGATAGACGCCCATGGAAATGAGACACTGATTTGAATTTCGGTGAGGAAGAGTAGTTGGGGCCTATTAGCCTGGAGGAAATGGTGGACGGAGTTCAGGTTAGAATTTAGGCCCCATATATTCGAGAAGGATAGCGTAAATCTTGATGCTGGCGCCCCCTGTACACCCCTCTCCCGTAGATCCGAATGGAGGGGTATTTTACCTCCGGAATCTTTTGTACAAGGTGGAGCCAAAATCATTTTTGCTTATAAGGGAAACCGACTCATACACCAGAACCGGAAACGTCCGTTGGGACTTCACCGGTCCCTTGATGTAAGGGGTGGTACCTCCTCGGGCGTGAAAAAATCCTTTACTATCACGTAAAGGAAAATCACAGTACCACCTGCTTGACTCCGATTAGTCGCCTCGTACGACAGGCAGGAGTTACCTATTCTTTTAGTTAGTCCCTGGACCCACAGCGGACATCAAATGTTTCCGAGAAAACTGGTTTCCTAGCCAACAAACCTTGGGTCAATAACAAGGTCAGTTATTAGAATTTGAAGCATTTAATTAAAATTCGCTACTAAGGCGCACTTACTGCGTCTAGATGTTTTTTACAAACATGCATCATATTTCGTTAAAAAAAATCCAAAAATCAACTGAAACTGAAACGAAACCCGGATATGGATATGGATTCTATGACGCTCATCTGAAGAAATCTTTTTAAAATTCAAAAGTTGCGCTCTCCTAAATAACGAATTTTTCTACGAAAATTAGCTACAAATTATAGGCCGTTAAACCATAACCTTAACTAAAACTACTCTATTTGAAATGAAATTTCTGGAACATTTTAGAAAAATGAAGGAAAATAATAGCTGAAGCTGAAGCTTAAGGGTTTGCAAAACACTCCTGTTGCGACATTTTCTTTACATAATGCGTATTTGTTTCAGGTTCTTTGCCTAAATATTGCCAATTTTGACGTTTAAAATCGCGACTTTGACGTTTTGTGGAAAACCCCATATTTTTTTTCTTTAAATGCCCATAACGTTTTTGTCTTTTAACCTACAGACCAAAATTTTGGTACATGGTTCATACTTTACAATACAAACACGTTTACTAAATTTGGTTGCCCTTACTATGTGATTTCCGTAGATATAAATTTTTCCCAAAGAAAACACAAAATTTTCCGGGAAAACCTGGGCCGATTTTTGTGGCGAATGAAGTTATCCAAGCCACTTGCAGGTATTCAAAATCGGCCCATTATTTTTGTTGAGTTATCGCTGTGATACATTTATATATATATATATATATATATATATATATATATATATATATATATATATATATATATATATATATATATATATATATATATATATATATATATATGTATATAAACATATAAGAACTGTAACTTACCCTGGATATGTGTCTTACTTGTACTAAATGTTCATTAAACCTAATTTCAATAGATCTTTTTGTTTGTCCAACGTATTTAAGAACACAATCTTTACAACTCAGTGACCATTTCAAGGATTTTGACGATATGCATGTACAAATGGTACATCTTGAAGATGTACTGTTTCGACAGTCATCCTTTTGTAGATTCTACAAAGTAACAGAAGGATAACAAATTGAAATAAAGCAGCTAGGCAGCCAATTAATACAGATGAAGTAAAGCATACAACAATAAGATTTCTCTGGGTACAATGGCCTATCGTTTTGTAGTCAATGAAAGCACCTAGTTTACATCAGCCAAGCTAGAGTTTGGACGAGAGATCCGGTTACGAGTCAAGGTTGTGGTTGGCAAAGTTTCTCAAGCTAGCGACAAAGATTGCCTGAAGGAGTCAGAAATATGCCAAGAGACTTGTGGAAGGTTCATGAGACCGTTAGAGATCACATTAAAGCACCAAGCGACCGGGTGAAGGCTACGATTTCTGGACAGATGAATTAAACTATAAAGAAGGTGACTAGGTTTACTTATACAACCCGAAGAGGCGGAAAGCCAGGTGCGCGAAACTGCAACGAGACTGCCAAGGACCTTATGAGATAGTGAAGTGTTTGAACAATGTGGCATTCCAAATACCATCAGGAGAAAGTGGTAAAGCAAAGGTGGATTGTCTGACTGCTCCTTATCGTGGATAAAGTGGTGCGTTATCCAAGAACAGCGGAAAGGGGGAGGGGGACTCCATGTAAAAACGTTAATGTTAGTCTGAAAGGCTCCTAAAGCGCAGTAGCGGCTCGTGCGTTAATGCATTGGGGGTGCGCAAGAAAAAAAGTTCGGGACGCAGCAAGTGCGTTATAGTAGTGATTTTTTATTAAATGCTTCAAATTTGAATAACTCAATTTTCTACAAACTTAGAAAGTTTAGTTTTGGTATTAAGTAAGACCTTACCCAGGGTAACATATCCACTAAATTTCATCAACATAGCTTTGTAATTTTTAGAGAAAAAAATTTTTTTTAGAACGAAAATTCAAAATTTAAATAACTCAACTTTCTAAAAATGTAGAAAGTTTACTTTTAGTGTGTAGTAAGGCCTTTTACAAGGCAATATATCCACTAAATTTCATTAAAATAGCTTGGTAATTTTCGGAGAAAAAGATTTTTTTTGAAACAAAACTCAAAATTTACCCGGAAAACCTCGTCCGATTTTCCTGACTAATGAACTTATCCAAGCCATTTACAAAAGGAAGGTACATGCCAAATGTTATCAAAGTCGGCCCATTATTTTTTGAGATATCGGTGAGATATGTATATATATATATATATATATATATATATATATATATATTATATATATATATATATATATATATATATATATATATATATATATATATATATATAAACATATAAAAATTGAAACTGACCTCGGATATAGGTCCTAGTTTGCGCTCATTTGCAAAATTTTTTTCAAATTCAAAGTTGAAAAGTCGGGATCTTCCCATTAGTGAATTTTTTCTACGAAAATTCACTAAAAGAATTCCTTACATTGCATCCACATATCCATTCGTTGCGATTATATATACTTCTAGCAAAATGTCGAGTAAAAGACCTACCTTCTCTTTTTTTCATACAACTTTGTCTTAACTTTAAATCTGGTGTGGGTCGTCCTAAACTTTACCTTAGAATTTAAGTCTAACTGTGAAAAATTAACCTTAGAATATTATCCACTGAATTAATCACAGTATCACAATTATTTTGTACACTTATTAAGCAACCTGAAGCAGTAGCCATCATAATAATAATAATTGTCTTCTTAGAACATGTAAACAACGAAATGATCTAATTAAAAATCAATCCGACGTAATCACTGCACGAAAATTACAAGGTACACACGCTCTGCCTCTACCAAAAGTCCACTGCAAGTTGCGAGTGTGTAATTGTATAGCGCACGACCAGATTGCTTATTCGGTCGTTTTCGATGAAGAAGGCGATGATTTCGCATCCAAGTATCGCATTACGTGAGAGCGCCGAAAAATACACACAAATATGGATATAACACTATACTATACTTATTCTGATTCTCTATTAATGGCTGCCTACTATCTGCGATCCTCGATATACTAATTTTGTTTGTTGAATGCAGGAGGTAAAAAAGTAAATAAAAATTTACTAAAATATAGCATAGCAAAAATATTATTTTTCCCACGGCAGGCGGCAGTGCGCGCGTACGGGCGCACTTATTGAGGAGCCGCTCCTGCTAAAGCATCATGTCCATAGGTAATTATCTTCTCTATGTGTATAATAGATCATATTAGGTTCTATGGTTCTTTTCTGTAGTTGGTTTAAGTAGTTACAACTGTTATGTCACGGTAATTATACGTTTGGTTGCTGGTTTGACACATTTGAGATTATTTTCAGCAATTAATTTGTTATAATTATTTGATAGTGTAAAATAGTTCTTTAGTTTTCGAGAGCTTATTGGAATGTGATTATCAGAGATAGGCCCAGATGACACCATAGTCTACTATCACTTGTGATTTAAATACGATAAATGGGCACTTTGTTTTAGGTATGGAAGGAAGTTTTTCAAGGATGTAATAGTTTCAGAAAGCAGTTTCACATTGTAAAGTTTGATCATTAAGAAGTAATAAAACAATCTAGACCAGTGCTGTTGGTTACAGTATTATTATAGCATATTTTATCAAGACTTAAGAAATAAATATTTTTAACACTGGTAATATTTCAAGCATACACAAAATATTTAGCAGTATTTCAACTGAAAAAATACATATTAGTTTCTTTCCTTTTAACAATCAACAATCTTCAAAACCATGTAGGATATCCTGTATTTATTTTATTTATCTTTTTAGTCTACTTATTCTCTTTTCTCCAGATAATTGATATTATTTTTATAACAAGATTTACATCAACCGCATAATATATTTCTAAGAACCCAACGATATAATATAATAAATTATAACACCATTATACAAGGTAAGCAAATTAGGAAACTATGAATACTACTCAGCAGGAAATGATAAATTGTTTTAAAAGCACGATGTACAGAAAGGTGAAGGCTACAGTTTGCATTATTAGTTAAAGTAATTACAATACCGATAAAAAACAGTGTCTCTGTTTTTTATCGTTTCCAGAACCATGACTTGCGTTTCGCATCCTTCATGCAATTCATAATATATACCAAAAGATTAAGCTTTCTCCAGGCGCCAGAAGGTGCGGTATTAAAAACATGCTATACAGGCTGTTCAAAGTTAAGTCGGCACCATTGCTAACTTAGTTATTATTGGAGCTACGTGATCAGTTGAATTGGCAAACTTGTATATTTCTTGCGCTAATTACGATGTTCTAAACTAATGGAAGACCCTGTATATCTTATCATTCGATAGAAAATCTGATTCTGAACAAATAACTTGGTATGACCAAGCAGCCTAAAGTTGAAAAAAGCCTGGACGCAGCAAGTGCGTTATGGTAGTGAATTTTCATAGAAATGATCTGGCACAAAATATTTTCATATAACTTTTTTTCTTGTAACATAGAAATCTAAATTTCGGTGTATAGTTTACCTTTTATATCTTTATTTAACCTACCTACCAAATTTGGTTATCATAGCTTTTTTATTTTTTGAGATAAAATTTTTTTTCGTAAGAAAACTCAAAATGTTCCCGGAAAACATCGTCCGATTTTCCTGGCTAACAAACTTATCCAAACCATTCATACAAAAGGAAGGTACATGCCAAATTTTATCAAAATCGCCCCATTATCTTTTGAGTTATCAGTGTGATATATATAAATTTTATCCCAAAAAATAAATAAAAAATCTCGGGACGCAGCAAGTGCGTTATGGTAGTGAATTTTCATTAAAATGTTTTTATTGCAAATATGTGTGTTTTCTTTTTAAGAAAGCAGACATCAATTTTGGTTACCAGTATAACCTATATAGAAAAAGCAGGCATCAAATTTGATTACCAGTATAACATATATAGTAAAAACAATGTGCCTTGTTTCATCAAAATAACTTGATTGTTTGAAAACGTACAGAAATTTCCAAAAGTAAACCAAGTGTTACTGAAAAAATCCGTTTCTTGGTCAACCTTATAGGTTAATAGCAAATTGAGCTTTTCAAATATGAAGCATTTAATCAAAATTCGCAACCACAACGCACTTGCTGCCTCCAGAATTTCTTAACTTACAAACATGCATTATATTTCGATGGAAAATGCAAAAAAAATAAGGCGTTTTCGACAAAAAAAATTATTTGTATCACCAACGACTTATGGGCCAGCCTGTGATTGTCGCAATAATTTTTTAAGATGTAGCTCAAAACACCGTATAATTAATGTATACAATATTTTTTCATATCTTGTATAATAACGAATATATTGAGCTTTATTGATTTTTTACGAAAATTCGACAAAAATTATATACCATTAAACAATAAACTCTATAGCTAAGGCTACTGCCAAGCATCAGAGAAAGGGTCTATTAGAAATGAATTTTCTGGAAATATTTTAGTAAAATGAAGGACAATGACGGTTGAAACTAAGAGTTCGGTGTATGTAAAACATTATTCTTGAGACATTTTCTTTCCATAGCCCGTATTAGATTCAAGTTATTTGCCTAAATGTTGCGAATTTTGACGTTTTCAATTGTCACTTTGACGTTTTGAGGAAACCCCCAATTTATTTTTCTTTAAATGCCCATAACTTTTTGTCTTTTGACCTACAGAGCTAAATTTTGGTAGGTGGCACACCTATAACGATATAAACCAGATTACCAAATTTGGTTGCCCTTACTTTGTTAATTTTGGAGAAATAAATATTTTGCGAAAGAAAATACAAATTTTTCTGGGAAAACCTCGGCGGATTTTCCTGGCTAACAAAATTATCCAAGCGACTTGCGAAAGGAATATACTCACCAATTTTGACGGTTAAAATCGCAATTTTGACGTTTTGAGGAAAATCCAAATTTATTTTTCTTTGAATGCCTGTAACTTTTTTATCCTTTAACCTACGGAGCTAAATTTTGGTAGGTAACTTGCCTATAATGATATAAATCCGCGTATGAAATTTGGTTGCCCTTACTTTGTTAATTCCGGAGATATAATTTTTTTTCGAAAGAAAACACAAAATTTTCCGGGAAAACCTGGACCGATTTTCCTGGCTAACAAATTTATCCAAGCCATTTGCAAAAGGAATTTATTCACCAAATTTAATCAAAATCGGCCCATTATTTTTTGAGTTATCGGTGTGATACATATATATATATATATATATATATATATATATATATATATATATATATATATATATATATATATATATATATATATATATATATATATATATATATATATATATATATATATATAAACATATAAAAATTGAAACTGACCCCGGATATGTGTTCTGGGGGGGCCTAATTAGCGCTCATTTGAAAATTTTTTTTCAAAATTCAAAAGTTGGGATCTCCTCATTAGTGAATTTTTTTTAAGAAAATTTACTAAAAGCTATGATAACCAAATTTGGTAGGTATATATATATATATATATATATATATATATATATATATATATATATATATATATATATATATATATATATATATATATATATATATATATATATTGATAAAGTAACGTAAGCTAGGGTTGTTTTAGTCCCACGTTTTTGGGCGCTAATTGATAAAGTTCAGGTTACTTATCCAAGATTGGGTTGTTAGTTGAAATTGAGAAAGGTTTTATTTTAGGTTTTATATTATTATTAGGTATATTGAGATACTTGATATGGTACCTAATTTTAATATGTTGAGTGTTTTTTGTATGGTGTGAATTTCTAAGTATTTTATCTTTTAAGTTTTGTGAAATGTTGTAAATTATGCTTGTAAAATAAAAATATATGTGACTTACACCCTGGTGTATTGAATGCCTTTTATTGCTACATGTAACATAAACAAATTGATAGCATGGATATACTTACTCTTAAAACAGGGAGCTTATTTAGCTAGTGGGTTCAAGTCCTATCAAAATTTTTATTATTATTTCCAAAAGTATGATTACATTTGAAATTTTGAAATATATTGCCCTATGTTCTTTGCTTAAAATACTTATAGATATATATGTATATATTAAAGAAAATAAAGCAAAAGTCCTTATATGCTCATAGAACTTAAATATTTATTAAATTAAAATAGATGACAAAAAAAACCTAAAACTTACGTATTACTTATATCTATTTGAATTTGACGCACTTCTTATAAAAAGAAAATAAATAAAAAACCAAACGGTACCGACACCTATTGATGTTTGTATGATTTATTACACCGTATTGTGGCGCTTAGTCAATAGACACAGAATTCCACAAACTGGGTACGCTGACTATAAGTTGAAGTCAAGAGATGGCCCCCTGTCCCTGCAAATGCCTTGAATCTACCGTACAAAACCAAAATGACAGTTTGTACGATTAGACTTCTCTATTTCTGCTTTATTTATTTAGCCTTAGCGAGTTTTATTACTCCTCTTTTTTATTTTTGAAGCTGGAGATATCGAACAAGAGAGGTATGTTTTTTTACTTTTACATTACTCACTCAGACTATTGCCTTTGCTGCATTTCCTGTAGCTGAGTTGGATTATCAGATCAGCGACCCCTGTAGATTTTTACTTCTTGTTGTCTAAACTTTCCAAATCCCCTCTTGCTACTAAATTTCTTTTCAAATCCCTTTTATCTAAATTTTCAAACTATTTTTTTTGTACTACCAAAAATTCCCATCTAATAATTTAATCAAAATTTTCCCATCTGTTTTTTTTTTCACGTAACCAGCGTAACTAACTAAAAAACTGCTCTTTCGGCCTTCTTCCAAATCAAAAATCATAACAAATTGCTACAATCCTCATCCTGTACATTATTTCCCGAAATACATAATTTCTCATTGTTGTTCCCTGACATATTAGTTAACCTACATTTTACATTTTCTGTCAGTGTGACATGTGGTTCTTATCTGTTAACCTATACTATAATTTTATGTGTCAGTTTGACATTTGTTCTGAATAAAAACAGCTGATCTTATCTCTAGGTTACATGACATTTTAAGAATTATCACTCAAATTTTGACCTCTTAATAGCCTTAAAACTATTTTTATAAATATCACCTCAACAAAATTTAGTGACATAAAAATGTACGCCACTGACTGCAATATGATTTATATATTATTTTGAGATAAGGAAACTAAAACTACAAGTTTTTTGTCTCTTGAAATTTCTCCGTATCTTGAATCGTTTACACGATAAAAAATAAAAACCTTTTTATGGAATGTCCATTTTCATGCACAAAATCACAAACACGAACAATAATTTTTGTTGAGGTCTCCCCTCTAATGCCAATGGATTTAACAATATTTATCTAATTAGGGTGAAATCAGTCCATTATTATGACAAACAACGCTGCCAAATTTCAAAACAATCGATGAGGAGATATTTCAATTATTAAAAAAAAAATCGTTATTTTACAAAACACCTTGTATCTTGGAAACAAGGCATTTTAGCAGCTATGTTTATGGAAACATTTTTTCATAAAATGACCTGGGAAATCAACTCCTTAAATATTGCCCCGTCTTTTTTAAACAACCTGTATATATAAACAAAAATTGAAACTGACCCCGGATATGGGTTTTAGGAGTCCCAGTTCGCGCTCATTTGCAAAGTTTTTTTCAAAATTCAAAAGTCGGGATCTCCCCATTAGTGAATTTTTTCTACGAAAATTCACTAATAAAGGAGACTTCGTCAAATTTAAAAATTTAAGTTACTACAGAGCAAAACCTACAAGTATTAGTTATATTGATATTAAATTCATTCATGTTTTAGAAACGCGAACATGAACCAAAACTTAACAACATAAGTAAATAAATATTGAAATGAAAACAACATTCGAATAAAAACAACAATGCCTATAACATAAATGTCTGGACGCAGCAAGTGCGTTATGGAAGCGAATTTTGTATAAACATATTTTGAATAGCAAATATGTCTCTTTCATGCAAGCAGTCATCAATTTGGTTACCGGTATCACCTATATAAGAGAAACAATGTGCCATATTTTATCAAAATAACTTATTGTTTGAAAATGTACAAAAATTTTCCGAAAATAAACTTAAAATGTTGGTCTCCTAGCCAACAAACCTTAGGTTAATAGCAAATTAAGTTATTGATGTTTAAAGCACAAAAATTTTCCGAAAGTAAACTTAAAATGTTTGTTTCCCAGCCAACAAACCTTAGGTTAATAGCAAATTGAGTTATTGATATTTGAAGCATTTAATGAAAATTTGATACCCAAACGCACTTACTGCGTCTCGATTTTTTTCTTACAAACATATTTCGTTAAAAAATGCAATAAAGTACGGGTGTTCGAAAAAAAATGTAGTGATCACCAACTACTTATGGGCCAGCCTGTGATTGTCAAAATAATTTTATAAGATGCAGCTTGAGACACCCTATAATTAACTTATACAATTTTTTCTCGTCTCTTGTATAATCATAATTATATTGAGCTTTACCGTAGAAATGCGTCAACCTGTATATATGTTAAGCATATAAAAATTGAATGTAAACCCGGATATGGATTCTAGGGGGCCTAGTTTGCACTCATTTGAGGAATATAATTTTTTTATTTCTAAAGTCGCGGTCTCCTCATTGAAGATTTTTTTCGACGAAAGTTAGCTAAAAATTATAGACCGTTAAACCATAAACTTAACTAAAACTACCGCCAAAGCATCTTTTTTAGCTATTGACAAAACATCACAAACACTGTTTAGTCCATCCACTAACACTAATAAAGTCGGAAAGAATAATTTGCACTTGTATATTAAAATTTCCAAACAACACAAATAATATGTAAAACGAAGTTGCAAACAGATAAACGATCTAATAATGCACGTCAACTAATAAAACGGTTACAGCGTGTAACTGACCTGCGCAATGATATCAAGTGTTCCGTTGCCAGGGTAACAACGACTGAGACATACTATATCTCATATATAAACCAGATTTTATCATTGTTATTAAAAACTGTCTGATTTAAAAATAAGTGGTTCAAATTTAATTAGCTCCATTTTCTGTAAACCTAGAAAGATGAATTTTCGTACATACTTACGTCTTTTCCAAGGCAACATGTTTACCAAATTTCAATAACATAGCGTTGTAACTTTCGGAGATAAAAATTTTTTTCGAAAGAAAACTCGAAATTTTCCCGGAAAACCTTGCCCGATTTTCCTGGCTAACGAACTCACACAAATTAATAAAGGAAAGGCACTTGCCGAGTTTTATCAAAATCGGTTAAATACTTTTTGAGTTGTCGGTTGGATACATACATACATACATATATATATATATATATATATATATATATATATATATATATATATATATATATATATATATATATATATATATATATATATATATATATATTGTGCTGAGAATTGCTAAGGCCATATAAAAGTTATAAAAACAAAAATGAAAACCCTTACGGAAACTACTATGATAATGTTAAATTCTGATTATTGATTAAAAATTGGGTGATCAGATTAGTAATGGGGGGTAGTAGTAGTACCACTGGTCAGTAATAAGTAAAATACTTACGGTTTACACGTAATGCATATGGGTTCTCTGTATATTGTATACATATCCACATCGTTCGACATATTTTACTGTACACTAAAACAGAAAACAAAATAATAACATTAAAACACAAGCACATTCACTATTATTGTTAGTCAGTGTTATTTGGAGAAGCAATGAAAGATATATAGCCATAATTTGTTGGAATGATAATTAAATGAGTCTTAAAAAGTTTAACTAGCAATTTGGAAAATATCTCAGTTAAAGTGAAATAAAAAGAGCCAGAAATCTATATGTAGATAGATTGAAATATTAAGCATGAAATACATACCAAAGAATTATGTTCAAAATCAATTACCAAAAGGTAATGAACAAAACAAACCCCTTGTATGATGTTTTCAATATGTGAATTTAGTTTATTTTTATGTGAACAATGAACTGAAATGTACCCATATATGTGTCTGTGTTTGTAAAAACAATGAACTGGAAGTTATTAAAAAACAGTGTTTAGTGTTCTGGAACTTTTAAATCAAGATTATAGCATAAAATGAATTAATGTTATAAAATTATTATTGTTGCTTATGTTATGTAGAAGTAAGGTTAGATCAGATGTCAATTTTAAGAATAGAATATTTTATACTTACTCGATGGTTCCAAGGAGAATATCTGTCAAAACATTAATTAATGAATTGGAAGAGAGAATGCTATGATCAGACAGGAAACACCAAATGTTAGATGAATTTGGGCAACATTTCCGCTTTTGTTATGAATTGTTGTTGGTTGTTGTGGAAATTTAGATGCGAGAGCGCGTCATTCTTGTTTCCCATTTTAAATGTAAATATTTTAAAGAATAAATTGTGCAAAGAAAATTCGATTTGCCACTAAAACAAAGAAGAGACGTTACATCAAGTTTTTAACGTAAGGAAGTACGAGATAAGCAGTAAATATATCAATAATACGTACATTTGAGGATACCCAATACCATTAGCAAGGAAGCCAAGGTTAGAGATTTATTTTATTTTATGTATAGCAGCTCAACCAGACAAACATTTCAATAAAAAGACAGCCCATTCTGTCAAATATCATTTTAAGCAAATGTGTTTATGGGAAATTAAGATTTAAACGCATAAAGTAGAAATCTTATGGGATAATTTAACCATAGTTCAACATTGCGAATACAGAGGGAGTGCAGGTCAAGGATCCATATTTATTAATAAGAACAATTGAATGAAAGCCGTAAATTCGGATACTAAATTTAATCATTGTAAATTGATATTAGTTTGATAATTAGAACAACGGATCCGTTTAAAGTTTAGAGTTTAGATTTTAAATTGTGCCAATAAAATTTGTTTAAGAATTTTGAAACGTAATTCTTTGAAAACCCATAATAAGATAATAAGGCTACTATAAATATTTGCAGGCTACTTTCTTTCTATTTTAGCAGAACCGACTACTGAGATAAGTAAGTAAATAAAATATTTGAATATAATTTATTTGACATACATATATATAATAGAAGGATAGGCAACCCAAATAACCCTGAGATAACTTAAACCACAATTAATACAAGAGTCATAAAACATTTTATTCAGATAAAATTTCACATTATAAAATATACAGAGTCACCCATAATACATGGTGTAAAATAATACATGGTGTAATATTTTTTTTTAATATCATTTTACTATATATAAAATAATTCTAAATATAAATATCAAATATCATTTCAATATCATAAATATAATAATAATAATAATAGTAAAATTTTATAATATATAAAAGCCAAAGCTGATTATAATCAAAGCCAATAATCAAAATAATTGGCACCCAACAGTGGGGCATTAAAATATAAAATATAAAATAAATTAAAAATATAAAATTAAAAGCCAAATAATTATAATAATAATATAATATATATATATATATATATATATATATATATATATATATATATATATATATATATATATATATATATATATATATATATATTGAAACTGACCCCAGATATGTGTTCTAGGGGCCCAAATTCGCGCTCATTTGAAAGTCTCAGCATCGATACCTCTCTATTGGTGAATTTTTTTTAATACAAATTCACTAAAATCACTAGAATCACTAGAATGAATAATATGCTTTGAGTAAGTGTTTCTCCATGCATCCTTGAGTACGTCGGTAAATGCTCATAGTAGCTTTTATAATGGTTCTTGCATCAATTCCATGTACAACGGTAATAATGTCATTCTGAAGTAACTCGAGAGTTTCGTATCTGCTTTTGTACACAATATCCTTGATATAGCCCCGGAAGAAAAAACGGAGCGGTGTGAGGTCCGGTTAGGTGGTCCGCCGTGGCCTTCGGATGGGACCACGTATTATAAAACATAGTTTCTAACATCTCAGTTACATTTCTAGAATTATGAGCGGAGGCCCCATCTTGCGCACGCACATACTCCCCCAGTTAGCCAAGTCGATGTCATCTAGAAGATATTTTAGTATGGACATAATGTATTCCATTAATTGCTGTTGCCCTAATATAAAATTAGGCCAATTATTCTGAAGCCTATAAGACCGCACCAAATATTGAAGCTGAGTCTCCTTTGTGTGCGCCCTGCTTAATATGAGATTTTCTCGGCTCCAATAGTGTTGATTTTTTCTACTAAACATGCCCGCATTTGTGAAGGTTGATTCAGACTCCATACAATCAATTCCATAAAATTCGGGTTGTAAGTATCTTCTATCTGGCAAATCACGCACAGGAAATAAATTCTCATGTCCTTTTAAAGCTCTCCGAATAGTTTTTCTGTATACTATCTGGCATTGAAACATATCACATTTTTGTAAATGCGTACAGGGATGTTTAAGTGTATTATAATACTCAACGAACACAGTTGCTGTGAACTTTGACGCTTTATTGTTGTCTCTCTGTCAAACGTGATGTTTTGTTTTCAAATCCTGGATGTCTAATTAAAATTCTTAAATGACGATATCTTCTTTATTTTTAACTTTACGCCCCTTAACCCATTTAGGATCACTTGTAGAAATAATAAAAAACTCTAGACGCAGCAAGTACGTTATGGTAGTGAATTTTCATAAAAATGTTTTTAATTACAAATATATCGCTCTAATGCGAGCAGGCATCAATTTGGTTACCGATATAACCTATATAGTAGGAACAATGTACCATATTTTATCAAAATAATTATTTGAAAATGTACAAAAATGTTCCGAAACTAAACTTTAAATATTTCTGAGAAAACTGGTCTCCTATCAAATTGAGTTATTGAAATTTGAAACATTTAATGAAAATTCGCTACCAAAACGCCCTTGCCGCGTTTATACAAAAATCTTCCGAAAATAAAGTTAAATGTTGGTTTCCTAACCAACAAAACTTACGTTAATAGCAAATTGAGTTATTGAAATTTAAAGGATTTAATGAAAATTCGCTACCAAAACGCACTTACTGCGTCCAGATTTATATCTTACAAACATGCATCATATTTCGATAAAAAATGCTAAAATGCAGTAACGAATTTGTTCTACGAAAATTAGCTAAAGATTATAGACCGTTAAACCAGAAACTTCACTAAACCTACAGCGAAAGCATCAACTTAACTAAACCGACAGCCAAAGCATCAGAGAAAGGGTCTATTTGAAATGAATTTTCTGTAAACATTTTAGTAAAATGAAGGTCAATGACGGTTGAATCTGAAACTTAAGGGTTCGCAGAAAACTCTTCTTGCAACATTTTCTTTTCACAATCCGTATTTGTTTCACGTTCTTTACCTAAACATTGCCAATTTTGATGTTTTAAGTTGCGAGTTTGACGTTTTGAGGAAACTCCAAAATTTGTTTCTTTAGCTGCCCGTAACTTTTTGTCCTTAAACTTAGAGACCTAAATTTTGGTACATGGTTCACCCTTTATAATACAAATACGCGTACTAAATTTGGTTGGCCTCACTTTGTTATTTTCGGAGATATAATTTTTTTTACAAAGAAAACACAACAGTTTCCGTGAAAACCTGGTCCGATGTTCCTGGCCAACGAACTTATTCAAGCCACTTGCAAAAGGAAGGTACTCACTAAATTTGATCAAGATCGGTCCATTACTTTTTGAGTTATCGGTACTATATATATATATATATATATATATATATATATATATATATATATATATATATATATATATATATATATATATATATATATATATATATATATATACGGATCTCCCCATTAGTGAATTTTTTAAGAAAATTCACTAAAAAAATCTTTTTTAAGATGTAGCTCAAGATACCCTATAATTAATGTATACAATTTCTATTCGTATCGTGCATAATAACGGATATATTGAACTTTAAAGATTTTTTAAGAAAATTCGACAAAAATGATATACCATTAACCGATAAACTCTATAGCCAACACTACTGCCAAATCATCAGAGAAAGGGTCTATTTGAAATGAATTTTCTGGGAATATTTTAGTAAAATGAAGGACAATGACAATTGAAACTAAGACTTCAGGATTTGTAAAACATTCTTCTTGAGACATTTTCCTTCCATAGCTCATATTGGTTTCAGGTTCATTGCCTAAATATTACCAATTTTGACGTTTAAAATCGCGACTTTGACGTTTTGAGGAAAACCGAAATTTATTTTTATTTAAATGCCTGTAACTTTTTTGTCCCTTAACCTACAGAGCTAAGTTTTGGTAGGTAACTTACCTATAATAATATACGAAATTTTATTGCCCTTACTTTGTTAATTTTGGAGATATAAATTTTTTTCGATTTTTTTTCGAAAGAAAACACAAAATTTTCCGGGAAAGCCTCGGCGGATTTTCCTGGATAACGAACTTATCCAAGCCACTTGCGAAAGGAAAGTACTCACCAAGTTTTATCAAAAGCGGTCCTTTATTTTTTTAGTTATAGGTGTGACACATAAATATATAAACATATATATATATATATATATATATATATATATATATATATATATATATATATATATATATATATATATATATATATATATATATATATATATATATATATATATATATATATATATATATATATATAAAGTCTGAAATCGACCTTGGATTTGGGTTCCAGGGGTCCTAAATAGCGCTCATTTGAAGAAATTTTTTCAAAATTCAAAAGTCGGTATCTCGTCATTAGTGAATTTTTTTAAGAAAATTCACTAAAAAATATACTGTTCTTTTAGTGAATTAATATTTATTTTAGTTGCAATAAACAAGTTCTAATGTCAAAAAATTAATTAAAAAAACAGTTCCTATTTTTTTGCGTTAACGCAACATTGGGAACATATGTATAATAATGAACATCATTTGTGATAGTCCTTGAAACAATGAGAATGTGATGGTATATCACATTTATTGCACATGAATACTGTGGTCCTTTGGAATACCTGACGACGTCTCCTCCAATTTTCAGTGTTACTCTCAATTATGTGCCAAACATGATCCAAACGTGCATTGTTTGGTAGAGTAGTGCTGAAACTTCGACCACGGAACGATTCCATTCTACACTTGTAGGAACTGATAAGGCTGCGGACAAGTTCTGACCTGAATTCTAACTGTAAAATTGGATTCTTTTCATGAACAAGTCTCTGCAATTTCCAACTATTCACTACGGCCGAAGCCGAATCCAACATATTTATGAACAGTAGCCACTGCCATTTTTTACCACGAATATTTATTCGATAATTTGCAATTGCGTGGTCGTACAAATCAAACGCCCCCCACATATACTTGTTATCCTTGCAATCATGTTTGCCTGAGATACAGATACCTCTTTTTTCTCCTTGTGGTTGTACCTTTTCACAGACAAAATGGGTTCGACGGAGTCAGAATTGCTTGCCATAGTAACCACCGAATTATCATTCCATCGCATTACACTGATTCCATTCTTGTGATCGTAACGAGTGTCCATTGCTCCACGTGGTTTCTTTAGAATTGTCTTACTATTTTCTAGTGGACATTTTATAATTCTGTTTTTGCGAATAGTTCCAGTGGCGAAACATCCGTTATCTTTAAATGAAGTAGAAGCTTGTAACTAGTGAAAAGTTATCAAAATAAATCTTAAGCATTCTGACTTAGTTTCTAACACATTCAGAAGATTGATAACCATTTCTTCACCCAGACCAAATTGTCGCTTCCCATTTTGGAAATTTTTCCCTGCATAAGGATTGAATTGGTATAAATACTCATCACTAGATGCCAAACACCACAGTTTGAACTCAAAACGTACGGGCTTCGCTTTCACAAACATCTTCGCTGAATGATGGCCAAAGTAGGGCACCATCTCCTCGTCAACGAATAAGTGGTGACCAAAGATGCCATATTTCAGGAAGTTTGTATTTAGCAGATCAATCACTGGGCGTAGTTTAGCAAACTTCTCCTCCTTGTCTAATTGGTGGTTATCTGCTAGGTGAATATTCTCTTTTATCTCAACGAATCTATTCCGAGACGACGCATTTTTAACAAACTGAACACCCTTATCTTCATCAGATAACCAACAGAGCTTTGTTTGTGGAAGAGTATGATAGAAACTGAGAATCAATATACCCAGAAATATTTCTAGGTCCTTCTGATTAAATTCAAAATGTGTCCGGTTGCGATCTCTGGAATATTTTATAGGGTTCAAAATAATCGTCTGAAAAATGTTTTCATCAAACATTTCTTTGAATAAATCAATGGGGGAGACTTTCCATGTAGCAACTCGATGATATTTTGCACAGCACTCTCTTCGTTAGACGTTGCATTGTTATCGTAGTCAACACATGTTCTACACCAAGTAATGTCTTCCATTCTAATTATTTTTGTTATTGGTAATGGAGTCGCCTCATCATAAATATTTCCTTCCGTCTCAATTTCGCTCTCCAAATGTAATATTTCGAAGGTTCCTGCTAGATCTGAAGGTATATTTCCCGTTCCACCTATAGCATCATCATCAATGTCTTCTTCGTTGGTTAGATTATCAACATCAGGTGATATATAACAAACATTAATTTCATAATTCACATCAAGATTTTCAATAATTGCCTCAAGTTCCCTCAGTGTCAATGGCCTGCTAGGATCATCACAATATTTCACACTATTGTCTCCATGCACCAACCACCATACCTCAAATTTTGCGTCACTTACCATTTTCTTCAACTACAAATTCCTGCAGTCTCAGAATAGACCAAGTTATTTTGTTTGCTAACCTAGCGCTAACCTCACTCTGTCACAGATTAAACGATTCTGATACTGATGACAAACTAAGAGGCGTAAAAACTAGTTCAGACAGGATATTTATGAAGTTTCACTGTTTATCCCAATGTTACGTCTTCGCAACATTACATTTCAATGTGATTTAACAAATATTCTTTGAAAGGGATTGTTCAATTTGTTTAGGGATATCAATCCGTGAAATATGTGTCATACAAAACTAATTTCAAATTAAGAAAATATACTACCATATGGTATTGGATGGGTATTTCGAAATTCATGTTTTCTACTAGTAACGTTGACAATACAATTTTGTTTGCATTTGAAATTCAGAATATTCTCGGGGCTTAGGGCAATTGTTAAATCCATATTAACACATTGTATAATGTAATACTGTCGACAAGGCATCGGAAATAACGATCGCTCAATAAACAAAAAAAAAACCATTTTGGTTGACGTTGCGTTAACGCAACCATGGCTATAAATGGGTAAGCATTAAAAGTTATTTGTTCATAATGAGATTGGAAATAGTGCCGTCTTAACTTTGAACAGCCTATATACTGTATCCAGATTAAAATAGATTTCTTGCTTTTGCAAGTATTTCTACGATCGAGTATTATTTAGCATATAAGTAATGTTGCTTACCTGTTTATAATGTATATTGTGTCACAAACTTTTGGCCAAGTCAACTCTTGTTCGTGATAAAAGATTTTTCAATAAAAAAGATGATAATAATAATAATAATGTCTTTTTTCAGCCATAAAATAATAACAGTAGTTGAGCGGTGAGGTGCTAGTTTTATAGCTGTTTTTAACCCAACCTCCTGAATTAATATAAATCTAATTTCTATCTACCATGTACCACTAGCCCACTCAATAAACATCTTAAGGATCACTCACAATGCGGGGCTATCTACTCGTATGTGCGTTCGGACCACCAAATGGGTGGTCTCATTGGTGGTTCCATCGATTTTTCCTTCCGATTCCTCTTGTACTGATGCCCATACTTGGACAAAATCCCTGCAGGCCTTATTCTTCTCGTCGGCATCAGCTCTGTGCCAACAAATGTTTTCATTGACATCTTTCTGGGTTTGCTTCACATCTACATGGCCTATATACACTTCGTCTTGTGTTTCTTCCAGGATATCAACTCTCGTTGCTTTTGGCTGAATAAGTGGGTCGTCTTCTTCTCTTTTAGCTTTCACACTATCATGGCAGACGTTAACGTTGCTATTTTCTTTCATGGCAATTTTCCGCACTACCAGGTTACTGTCAGACAACATCACTATTTCTTCACCGCCGATAGGCAGGTTGTTAGTGCTATATCAACTTTAACGCACTGACCTTGAAGAATGTTCAAGCCAATTATAATCGGGTCGGATATGGCGGCGACTATGGCTATCTGCTTTGCCTTCCATGTCCCAGTTCGCAGCTCGGCGTCAGTTTCGCCAAATACCTGGATCCGATTACCACCGGCTGCATTTACTCCATAAACCCTATCTGGCTCTCTTACTCGCCATTTTGGTACCATACCCCGACGAATAATCGTCTTAGGTGCGCCGGTGTCGACAACCATCTGGGTCTTATTGCCGCATACGTATTCTTCTTCACTAGGGCGCTGCCAGAATTGCTAAACTGAGAGACAGTTACCATTTCACTTTCTCCCATGCCCGGATAGCGGATCTTAGAGCCCAACACTCGCCTTGCATATGTCTTTCCCTCTCATTCGATGCAACCATTTGCTGTAGCAGCGGCTACGAACTGGCGTAGATAAATACCCTATAGGACTGAGCCATCAAATGTGGGGACCTTAATTCTTACGACGGGGCCATCTTAGAGTCTGATGTTTCCCGTGGCTAGGGTATCATACTTCTTTTCTAGTGGTTCCATTTTCTGCTGTACTTCCGCTTCTACCTCTTGCAAACTTGTCAGTTTGTCATGTACATCATCGCTGATACAACTTACTCGACATTCTACTTGCTGAAAGATGTCGTCTTTGACCTGATTTATTCATTCGTCTATACATGAAGTCATATTCTCAATTCTACTGGTTTGTTCTGGCAGAGTTTTCTTGGTGTATTAATCTCTTTTTCTTATTTATTCGTTTGCTTCGTCGGCTCTCTTCTTTGCTTCTTCATATGTTCTTCTTGCTTCTTATCTTGCTAATTTAGCGCCTTGGTCCATTTTTTTAAAACCATATCTAATAGCTGGGTGTCCATATTGGCTGTTAAGCTACGTGTCTTAGGCATAGAAGTACTTAAAGCTGGTACACAGTTTATTCTGTCTCTAAATTACAACCATTTGTAAGTTACTTCTGACCCCAATCTTCCAGGTATTTCAGAAATTTACACGTTGCTCATCTAGTATTCTGGAAAATATCTTTTTTAGCAGCTGACAAATCCCACTTTTCACACCAGTTGCTACGTTCTTCGGGGTTCTGGATTTGTTGACTAACAAAACACAGCTTTTCAAACTTCTAATTTATAATAACCAACAATCTTCCGACCATAAACACACCAACTAAAATATTCCTCTATTACAAATGTCGATGGAACTATACTTCACTATTCGCCTTCTATGATTACTTATTCTGCACCAACACTGACTCCCTACTGACTGACTCACTCTATCTGCGGCTCGCCTATTTATACTGTACATAGAGATTATAGACCTTTCTACATTGTTCCATAACTGTCACTTCTGGTTCCTTCTAGAAATATAACTCCAGAGTGTTCGCTGTTACCAATACACTTTACAAGCTGCCTGTGACCATAGAAGTAAGGGAGTTCATAAACTTAAATCACATAGCGTCAGATGTAACAATAGAGATAAAGCAATCACTGTATATAAACCAGATCTTGTGCTACACTATCATGGGAGACAAGACAGCAATCTTCATAGACATTACGCATTCTAGTGACCACAACATAGACAAAGTAGAGAAAGAGAAGGTTAAAAAGTATACATTACTAATAGAATATAAATAATTTCATAGATTAAAGTGCAAATCATTCCCGTAGTCATAACAGCAACAGGTCTGGCCAACAATAGTAAAGATGCAACTGGACTCTGCAAGACTTATTCCAAAAAATGCAAAAGATGTTATCCTGGAAACCTGTTTCATCGTAACAGTCTTAAATATGCCAACACAAGAAATATATCAAGGTTTGCTATCAGGCCCTTATTTCTACAACCAGATGTCAAGTTAACTCTGAGACCAAAGCAATATAATAATAATGATAATAATTTTGTTTTGCTACAGAACATTTACAAAGTTCGCTTTTTTATTGTCCTATGGGTTCGCCTGCAACTTATCATCCGGGTGCACTGTAGCGAAAAAGGTTTATTGCGCTGACCCTTGTCCCGCCGCCTCCTCATGCCCCCGTAAGAAATAAAGCACCATGTACTAATTTGCACAGGTCTGTCACTGTCAGATATAATCATTCGATGCGTTACTGTTCCCTTGAATAATCACTGTCTTTTGAGATCTAGTGTTTCCCCTGTGTATAAAATATGGACCGCAGTTTTAGGCACCTAATTGCACACACCAGTAATAGACGAGTTAGAGTATAAATAAACATAATATAGGCTCAACATGATTCACGATAACGTGTAAAACTTCTACAGCATTTTTAATGAGTAGTACTCAAGAACTCAATTATAGGTAAACTCCCAATCAATTAAATCCGTTTAACTTCTCTTTGAGAACAGATAACAAGTTCAAAGATGTTACAATTAAATAACTTCCTATTATAGGTTAACATAGACACATTGTTGGTTCGTCCACATATATTCATAATTACTCAGCAGTATAAATATTCGCAGAAGATAATTTCAGTAACAGGACAATTACCCGAATAAAATGAAGATGATAAAAAGAAATCTTGTTTTATTTAGGATTACTTAATGTTGATTAACGTCTTCACGAGGTTTTTTCTTTTTAATTCGCATGTTATTACCTTAACTAATTGGTTTAACAATAAAAAAAATCCAAGTACATGAGTGGGAATCACCTTTCGTTCTTTACAAGCAGGCTTCTGGAGACTCTTTGTTACATTTTTTCTTCTGAAGACAGACCGGTTCTTTCGAGAGCGAGTTGCAGGAGTATAAAGTGTTTTTATGGTTATTATTTGATTTGGCTGGCGCAAAAGCTGCAAGCTTTTAGTTCTTCTACAACTCCGTAGTCTCCTAATCTGCATGGAACACGAGCGCATGGTTTGCAATAAAAGGGACTTGTGAGGAATGTCCAAAGTATTAATACAGTATTTATTTAATGTAGATCAATCAATTGTTTTACCATTAATAAAAGTTTGGGCGCAGCAAGTGCGTAATGGCATCCAATTTTTATAGAAACGTTTTACGCATTTCTTTACGAAATTTACACACACACACACACACAATATATATATATATATATATATATATATATATATATATATATATATATATATATATATATATATATATATATATATATATACAGGGTGATTCTTTGACGAAAAATAAGGGGTGTCTTTTCTAAGAAGGTTTTCCTGAAACCCCTTCTCCTCCAAGTTACAACCCGTTGAAATTTTGGCAAACAAAAAAGTTTTCATTAAATTTCCCCGTTATGAAATAATTTAAAAAAACGAAATTTTGCAGATGCATAAGGCTAACAAAATGACAGTTTTAAATCGATTATAATGTTATCACAAGAGGGTGAAAAAACCTACCCTTACATTATTTTTTATCAGTACTTTTTATTGTGTGTACCGTTTTCTATTAAAAAAATGATTTAACAAGAAGGATTTATTTAGCAACTTTTTTATATCTTGACATTTTCTCATAAAATTGTTAGTTTCATCACAAAAAAATAAAATATTACTCAGATCGATGTCACATGAATTTACAGGGTGGTTGTTATTTGCTGAAAAATCAAGTACGTGGTAGGCTGTCAAATAACGTCATAATTACACTAATATTAATTGTTCTAGTTGTTGTCAGTCTATCGAGAATTTTTTAAACACTTAGAACAAATAAGTGAATAAAATGGTAAATAATACAAATTCCGAAATGGCAGATATGCATTTTGAATATGGCCGTGCTAATGACAATGGATTAAGAGCACAGCGCCTCTACACTGAGTTATATCCAAATAGAACTGTACCCCATCACAGCATATTCGCATGCATTCATCAACGTCTGCAAGAAGAAGGAAAATTTTCAAGATGTGCCGCCGATTGCGGGCGTTCTAGAGAGGTAAGAACTGTAGCACTTGAAGAGGCTGTCCTCAATTTAATTGAAGAATCTCCTGGTACAAGTACAAGAAGAATCGCTCAAGTCTTAAATGTCAGCTATTCCACGGTATTTAGAATTTTAAAAGAACAACTAATGTATCCCTACCATCTCCAACGAGTTCAAGCGCTCTTACCTCGTGATTTTTTACCCTGTTTAATTTTTTGTCAATGGATGCTTCAAATAATCACGCAAATTCCACAGTTCTTATCTCGTATTTTATTTACTGATGAGGCCAACTTTTCACGAGAATCTATTAGACATTTTCATAATAACCACATATGGTCTAAAAAAAACCCACACGAAATCACGGAATCTCATTTTCAACACCAGTTTTCATTAAATGTATGGCTTGCTGTCATTAGTGATGACTTGATTGGACCATATTTTCCTCCGATAAGACTAAATGGAGAATTGTACTGTCATCTACTCAAAGAAGAGTTGCCCCTACTTTACGAAAATATTCCTTTACAAATTAGACAACAAATGTGATACACGCACGACTGAATTGAATCCGTTGGATTTATGCATGTGGGGTTTTCTGAAAACCTTAGTTTATTCAAGTCCTGTTGAAAACATCGATGACCTTAGAAATCGTATTGTCGCATTATGTGATATTATAAGAAAGACACCCGGTATTTTTCATAGAATACGAAGTTCAATGAGAAACAGACTAGTCATGCGTTCTCTCCGAAGGGGGGCATTTTCAACATTTATTATGATGATACGTACTGACATTTTGTTAATATTTCTTTTCGTTTCTTAGTTTGTTAATTATTAATTATAAAATAGTAATACAATTGTTGTTGTTTCTTATTATGAATTTTTGGAAATTAGTAAAAGCCAGAACAATACATATTAACATATTAGTGTAATTATGACGTTATTTGACAGCCTACCACGTACTTGATTTTTTAGCAAATAACAACCACTCTGTAAATTCATGTAACATAGATCTGAGTAATATCTTATTTTTTTGTGATGAAACTAACAATTTTATGAGAAAATGTCAAGACATAAAAAAGTTACTAAATGAATCCTTCTTTCTAAATCATTTTTTAAAACAGAAAACGGTACACACAATAAAAAGTACTGATAAAAAATAATGTAAGGGTAGGTTTTTTCACCCTCTTGTGATAACATTACAGGGTTACAAAATCGATTAAAAACTGTCATTTTGTTAGCCTTATGCATCTGCAAAATTTTGTTTTTTAAAGTTATTTCATAACGGAGAAATTTAATGAAAACTTTTTTTGCCAAAATTTCAAAGGGCTGTAACTTGGAGGAGAAGGGGTTTCAAGAAAAACTTTATAAAAAAGATACCCCTTATTTTTCGCCAAAAAATCATCCTGTAAAATTTTTCGCATCAATTTAGAAACACTCTGTATATATATATATATATATATATATATATATATATATATATATATATATATATATATATATATATATATATATATATATATATATATATATATATATATATATATATATATATATATATATGTATGTATATATGTATCACACCGATAACTCAAAAAATAATAGGCGGATTTTGATTACATTTGGTGAGTACCTTCCTTTTGCAAATGGCTTAGATAAGTTCGTTAACCAGGAAAATCGGTTCAGGTTTTCCCGGAAAATTTTGTTTTTTTTTATTCGAAAAAAATTGTTATATCTCCGGAATTAACAAAGTAAGGGCAACCAAATTTGGGACGCGGATTTATATCATTATATTTAAGTTACCTACCAAAATTTAGCTCTATAGATCAAAAGACAAAAAGTTATAGGCATTTAAATAGAAATTAATTGAAGTTTTCCTCAAAACGTCAAAGTTGCGATTTAAAACGTCAAAAATTGGCAACATTTAGGCAAAGAACTTGAATTTAATACGGGCTATGGAAATAAAATGTCTCCAGAAGAATGTTTTACAAACCCTGAAGTCTTAGTTTCAACCGTCATTGTCCTTCATTTTACTAAAATGTTTCCAGAAAATTTATTTAAAATAGACCCTTTCTCTGATGCTTGGCAATAGTTTTAGCTATAGAGTTTATCGTTTAATGGCATATAATTTTTGTCGAATTTTCGTAAAAAATCAATAAAGCTCAATATATCCGTTATTATACAAGATACGAAAAAAATTTATATGTATTAATTATAGGGTGTCTTGAGCTACATCTCAAAAAATATTTCTACAATCACAGGCTGGCCTATAAGTCGCTGGTGATACGCATTCTCTTTTCTTTTAAATCAAACACGTCTTATGTTATTGCATTTTTGCATTTTCCATCGAAATATAATGCATGTTTGTAAGAAAAGAAATTATGGACGTAGCAAGTGAGTTATGGTAGCGAATTTTGATCGAATGCTTTAGGTTTACTTTCGGAAATGTTTATACATTTTCAAGCAATAAAGTTATTTTGATGAAACATGGCACCTTATTTTTATTATAGGTTATACTGGTAACCAAATTTGATGCCTGCTTTCTTAAAAACACACATATTTGCTATTAAAAACATTTTAAATAAAATTCACTACCATAACGCACTAGCTGCGTGCAGAATTTTATTATAAGGCTAACTCGACAAAATCTTAATATTATGTAAGTTCACTACCATTATCCACTTGCTGCGGCTCAAATTTTAAAGTAAAGCACCCATAAAATTACAGCAATATTTAAATACACAGCAAAATTTTACAGCCACAAAATAAAGACACATTGCAACTGTACGACTACGTTAAATGTGTAATAAAGATAATGAAAGAAAATTAAGTGTACAAATGAGTTCGTGTCTTTAAATTGCAAGAATTTAACATGGTTAATTAATATCAGGGAATTTTCATTATCGTTACATTGCATTGTTCATTCATTTTTGATATGTATTATACAACTGGCTCACAGTCTATTAAAAACTTATTTAAAATTATAATTATTATAAAGGAAGTATCCAAGTTAAGTTCCGCACTTATTATTTATCTTCCTTTGCCAAGATCTCACGTTGTTTGCGTTTTACGGTCAAAGAATAATACTCGTTACTCAACCAATTAGAACTGAATTATCAAGATATCACCCAGAAGGCCATTGAACAATGCCTTATAAAACCGACAGTCAACTTCTAAACTATCTGTTTGATGTTGCATTGTTTTTGCAACGTCGCAAAGTTGCAGCACGTCCGGCTGTTGCATTAATGTACACTTCCGCAATTGATAACCTAGTAGGCGGCGCACGTACTGTCTTGATCTGCGTTAAGAACACGTTAAGCTAATTATGAAATGTGAATAGGAATAACTTTTATGCTCTAATAACAGTGTTCAGGTCGTTCTTGGAAAAACATAGGCAAAAAGTAATTTGTCGTGTAATGTTTCACTGCGATTACATGCTTTGGGGTAACATTAAATTAAACCAATTTTCACGCCTGTATTGATTTAATGCAGAGACATAAGTTATCGAGAAAGAAAATTAATTGGCTTTGATAGTGTCAAAGATTTACAACCAATGTAAAAACTGTTTTAAGAGCAGCCACTTCAATTGTCTCCCAAAAATTCATAAACCGGGACAATCAATGAGTCCTGTTATTTCGGCTATAGATTCTCCGACATATAATTTAACGAAGTGGCTGTTAAATAAGTGTAAAAGCTTACCTTCATTGATTGTTGTTGCCCTTACTTGGTGAAACTTGTCCATACTGCATACAGACTTGGAGAATACTTCTCTGGCTTCACAGTGAAGCCAGAGAAGTATTCTCCAAGTCTGTATGCAGTAAAAGCTTACCTGTTAAACCTAAAAGTTTTTCAGTATTCATTAATCATCACTAAGTGAGATATAAGACACGAAGCACGTGCCGCCACCTCGTTGCGGAACCAAGTAGTATGTTGTCACGGCAGCCAAATAACACAAAATGTTAAATATTAGGGACTGTATACAACCAAGTAACAATTTTAAAAAATGTCAGCCCTGGTTTAATTCTACCCTAATATAGGGACAAAGTATGTAAGGTCAGATTCATTCTCACCACAATTAGAACCGTAGACCTGTTTCGCTCTAATTAGAGCTCGTCAGTACGGCATACTAATTGCAGCGAAAATAACCTATAAAAGAATACGGCTATGGTAGCCAGCCTTCCAGCACTAAGTGATATATAAGACAAAAAGCACGTGCCGCCACCTCGTTGCGGAACCAAGTAGTATGTTGTCACGGCAGCTCCGAATAACAGACTGTATACAACCAACTAACAATTGTCAGCACTGGCCAATGTCTACCCTAATATAGGGACAAAGTTCTAATTAGAGCGAAACCGGTCTACGGTTCTAATTGTGGTGAGAATGCATCTAGCCTTTCATTAATCATGATAAAGATGTTAAATTGGTTGGACGCGAGGTTTTGATATCATTTTATGTAGCGTCTTTGTTTCCTAGCATGCCCATTAAACAAACGCTAACGTATTTAGAACACATGTTGAAATTGAACAACATAAGTGAAGATGTTTGCAAAGAATATTTAGCTTCAACAAACTTTTCGATGAAACAAAATATATTTCAATTTAACGATGCACTTTTTGAACAAACTGAAGGCACGGCAATGGGCAGCCCTCTCGCTCTCTCCATTCATTGCGGACCTTTTCATGAGTAGATGTGAAATAAATTTAGCAAATAAAAGTGAGTATTTTCCTAGAGTATGATTGCGGTATGTGTACGATATGTTTCCAGTGTTTAATAAAGATATATGCAAAGTAGATGATTTTGTTAATAGACTCAACTGTCAATTTGATTTAATAAAATTCATCCACGAGTTAGAAGTTAACAGTAAACTTCCCTTTCTAGATGTACCAGTTATTTAAAATAATGACTCTCTTGGATTCGATGCCCACAGGAAGGAAACTGCCACTCAAAGTTACATTCTAAATGACTCACATCATACGTTTGCACAAAAAACGGCCAGTTTAAATTTCCTAGTAAATGGGTTAATAAAATTTCCGTTAAGCTAAAGTAGATATAGTAGATAATTAGAGTACATTAAAAACGTGGCTAAATATAATGGATATTCAGATTACTTTGTGAGAAAATTAATTAATAGACACAGAACAAAGAAAATGTTAGCGGAATCCAGGACATTCAGAAAAGATAAAATATAAAAAAGTTTGTTGCCTACCATTTGAAACGCGTATCACAAGGCGTCTCAAGAGCATTTTTAGGAAGCCTGATTTGCAGCTAAATTTTTCGACAAAAAATAATTACAAAATGTGTTAGCTAATACAAAAATTAAAGATAAAGCCACTGAAATGTCGGGTATCTATGAGATAGGTTGTAAAGATTGTAATCTTAAATACGTTGGGCAGACTAAAAGAACCATTGAGATCAGATTTAGGCATTTGGCACAGCTGATATACAGTAGTGTAGACAAATCATGCGTGGCACAACATATTTGCGATAATAATCACCACATAGATAAAGAAAATCTAAAACTTATCACAAACGTCCGGAAATTAAAATAAAATACACAGAAAATTTGTCTGGGATTTCGTCCCTCTCTTTATCGGTCTTTACCTAAGACGTGATATAAAAAGGTGATGTTTAGTTGTAAGTAGTTTGGAATTTCTCTGATGAAGCTAACTTTGTTCATGAAATGATCGTCAGGTCTTTAAAAAGATTTCTTGGGTTCTCTAAGTGTACTTATCAGTGATCATCACATGTTCCAATTGCCAGTTAGTAATGTAGGAAACAAAAAAGAAATACGAATGCAAGGAAACAGTGAAGAAATCTACAATTACATGAGAAAACGCCGTCGAAGCAAGCTTACAAACAGGCAAGAAGACTACAGAATAAACCATTGACACTAAGCACTGGAAAGTTTATCTGGCAGAGTTATATCACGAAGATGAAATTAATTGTGAAGAGGAGTATATGGAGGAAATAAGGAATATAGGTCCGCCCATTTCAAGAGATTAATTTAAGAATGTCGTTCAAGGCCTTATACAATGAAAAACTTCTTAGGTAGGCGAATTACCAGTTTACGATTTTGGTGCCGAAGTTCCTGTTTTCTTGCCCAAAAACTTTTAGCCGCAATCTATACCCCCAATACCCCCCCCCCAGGTTGTTTCCTTATTTGATCCTTCTTATATTCCTCACACGATACCTACCCGATCTCCCTATTCACCCACCATTTCTTTGCGCTTTTCCTGAATTGCGACTTTCATTTGCTCTTCCATCCCGATTTACGCAGCCCATTCTTTAAAATTTCTGATTTTCTCGTTCTTGGTAGACATAATGATCTTAAACAGGTAGGAATTTCAGACACGATGTTGTTAGCAAAAAATGCTAACGACTTACAAAGAATAGTACAAAAAGTACACGACGTCAGTATTCGATGCGGTTTAAATATGAATCTAAGCAAAACGAATTTTCTCGTGTTCACCTAAACTCCAAACCGTGACGTAGGACTGATAGTGAACAACCAGAGCATATAACGAGCCTACCAATATAAATATCTGGGGACATTAATTAATAGCAATAGCGACTATTCTAAAGAACTAAGGGCAAGAATCTAAAGCGCATGCAGCGCCTTTATAAATATGAAACAGTTCCTCTGTAATAGAGCTTTAAACAACGATCTCCAATGCATATGCTGAGATGTTACATATTCACAATTCTGTTATACGGTATAGAAGCGGCCACCCCCACAAAAGCCATGATGAGAAAGATATAGGTTTTTGAGATGTGGCTGTACAGAAGGATGTTGAGAGTATCCTATGTCGATAGAGTTACAAACGAGGAAGTTTTGCGACGACTTTCAAATGAGACAGAACTAAACACCGGAATAAAAATCACGAAAATAAAATACCTAGGCCACATCATGAGAGGGACGAGATACCAAATACTTCCAGTAATAAAAATCATACAGCGGAAAATCATGGGAAAGCGCAGCGTAGGAAGAAGAAGAATGCCGTAGCTCCGCAATCTGAGAGAGTGATTTAATTGTTGATCAAATCACATTTTCAAAGCAGCAGCCAACAAGCTACAAATAATCATTGTGATGGCTAACCTTCGACAGAAGACGGCACCTTAAAAAGAAGAACTTCCGACCCTATTATATTATCTCGCAAAGTTTTCTCTTGCCGGTCTGTATTTTCCATCTCCCAAAACAGGTCCGGTTACTCGCCGTCTCCGCACACGCATTTTCGCGTTCCGGGCCTCAGGTTAAATCCACTTAACAAGCACTAAAAAACCCGTGACCTACCAGCAGGCTCATCGTTTAATCGCTCCAGCCCTTAAAGTAGCGGTCTTTAGGTATCAAAAGGTGGCCTTACTCTTCTTCTCCTCGCCTCTGCCACTCGGAGTTAACGTTATCATTAGCCCTTCGTTTGAGTATTATGCTCGTGATCTAAGCATGTTCCCTCTCGTGACTTCTGAAGCAATTTCTGAAGACTTTTTCCTTCGCGCCGGCCTTTGAGGTTCTTCGATCTGACCGGTACCCCAGCACAGATTTTTCTCTGTTCCAACGCGTCCTTATCATTATCTTGTCGATGGCATCGGCCGCTCCTCACTTCCTCCTGGTCCACATATTCAGGGCGACTCTGCTGTCAGAGGTAGTAGGTAATGCCACGATTGAGACCCAGACCGGAAGTGCAATCCGGCTCTCTGATTGGTTCACGTCACCCACCACCCAGAATCCCTTGCTCTCTGATTGGTCGAAACCCGACCACGTGACCCATTGTAGGGGGAATCCCCCAAATTTTTGTGCTCACGGCCGTCACACAGCCTGAGATGTGAATTTCACAATAATATCTGCGCTCGGCGCGAACGTCTGTGCGGTCTACATCCTCAGTGGATTTATCATTATTTTTGTCGTCTCCAAGATCCGCTAAAGGGCATTGCGATATCTATTTCGAAAAACATGCTCAGTGGTTAGATTATCGAAAGTGCACAATTGCTTGCGGTTTAAATTTTCGAAAAACAACCTGTCAAAGTTTATTCTCAGTGGTCAGACTATCATTTATTTTTGTCGTCTCCAAGATCTTATTTTTCAGTGGTTATCTTGCTCGAGGCATTTAATATCCTCAGGGTTATCATTTTGAAAATGCACAATATTTTGCTTGCGGTCTACATTCGAACCCATTGAGCTAAGCAGACGCTTGTTAAGTTATTGTTTTAGGCTGGTATATATATACGACTTTTAATTACAAACAAACCATACATGTAACATAATTAAAGTTTTTGTTATTATTAGACAAATGGATGATTTACAAAATAATAATTAATATGTTTAATATTAGAGGCGGAACCAAAACGGAGGAACCAAAATGGCGGAATGAAAGAAGGAAGCCTAACCTGTGATACCTTAAGCTGACATATATACCCCTGACATTATAAAAAATGGCGGCTTTCGTTCTTAAAGATGGTGCCTTTCGCTGATAAAGATGGTTGAAGACTCCATTATTTAAAGATACGTCACCCCAACCTTTAGAGCCGACAAATGAGAGTGAGGTTGATAAGCGAGAATAAGGGTATTGGTCGAAGACTCTATGATTTAAAGTTACGCCCCCCATTAAAACAAACCATTCATAAAGCTTTTGTTATTAGACATAAGACATAATAATTAATATGTTTAATATTAGACAGACTATTAGATTTCGCATAGAAATTAGCCGAACGCCACAATTGTTATATGGGTAGGTTCTAAAAAGAACACACAGAGGTAGTTGGCAAACAAAAGAAGGAAGTTCAGAAACAAAATAGACAACAGGTTCAAATAGGAAACCAAATATCGTAGAGACAATAGAGGTCGCTGGCAAAACAAAGAAGGAAGCTCAGAAACAAAATGGACAACAGGTTCAACTCTTAAGCTTAGAAACAATGGTTGGTTACAGGTTCAATTCCCTTCTTAAGCCCTCGTGTTTAGTGTCATGTTACTCGTCTATGTAAGCAGAATTAAAAAATGGCGACTAAAATGAGAGAAAAAACTTAAAACCCTTATCGTGGAAGATCCGTGAGATGTACGATAGAACCAATACATGCACGGTGTTAAGGAGGCCAAATCAAATTGGAATATACAATAAAATGGCCACTTCCGGTCTAAACTTTAAATCGTTATATCTTTTCAACGGAAAGTGATAGAAATGAACTGACTTTAAAAATATATCGTTTCATAACAAGCTCTACAAGAAACTGAGATACAAAACTTTAAATCCTTATCGCGGAAGATCCGTGAGATGTACGATAGAACCAACACATGCACGGTGTTAAGGAGGCCAAATCAAATTGGAATATACAATAAAATAGTCACTTCCGGTCTAAACTTTAAATCGTTATATCTTTTGAACGGAAAGTGATAGAAATGAACTGACTTTAAAAATATATCGTTTCATAACAAGGTCTACAAGAAAATGAGATAAAAAACTTTAAACCCTTATCGCGGAAGATCGGTGAGATGTACGATAGAACCAATACATGCACGGTGTTAAGGAGGCCAAATCAAATTGGAATATACAATAAAATGGTCACTTCCGGTCTAAACTTTAAATCGTTATATCTTTTGAACGGAAAGTGATAGAAATGAACTATCTTTAAAAATATATTGTTTCGTAACAAGCTCTACAAGAAACTGAGATAAAAAACTTCAAATCCTTATCGCGGAAGATCCGTGAGATGTACGATAGAACCAACACATGCACGGTGTTAAGGAGGCCAAATCAAATTGGAATATACAATAAAATGGCCACTTCCGGTCTAAACTTTAAATCGTTATATCTTTTGAACGGAAAGTGATAGAAAGGAACCGACTTCAAAAATGTATGTTTCGTAACAAGCTCTACAAGAAACTGAGATAAAAAACTTCAAACCCTTATCGCGGAAGATCGGCGAGACGTACGATAGAACCAATACATACACGCTGTTCAGCAAACCAATAAAATCAATAAAAATGTTACTTCCGGTAGACACTTCCGGTATAGCCGTTCTTAGAGCTACATACATGTGTGACACCTCAAAATCATCGTCTAACAGAAGAAATATAATATATAAGTAAGTCAGAACAAGCTGTGTTAACACCTAAAAACAACACACTCTCTCTTAGACTTAATGAAGTTACTTTCAGAGAAAATTTCAACCATACCAGAAAGAACAGTAATCAATAGCGTATTTAAATGTTGACTACATCAAGTGATGCGTGCTACAGACAAATTTTAGTACACCCTCTTAGACTTATTGAAGTTGACGGTACAGGCAGCTGTCAAGCGTACCTAACAAACCAAAGTAAATATGTCTTGAAGAACAGTCTTCAATTGCCCTAAACCAACACATCTCTATCATTTCAGAGTAATCTTAGCCATGTGACCAGTTAAACTAAGTATCTTGAAGTGTAGCTTTTATGTTTATGAGATATAAAATAAGAAAACCAAAGAGTTAATTGTCTATTACAACAACAAGCAGAAGGGGTTGACTTGGTACCTACAGCTGCTACATACTTGGTAAAAATGGGGTGCCACTAGCATTTCAGAGTAATTTTAACCACACAACACTCTAACTAACTGTCTTGAGATGTGGCTTTATGTGTTAATGGGTGGAAATAACAAAACTAAAGAGTTGATTGTCTATTACAACTGTCAGCTAAAGAAGCATTTAGGTAGCCGGAATACCGATATCCTAAATATTTCAAGAGTAATCTTAGTCATACAACACTCTTAACTAACTGTTTTGAGATGTGGCTTTATGTGTCATTGGTTGGAAAATAAGAAAACTAAAGAGTTGATTGCCTATTACAACAGTCAGCTGAAGGAACATTTGGGTTATCGGAATACCGATATGCCAAATGTTCCAACCGAAGGAGCCCACTTAGAGTCATCTCCAGGGGCTCGGAATACCGATGCCCTAGAAGTGTCGGAAGCAACATTTCAATTAACACCAACAACCGCTAAATACTTGTTGGACTTTAGTATGTTTGGTATTAAATTTGGCTTGTTGGATAACCAATCATTTTTATGAAAAATGCAACCATTTTTATTTCTGCGTAAGCGAATTTAATCAGAAATATAGAACCAACCTTCAAGAAACCGAAAAAAGAGGATAAGAACATTAAGAACAAACATTCCGATACCGAAGTGATCCTAAACACACCATATGATGCAAATTCTGTAAATCTCTTTAACAGAAGAAAAACAGAAGTGAAACACCGTAAGACAAATAGAACCGACGTACATAACAGATGTGTCTGAGGAGAAACGTATTCAGAACCTTATTGAGTTTACTAAGTTTTAAGTATACGAACATAACAGTCTATGTACCAACCAATCAACCAACCAACTGTTTTTGAGGTGTAGCCTTTATGTATGTATATATGTAATTTAATTTTCGATAGTGTAAAATAAAATTAAAAAGTGTGATATATGAAAAAATAAGAAAACTAAAGAGTTGATTGCCCATTACAACGGTCAGCTGAAGAAACAATTAGGTAGCCAGAATACCGATACCCTAAATATTTCAACCGAAGGAGTTCACTTAGAGTCACATCTAGGGGGCCGGAATACCGGCCCCCTAGATGTGTCGGAAGCAACATCTCAACTAACGCCTACAACCGCTACATACTTGGTGGACTTTGGTGGAACACAGACTGAAAACAACTTGATATCTGGTACATATGTCTGTAAAGATTTCATTCTAAATTTAGCCTGTTGGATATCCAATCTTTTCTATGAAAAGTGCAACCAACCAACTAACCAACCACCCAACCAACCAACCAACGTTGAGGGGCGTAGAGATAGCAAGCTATCCAAGTTTAAACTTCTTATTGGAGGTCACTGTATCTTCAAGTATTTGGAATGCCATTGTTTCGTGCTACACAACTGACTGTGTTGGTTAAAGGACCGAAGTTTAGCCTCGTGTTTATTAAAGACTAAAGTTTAGCAGGTACTAATTGTTTTCACATTCACTGTTGGCTACCGACTGAACCTTAGCTCCTCGTCTTAATATTCGACAAACAACACAGACAACACAACTTATTGTTTTCACCTTCACTGTTGGTTAACGACTGTACCTTAGTGGACGCTTCTGAGTCAAACAAGAAGAAAACAATTTAAAACACATCTACGATGACCATGAGGCAGCCGACATGGACTTTGAACAATTTTTAAAAATAGATGCGGCCAGGTTAGTTGATCAACCATCCAGGTCAGTCTTCACCTTCACTGTTGGCTACCGACTGAACCTTAGCGGAAGCTCCTCGTCTTAATATTCGACAAACAACACAACTTATTGTTTTCACCTTCACTGTTGGCTACCGACTGAACCTTAGCGGACGCTCCTCGTCTTAATATTCGACAAACAACACAGACAACACAACTTATTGTTTTCACCTTCACTGTTGGTTAACGACTGAACCTTAGTGGACGCTTCACGTCTTAATATTCAACAGACAACAACGACAGCTGTCATACAGCCGTCTGACATGACAGACAGCTGTCATGCAGCTGTCATACAGCTGTCATACAGCTGTCATACAGCTGTCATACAGCTGTCTAACACAGCTGTCTAACACAGCTGTCTAACACAGCTGTCTAACACAGCTGTCTAACACAGCTGTCTAACACAGCTGTCTAACACAGCTGTCTAACACAGCTGTCTAACACAGCTGTTTAACACAGCTGTCTAACACAGCTGTCTAATAGGGCAGACATATGTCTAACACATGTCTAGCAGATGTGTAACAGTCACTCTTTTGCGGAACATAAGCTGAATGTTTTTTAAGTCAAACAAGAAGAAAACAATTTAAAACACATCTACGATGACCATGAGGCAGCCTACATGGACTTTGAACAATTTTTAAAAATAGATGCGGCCAGGTTAGTTGATTAACCATCCAGGTCAGTCACAGCTGACGCTATAAATAAAAACGATGCTGGAAGCGAGTGACGTCACAAGAAACGGTGGTGCATGTGCCCAGGTTAGACCTCTAAGCTTTCCAGGTTAATACCGGGTTAGCTCCATGACAAGGTGGTGGACCAGTCGGGTCAGCTAAGAGTCGGGGTGGTGGAATGGTCGGGTCAGCTAGGGCTCCGGGAGCCCTACCTGGCTACCTAATTGTTTCTTCAGCTGACCGTTGTAATAGGCAATCAACTCTTTAGTTTTCTTATTTTTTCATATATCACACTTTTTAATTTTATTTTACACTATCGAAAATTAAATTACATATATACATACATAAAGGCTACACCTCAAAAACAGTTGGTTGGTTGATTGGTTGGTACATAGACTGTTATGTTCGTATACTTAAAACTTAGTAAACTCAATAAGGTTCTGAATACGTTTCTCCTCAGACACATCTGTTATGTACGTCGGTTCTATTTGTCTTACGGTGTTTCACTTCTGTTTTTCTTCTGTTAAAGAGATTTACAGAATTTGCATCATATGGTGTGTTTAGGATCACTTCGGTATCGGAATGTTTGTTCTTAATGTTCTTATCCTCTTTTTTCGGTTTCTTGAAGGTTGGTTCTATATTTCTGATTAAATTCGCTTACGCAGAAATAAAAATTGTTGCATTTTTCATAAAAATGATTGGTTATCCAACAAGCCAAATTTAATACCAAACATACTAAAGTCCAACAAGTATTTAGCGGTTGTTGGTGTTAATTGAAATGTTGCTTCCGACACTTCTAGGGCATCGGTATTCCGAGCCCCTGGAGATGACTCTAAGTGGGCTCCTTCGGTTGGAACATTTGGCATATCGGTATTCCGATAACCCAAATGTTCCTTCAGCTGACTGTTGTAATAGGCAATCAACTCTTTAGTTTTCTTATTTTCCAACCAATGACACATAAAGCCACATCTCAAAACAGTTAGTTAAGAGTGTTGTATGACTAAGATTACTCTTGAAATATTTAGGATATCGGTATTCCGGCTACCTAAATGCTTCTTTAGCTGACAGTTGTAATAGACAATCAACTCTTTAGTTTTGTTATTTCCACCCATTAACACATAAAGCCACATCTCAAGACAGTTAGTTAGAGTGTTGTGTGGTTAAAATTACTCTGAAATGCTAGTGGCACCCCATTTTTACCAAGTATGTAGCAGCTGTAGGTACCAAGTCAACCCCTTCTGCTTGTTGTTGTAATAGACAATTAACTCTTTGGTTTTCTTATTTTATATCTCATAAACATAAAAGCTACACTTCAAGATACTTAGTTTAACTGGTCACATGGCTAAGATTACTCCGAAATGATAGAGATGTGTTGGTTTAGGGCAATTGAAGACTGTTCTTCAAGACATATTTACTTTGGTTTGTTAGGTACGCTTGACAGCTGCCTGTACCGTCAACTTCAATAAGTCTAAGAGGGTGTACTAAAATTTGTCTGTAGCACGCATCACTTGATGTAGTCAACATTTAAATACGCTATTGATTACTGTTCTTTCTGGTATGGTTGAAATTTTCTCTGAAAGTAACTTCATTAAGTCTAAGAGAGAGTGTGTTGTTTTTAGGTGTTAACACAGCTTGTTCTGACTTACTTATATATTATATTTCTTCTGTTAGACGATGATTTTGAGGTGTCACACATGTATGTAGCTCTAAGAACGGCTATACCGGAAGTGTCTACCGGAAGTAACATTTTTATTGATTTTATTGGTTTGCTGAACAGCGTGTATGTATTGGTTCTATCGTACGTCTCGCCGATCTTCCGCGATAAGGGTTTGAAGTTTTTTATCTCAGTTTCTTGTAGAGCTTGTTACGAAACATACATTTTTGAAGTCGGTTCCTTTCTATCACTTTCCGTTCAAAAGATATAACGATTTAAAGTTTAGACCGGAAGTGGCCATTTTATTGTATATTCCAATTTGATTTGGCCTCCTTAACACCGTGCATGTGTTGGTTCTATCGTACATCTCACGGATCTTCCTCGATAAGGATTTGAAGTTTTTTATCGCAGTTTCTTGTAGAGCTTGTTACGAAACAATATATTTTTAAAGATAGTTCATTTCTATCACTTTCCGTTCAAAAGATATAACGATTTAAAGTTTAGACCGGAAGTGACCATTTTATTGTATATTCCAATTTGATTTGGCCTCCTTAACACCGTGCATGTATTGGTTCTATCGTACATCTCACCGATCTTCCGCGATAAGGGTTTAAAGTTTTTTATCTCATTTTCTTGTAGACCTTGTTATGAAACGATATATTTTTAAAGTCAGTTCATTTCTATCACTTTCCGTTCAAAAGATATAACGATTTAAAGTTTAGACCGGAAGTGACCATTTTATTGTATATTCCAATTTGATTTGGCCTCCTTAACACCGTGCATGTGTTGGTTCTATCGTACATCTCACGGATCTTCCGCGATAAGGATTTAAAGTTTTGTATCTCAGTTTCTTGTAGAGCTTGTTATGAAACGATATATTTTTAAAGTCAGTTCATTTCTATCACTTTCCGTTGAAAAGATATAACGATTTAAAGTTTAGACCGGAAGTGGCCATTTTATTGTATATTCCAATTTGATTTGGCCTCCTTAACACCGTGCATGTATTGGTTCTATCGTACATCTCACGGATCTTCCACGATAAGGGTTTTAAGTTTTTTCTCTCATTTTAGTCGCCATTTTTTAATTCTGCTTACTTAGACGAGTAACATGACACTAAACACGAGGGCTTAAGAAGGGAATTGAACCTGTAACCAACCATTGTTTCTAAGCTTAAGAGTTGAACCTGTTGTCCATTTTGTTTCTGAGCTTCCTTCTTTGTTTTGCCAGCGACCTCTATTGTCTCTACGATATTTGGTTTCCTATTTGAACCTGTTGTCTATTTTGTTTCTGAACTTCCTTCTTTTGTTTGCCAACGACCTCTGTGTGTTCTTTTTAGAACCTACCCATATAACAATTGTGGCGTTCGGCTAATTTCTATGCGAAATCTAATAGTCTGTCTAATATTAAACATATTAATTATTATGTCTTATGTCTAATAACAAAAGCTTTATGAATGGTTTGTTTTAATGGGGGGCGTAACTTTAAATCATAGAGTCTTCGACCAATACCCTTATTCTCGCTTATCAACCTCACTCTCATTTGTCGGCTCTAAAGGTTGGGGTGACGTATCTTTAAATAATGGAGTCTTCAACCATCTTTATCAGCGAAAGGCACCATCTTTAAGAACGAAAGCCGCCATTTTTTATAATGTCAGGGGTATATATGTCAGCTTAAGGTATCACAGGTTAGGCTTCCTTCTTTCATTCCGCCATTTTTTTTTATTCCGCCATTTTGGTTCCTCCGTTTTGGTTCCGCCTCTAATATTAAACATATTAATTATTATTTTGTAAATCATCCATTTGTCTAATAATAACAAAAACTTTAATTATGTTACATGTATGGTTTGTTTGTAATTAAAAGTCGTATATATATACCAGCCTAAAACAATAACTTAACAAGCGTCTGCTTAGCTCAATGGGTTCGAATGTAGACCGCAAGCAAAATATTGTGCATTTTCAAAATGATAACCCTGAGGATATTAAATGCCTCGAGCAAGATAACCACTGAAAAATAAGATCTTGGAGACGACAAAAATAAATGATAGTCTGACCACTGAGAATAAACTTTGACAGGTTGTTTTTCGAAAATTTAAACCGCAAGCAATTGTGCACTTTCGATAATCTAACCACTGAGGATGTTTTTCGAAATAGATATCGCAATGCCCTTTAGCGGATCTTGGAGACGACAAAAATAATGATAAATCCACTGAGGATGTAGACCGCACAGACGTTCGCGCCGAGCGCAGATATTATTGTGAAATTCACATCTCAGGCTGTGTGACGGCCGTGAGCACAAAAATTTGGGGGATTCCCCCTACAATGGGTCACGTGGTCGGGTTTCGACCAATCAGAGAGCAAGGGATTCTGGGTGGTGGGTGACGTGGACCAATCAGAGAGCCGGATTGCACTTCCGGTCTGGGTCTCAATCGTGGCATTACCTACTAGAGGTGATGTCTACGGTTCCATCCTAGGTTTTGCTGTACACAAAGTGAGCAATTTCGCCATGTGCCTCGGGTACCCATCCTGCATCTTCAGGTCTGTGCTTTTGGTCACTTTTGTCCTCATAGGCTGCTCTGCCTATCTCGGGTGCATCCCGATCGCTGGACGCGTGATATTCACCGTCTTGTTTCCATTTTTACCCCCACCTATATTTTCGCTCACATTTTACGTAGCTCCACTGCATGCGCTTCCTGTCCGTATGCCGGTTTGCGCTCCTCAAAGTTATTCGCCTTCAACTGATCCAACCTTTGGTGCGACATCGCGCTTTCAGCCATATAGGTGTGTATCCTGCCATCTCTGCTAGCGCTACAATAGAGGTCATTCTGCAGGTCTCTGGTTGTTTAACATAAACGCTATTTAGGCCTATCGATAATTTCTAATTGCCCTAAAACCCGCTGCACGTTGTTCTTATATTAGATGAATTACCAGCGGAGGTCTAAACAAATTTGTGTGAGAAATCAGAACCATTTTAAATGATTGTGGAATCTAGTATATCGAAGATCTGCAAGTGAGCTTATGAAGATAAAAAGATTACTGTTCCTAAAAAGGTGATTTAGCGAAAATACAACTAGTGCAGGACAATAAGTGTACAAAATCATGTGGCAAAGAATCTGCTAATCATAGTAAAAGTAAAATAAGAAGTCTGGACGCAGCAAGTGCGCTATGGAAGTGAATTTTCATAAAAATGTTTTTAATATCAAATGCAAGCAGGCATCAATCTGATTACCGGTATAGCCTATGTAGTAGAAACAATGTACCACATTTTATCAAAATTACGTATTGTTTGAAAATGTACAAAAATTGTCGGAAAATAAACTTAAAATGTTGGTTTCCTAACCAACAAACCGTGGGTTAATAGCAAATTAAGTTATTGAAATTGAAAGGATTTAATGAAAATTCACTACCAAAACGCACTTACTACGTCTCGATTTTTTTCTTACAAACATGCATCATATTTCGATTACAAATGCAAAAATGCATTACGAATTTGTTCTACGAAAATTAGCTGAAAATTATAGACCGTTAAACCATAAACTTAACTAAACCTACAGCCAAAGCATCAGAGAAAGGGTCTATTTGAAATAAATTTTCTGTAAACATTTTAGTAAAATGGAGGCCAATGATGGTTGAAGCTGAAACTTACAGGTTCGCAGAACACTCTTCCTGCAGCATCTTCTTTTCATAATCCGTATTTGTTCCACGTTCTTCGCCTAAACATTGCCAATTTTGACGTTTCAAATCGCAACTTCCACGTTTTGGGATGGATTTAGAACATGAAAGTGAGTATTTTTCTAGAGTATGCTTGCGTTATGTGGACGATATTTTTTCAGTGTTTAACACAAATGTATGCAAAGTAGATGATTTTGTTAATAGACTCAAACTGTCAATTGAATTCAAAAAAATCCACCACGTGTTAGAAGTTAATAGTAAACTTCCTTTTCTAGTTGTACTAGTTATTTAAAATAATGACTCTCTTGGATTCGATGTCCACAGGAAGGAAACTGCCACTCAAAGTTACATTCCAAATGACTCACATCATACGTTGATCAGGCATTTGGCACAGCTGAGATACGGTAGTATAGAAAAATCATGCGTGGCACAACATATTTGCGATAATAATTACCACATAGATAAAGAAAATCTAAAACTTATCACAAACGTCCGGAAATTAAAATAAAATACACAGTAAATTTGTCTGGGATTTCGTCCCTCTCTTTATCGGTCTTTACCTAAGACGTGTCATAAAAAGGTGATGTTTAGTTGTAAAATTTTTCATCCTCTGATGAAGCTAACTTTGTTCGTGAAATGATGGTTGAAGCTGAAACTTAAGGGTTCGCAGAACACATTTCCTGCAGCATTTTCTTTTCATATCCCGTATTTGTTCCACGTTCTTCGCCTAAACATTGCCAATTTTGACATTTCAAATCGCAGCTTTGACGTTTTGAGGAAAACTCCAAAATCGTTTTCTTTATCTGCCCATAACTGCTTTGTCTTTAAACTTAGAGACTTATATTTTGGTGCATGATTCACTCTTTATAATACACACACGCGTACCAAATTTTGTTGCCCTTAATTTGTTATTTCCGGAGATATAATTTTTTTCAGAAAGAAAACACGAAATTTTCCGGGAAAACCTGGGCCGATTTTCCTGGCTAACGAACTTTTCCAAGCCACTTGTAAAGGGAAGGTACTCGCCAAATTTTGTCAAAATCGGCCCATTACTTTTTGAGTTATCGGTGTGATACACATATCCGGGGTCGGTTTCAATTTTATATATATATATATATATATATATATATATATATATATATATATATATATATATATATATATATATATATATATATATATATAAAATTGAAACCGACCCCGGATATGTGTTCTAGGCGGCCTATTTAGCGCTCATTTGAAGAAAATTCTTTTTAATTCACAAGTCGGGATCTCCTGATTAGTGATTTTTTTTCAAGAAAATTCACTAAAAGCAAATTTGAGAGTGACTTAGATAAAGGTCGGTTTAGATCTGGATCTGGCCGAGGGAGAAGCAGTGATAGCACTTAAAACAGTAGGACAAAGGGCCTTAAGAAAAGTAGAAATACGTCTATTGCTTTTGTAGGCTTGTAAAAAGCATTTAATATTTGGGACTGGAAAATATTGTTAAATATGTATAATAAACAATGGTGAATTGAACTAGAGGGATATACGTACTACCCGTTTATTTTATTTATCTGTTTAGTAAATACACTTGAAGAACCCAAATCACCACAACACATTTTAAAAGACCTGACGATCGTTTCACTAACCCAGTTAGCGTCATCAAAGGATGAAAAATTGTACTCGATCGTCAGGTCTTTTAAAATGTGTTGTGGTGATTTGGGTTCTCCAAGTGTACTTATCAGTGCTCATCAAAGGTTCCAATCTTCACTTAGTTATATGTTTATTGATATGATATTGTGATGTTACAAACCCCACAACAATATACATTATATAATAAACTCCAATCAATAAAAATATCCATATAAAACAAATGAGGCACACAAGCTAAAATTTTACTTAAATTACAAAATTTTATGCCAGCATAATACACAGACAAAAATTAACAAACCTCACAATCACCAACCAAAAACGACCCTAATGTTCTTTTTGGTATAAATTATATCAAACTTTTCATACAGATCATTGCAGAAAATCGGCATACGATGTCATGGAGAAAACTGCAGAATATTGTTTGTGCAAAGGGTATATGAAATACCACATCCGTATACAGGTGTCCCGCAAAGGTGTACCAGCGAAAGTATGGGGCTAGGGGCCACTAATACCTATGTATTTAACCCCCATGTATGTTATGCGATTTTTTGTAGTTTTCGAGATTTATTTTTTTCCAGATTTTGTTACATTGTTAACGGTTTTAGTTAAAGCTTCTAAGTAGTGTTTCTTTGAGTTGTCCTTTGTCAGTATTATTTCTAGAATGTGTACACGCCTGTAAAAATAAAATAAACCCAAATTCTTACTCATAATAGCTCACAATTTGATACAAGTTTAATTTTGTTTTAAATGTATGTATTTTATTTTGCAAGTTGAATCCAAGTGTAAATTTCTTACAAAAAATGCAAACTTGTAATCAAATTGTGATACATTAGGATTTGTGATATATTAGGATTAAGAAGACGATTACACATTCTGAAAATAATACTGACAAAGAAAAACTCAAAGTTTTAACTTAAACCGTCAGCAATGTCAGAAGATCTGAAAATAAAAAGAAAAAAATCATAAACTACAAAGAATCGCATAACATACATGGGGGTTAATTCGATAGGTATTAGTCTACCCCAACCCTAGACTTTCGCTGGTACACTCTTCGTGGGACACCTGTATAAGACAGAATGATAGCTATGAGTCATATTAAACACTGAGGTCGCTGAAAAAAAGCAGGTCTTTATAACACAGTATCGTACAAAACAAAATCAGCCTAGCTACCTTCAATGTGTACGTGTACGACATCACACAACACTTCCCCACATTTAAAAGAATACGGTTGTCGTATGATTATGGCTCTAAATATTTCAAGGCCTTCTCCAGACGGACAGTTGTTGATGCTATCAACCTCGGCGTACATCTTAAGGTCGTCCGCTTAAATTAAATCCAAGATATTGTAAAAACAAAATGTGACATAATTTACAAATATATTTAAAACTGGAGCAGCAAAGACTGAACTCGGCGGCGCCCTAGACTCTAGCAAAAATTACCCTGGCCGAAATTCGCTGCACGAGATGTATCGCTCTGTCCCAATCAAATAGGACCGAAATAGCTCCACCAAATCATGCGAGAAACCAAAGGCTTGTACTTTGTGTAGCAACAGTTTATGATCCAGCTAGTCAAAGCGCTTCCAAAATTCAGTCTACGTCACATTTACTTCTTCGCCTTTATCAAAACTGAATAAGACAAATCAAGTTTGTTGCCGTTAACTCATAAAACCTTGCTGATAAGGGAAGATAAGTTATTTCACATGACTGTAAATACGTCCGTACAGTAGCACTTTGAATGATCTTGCAAAGTTGAAAATGGTTACCACCTGTCTATAGTTCTAATAACAGGACAAGACCCCGTCATCTAACATATGGGTGAGATAACACATTTTCTTATGCAGAGATAACTAAGTTTGTTAATTTTAGCACCTGATATGCTCGATTCCATTATTTTGTGACAGCGATCTAATTCTTATGAGAAATATCTTTACAACCGACTAATTAATTGAAAAGCAAGCAGACAGCATCACCAGTAACAAAGAACTGGTTCGATGTGTAACTGGAAATCATATTTTAATGTATTGTATCAAGACAGCAGTCCAATTTATTGTCATATCTTTATAACAAACAAATGATCTTTTAAAAATCAAAATCGCTGGCTTTATCTGCAGTAAAGAAAGAAGTGACCGGTTCGTAGTAAAAATCAAAGAAGCATCGACCCATAAAGAAGACAACAGCAAGTTCGTTCTGCACGTTCCAGGCTATAACGGCTGAGAGACAGCTCACTATCTTACAGTCTCTTATCGTCTCCATCTAATCAGCATTATATCTCGATGTCATCAGATATAAAGATATTTCGTGACATAACGGAGTCGCTGTGCTCTGTCCAGGGTCGATCCTCTGATCATATCTCATCGAGGAATTGTACAAACAGTAAGATCAAGAGGTTAATTAGCAATGCGCTCCTTTAACAACGCCGCATAACATCAGACTAACATCATAGTTAAATTTGTTTAATGTTAAAGATAGCTTGAAACGTTTAGAGTTTCTTTTATACAATTGTAGTATTATAATAAAGTATTTAAAAAGTCAAAGTCATTATTTTGAGTTTTTACAATTAATGGTCATCGTTAGCTAAATGCGATGTCACCTTGTCGTCACAATCATGACCCTCTGCCTTCAGTAGTTCTCCTCATCATGTTGTAACTTCTGCACTGCATCAATTGATCCAGGTTTTCTCTTTGGTATGACTATGTTCTCTTTGGCAAGTATGTGTCTTTCAAATAGTGCTGTCCAACAAATTTTGGCTACTTTCACCTTCAAGTGGTAACTTTTCGTCTTTTATTTCTTCTAGCACATTTTTTATTCGTATTTATATCATCCTGTGATTTAGTTTTTCACGGCCTGCGTTAATTTGACTGCAAACGGATTTCAGACTGTTCTCTTCAACTCATTTGGTGGGTTGCTAGACGTATCGCCAACCATGGCTGCTGACATATTCAGTATCTGGACTGAAAATAAGCATACATTGCTCTGGTAACTCCTCTTATACGTTGATTTGACTGCAAAGGGTATGCAAACTGTTCTCTTCAACTCGTTTGGTGTATTGCTAGACGTATCGCCAACCATCGCTGCTGACATATTCAGTATCTGGACTGAAAATATGCATACATTGCTCTGGTAACTCACACTAACAAAATGTTGGACAAACTGAATGAACCGTTAAAACTATATTTAAAGAATATTTAGCGTAACTGAGATATGGCACTATTGATAAATCATGTATTGTTCAGCATATTTGTGATAATAATCATCATGTAGATAAAGAAAATCTCAAGTTAATAAAAAATGCCAGGCAGTCGCGTCAGCTTGATGCTTACGTCACAGCATAGGGAACAGTCAACATTGCAACTCTTTCTGAAATATGTTAAGCGCAATCCTTGGACACGCCCCATTTGAGAGTAACCCCTCTTTGTTTGAGACAGCTATTCTGGCGTTAATCTTGCCAGTAGCGTAGTATAGAGTAGGCGCGGGCGAAACTGCTTTTTACGAAAGCAGTGACGGAGTACGCTTACTCTGTTTATATAGCAGCCACAAATACTAAACTTGTAACTTTCCTAGGAGTGTTTGTTATAAACGTTTTAAGCGCTGTAATAGCACTAAAAGATTCCATAATAATAATTATGTATTAAGGCGACCCGTTATATTACTGGTTTGTGCAAATCATGTGCATTTAGTTAGAATATAATTATTAATTATATCTAATCAGCCTTACAAATTTTAAATCATTTACTTAACCATGGTTTTTTGACAAAACATGAATGCACTATTAACTCGGTGACCGAGTTCCTCTCATACACGAGTCGTGTTTAGCATATACCTACTAGGGATTATTTGCGGCATTATTCTAATTCTCGGGAGCCTATAATATTTACAACAAACATCCTTTATAGAATACAAATAATTCAGCTTGGTTTGGCTTTATAGAAGAATTCGACGCGATACAAAATGGAATAACTTAAGAAGAAAAATTTGTTGTGTCTCTGTTTCTCCAGGACTTGGGTTTTTCCGTCAGGTGGAGCAGGTATTTACAGCTTTATACAATAATAAGTAATAAAAGACAACAAAACGGGAATTGTATTAATCCAACTCCCATTCAGTTCCAAAGGTCCTTTAAGAAACTATTATGTTTGAAATTATTTCACGTGGGGACTCAAAACTGTGAGGCAGATCATGACGAAATACTGTTGAGATTAAGTGATATTCCTCCAGAAGTGCATAGTGTTATGGAACATAAAGATCCATCTCCGCAGATTGATTTAAATTATCAAACAAACGACCTTTTGCAGAAAAACTATATTCGATATGTTTGTGGATATCTACTAAAAAAAAGTCTTGAGGTCCATAGTTGTGATACTTGTATCAAATATTCAAAAGCACGCGAAGAGTCAATAATTTTAGATTTAAAATTGACAAATACTTTCATTGTATTTAATTATCTACGTTACTTTATAATTAGCTTAATTCTATTTTTTGTACGTCATTTTACTCGTCTATTAATTTATATATTTATAAACGGCTTAGCCTATGTAGGTTAAGATTATATAATTTTATATGTGTTGTTTGACATAAAAACATGACAATATGTGACCTTTGTCATTTTATACTTCACGTATCTTTTCAATTTTACTCTATTTATTTATATTTTCATTTACTCGTCTATTAATTTATACATTTATAAACGGTTAAGCCTATGTAGGTTAGCATTATATAGTTTCGAATGTTTCGTTTGACATAAGAACATGACAATATGTGATCTCTGCACGTATCTTTTCAATTTTACTTTGTAATTTGATATATATATATATATATATATATATATATATATATATATATATATATATATATATATATATATATATATATATATATATATTTGTGAGCACGCACTTTCTTCGCACTAAAGTACAGCTAGTATAGCTTGTTTGACGTAAAGACCTGGCAATATGTGATATTTATTATTGTATCCTCAATTTTGGCATGTAACGAAGCAATTGTAAAGGCAACATGTGTACAAGTTTCATCAAACAATCTTTTTGTATACTTGCGATTTGAAATAATTTTATGAAAATTCGCGCACATAACGCATCTGCTGCGTCAGGCTTTTATCAAATACTATATAATCACAATACAGGACACTCCTATGCTTTAGCATTGGTGATATTTGTGAAAAGTACCCTAGCGCCACCTCGCGTGAAGTACGGACAACTGAGCGGGTAATTTGAATTGTATATTTACCTGCATACTCTTAATTTAGACAATTGGTTTATTATAGATGAATATAAAAACTTGTACACGACAAAACAGTGAAAATTTTCTGATTATATAGTTATATATAGAACTTGTATGAACAATCAGCTTGAAACCTAAATGAATTCAGCATGAATATTTCTGCAAATTTCTCTTACCCATAATCTCATCTCAACATAATTTAAAGTACTACCTTGAAACCGTCATTAAACTACTATTTCAAGGGTAGGTATAGGAATATACTGAAAGCTGTTTCTGAGGATACTAAGTTACAATATGTACTTAACTATAAATTGTTCTAGGTATAAATGGTAGCACAGTACTCAATTTGCTATATCTCTACATGAAAACTGTCTTATTAATATAATATTTTAAAATATGTAACTGATATACTTAGTACATAATTAAGAAATTGTGCAGATGAAAGGTGAGACTAACTCTTACTTCCGTGAATAAATCTATTATAGGGCTGAATCTGCTATTTCTACTTGTCTCTTTAAAAACTTGCCTCGGGAAGATAATTAAAAGCCTTTACCAAGTAAAATAATTATAAATATGAAAAAATGTGACAATTTATGCCATACTGAAATAAAAAAGGACACAGTAGAGGATAGAAAAACAGTTTTCTTATACAATTTATTATTAATGCAAAACTTTTTTTGCCTTCATATTTCTTTTTTTTTTTTGATGCACTGGAAGACAAGTTATCATTGAAGCCTTTCAACCATCCGTTTACAAAGTTTATCTATAAACAGGTACATGCTGGTAAATATTACACAATAAATTATCTTCTGCGAACTCTACATATTGGCATAAAAGTGATTCTGAATTTGTCTTCTGCTTCAAATCATATTTACGTTTGGTCATCCTTTGGCAACCTATGAAATGTCTTTCATAGATTTAGCACGTTATTATTCGAACAATTATAGATTGCACACACCCTACCACTAACATTTATTGTAAAAAAACACAGCTGAAACTTAATTATACACAGTTAAACGCCAGCAATTGCTAGTGTTACACGTTCTCGAACGACGTAACATCAGTACTATCCGCTAGGGGCGCTGATATTCTTGAAACACGAAATCAGATGGAGTGTCCTGTATTGTCATTATATAGTATTTGCTTTTATTATTCTGTTTAGGTAATTTTCATTAAGAAGATTATCTTATAGCGAGGTGTATCAGAGGTCACTTTCAGACTTTTTAAAAATTAAATGTCAAGATTGAATGAATTTAAGAAAAAATACGCCACAATGCCGTACTTAATAGAAGCGAACTTATTATAAATTTTGACTAAATAATTTAATATACTTTAAAATGTCTAAATGAGAGACGCTATTCACGAGGATCTAATCTATCCTAGTTATATTGCTTCTACTAACACTTTATTTTAGACTATATTTAATTATCGTTGCTTCAATTATATAATATTTTGCTGTATACAAATTAATAATAACATTGCTTTAAGAAAGATAACACGGTCCTGGCGATAAAATGAGCGAGCGCGCCTGTGATTCGAGAACAGCATAACTATATGCCGAGTCCCACCCTGGTCCGTTACGCTGGAGCCATATGGGCAAGGTCAAATATTTTATTCTCGCAACATCAAAGTGCCGCGCTGGAGATGCAGTGCTGGTCTTCCTTTGCTGTGCTTACGTGCTTACGTGAGTATATATATATATATATATATATATATATATATATATATATATATATATATATATATATCGTTAGAAATTTGAACAAAAATGTTTCGATGAATAGAGTAGGTCCGGTTCTATGTAGTCCATTGATCGAAGTGTTATCTTAATAACCAACGTGTCCTTCCTAGAAGGAATATTTGACAACGATGCACAGCATAACAAAGGCAGGTGTGCAGTTTTAATCACAGGGATTTAGGACTCATCAGTGGGGGTCTGTCTGTATACCTTCCTACAGGACGCTGTTCGCAACAGCTTGGCAACTAACATACAAATAGTAGTTCTAGTCTCTATTCACTTAGTTTACTTATTCCCTTGATGACGCTAACTTTCTTAGCGAAACGATCGTCGGGTCAGAAAACTGTATTGTGATGAATTGGGTTCTCCAAAGACTTACACTATTTAGATGTTATGACGCCGCCGCACTTCCTTTTATACCAGATGACAAATGCTCAAATAATTCCTAATCTATTCACAAATCTAATTTGTCATTGGCATAAGCTAAGTTACCGGGAAGTTAGAGGGCCGCCAGCTTTTATACAGTGGAGATGGGCGTGGGTTAAAATAAGATGTTAATTAGGGGCGCCACTTGATTGTTTAACCTCCACTCCCGGATATTCTAATAAGATGTTCACTAATATGCTTCCTTGCCCAGATCCAACACAACCAAGAATTCTTGGATCACACTGGCAACTATAGCCAACCACAATCGAGCACAGGAAGCTACAAGGGAGTTATAATTATGATAACACAAACTAAAGTTCAGAACGGTATGGTCTCATAGACCCACAAGTAAAGATAACGGTAATGATCTAATTATCAACAGCCCTGAAAACAAAACACAAACGCAAAACCAAAACACACCTAAAATATGATAAAATAAGGGCTTTTATTAAGCTTCTTTGGCATACAAGAATTTATTAAAAGCTGTTCTAAAATTCTGATCTAAAATAAAAAAAAGTCTCTATAATATAACTAAAATGGCTTACTACCAAATAATCAAGATCTTTACTGAGTATGTATGAATGTACTACAAATATAATTGTTCTACGGAAAATTCCACTTTTCGTGCACGCAAAGCTCACAACTTATTTCCCCAAATATTACTTAATTACACGTTAATTAAGGTAAGTGGCCTGATTAAAGATCAAGTCCCAAAGAATAATCAATAAGCCTGACTAATGCTAACAATATATGATAACTGATGGTACTATCAAAAGTGAAGCAATTATATTAACAAAGGTTTCTTAAAAATCTGTACCACATTTAGTGAAGTTTAAATAAAATAAATTCAGTTTGATTTTAGCAAATTTAACAAAGATGAATATTTAAAACTTTAGCTTATCAAGATTGTCTCTTATCACTTTATTCTTTATCACAAAACGGAAAATTCTTACTTGAAATTCCTGGACTTCTAGGCCATCTAATTACCAACAATTTCCATACCAACTAAGGCCTTTAGGGGTACGGGACTGCAATCACGGGAATAATGCAACAACGGAACGGCAATGCGACAACGGAAAGCGAAGACCTCCTCACTGAGATCCTAATTCATAAATTCCAGATTCCACAGCTGACAGGAATTATCATTGCTCTTGACTAGCACATAAGACTCCATTTAATTCCATAGCCATACTCCATTCGGTACATGAAAATTCGCTAATCCATGCGAGACTTTTCCACTCAAAATTACGATATGTGAATTTGTCAAAGGTATTGCCCAATACAAAAACTGGCCGATACAATAATTTAAAGTATCCGGCACAAGGATTTCGTTGTCCAGCCGGTACAAGGATTCGTCTATCCGGCACTAGGATTGCCCTACACAAGAATTGCCCTGCACGAGAATTTCGCTGTCCAGCACAAGAACTCTCCAAAGAGGGAAACGAACTCCAACACGTGACAAAGTCAATGTGGTCCTTAAATCCACTCAAACGGGTATATCTACAGCCTTCAACATCAATTAGGCAAATTACGATATCACCAACAAGACTGCAGATGTGTTCTGAGCGCAATTTAAATCCACCAAGGGGGATAATTAATATCCAACTTGCCTCTCAGAACGAACCACGTGTTAACTCCAACAATTGCCAACGAAATCCAAAAATCTCTCTCGAAACTTCCGGAGCATTCACATTATCTACCTGAAAGCAGGTACCGCCACACCTTCGCTCTCACTCGCATTCCATACGTCCCCAGCCATCTATCCCTCTCAACATGCGGACCATCCTCGAACCACCGACAACTGCAACGCAAGCGTGGCAGCCGCACAATATACCAGGGTAGTACAAATAAAAATGATTTAACGAAAGATCTCAATTTTATTCCGTATACGAGGGCTATCCAGAAGAAATAACCACGATTGTCGCCAATAATTCTCTGTTCAAAGCAGAGGAGGAACCACAAATACGTCCAAACTAGCTTAGTTGTTTAGCTATTCAATGTATACTGTTACAATGTACCAAATTATAAATTTCCAGCTTCATAGAAAATTGAGTTTTGGGCATTCTTCTCAAAAGGAGCTAGAGCACAAGATTAAATTATTTTTTGACAATAGAGAAATATCTATGGTAACACGAAAAGATTCTTCATATGAGCGTGTATTAGGACATTTAACATTCAATGTCAATCTAAATTTAAAGTATTAAATTTAGTAACATGGCGTACTAATAGTGTACAATTCTAATGAAAATTCACTATGATAACGCACTTGCTCCCTCCCGAAAATTTTAAGAATCAGTAAGGATATCAAAATCCAAAACTGCCATTATTTGGTAATTAATTATAAACTGCATGCTGATTCTACTTAATACATGAATTTACATGGATTTACCGAAAGAATAACTTATTTATCATGTGAAAATCTGAAACACGCTAACGATCTTGCTTCCAAATTTGTCGAGCATGAAACATGTTCACTTGTTCTACTTTCCGCGCATATTGTTATTGTTTGCCTGAACAAGACTAGTTGTTGATTTAAGGTTTTTGATCTCGCCGATGTGGATTCATGCTGAATATGTAATTCTTCATGTGACGCAACATACACAACAACTGGCGATTCATCCAGCTCTGAGAGCTTTGTAACACTGACCTAGAGTAGAGAACAAGCTAGAAAGGTCAATAAGAAACACGCAAACCATACAAGACTGATGCTCAGTTCAGTACGATGGAAAAATGTCCACTGCATGTTGGATTAAATGTCACTTAGGTATTCACATGGCGACATCCTCATAAACTCACACGAGTTCGTCTTCTCAGAATAATAATGGCAAATGTGTGTACTATGCAACATTTTATGCAAGGCTGGTCTGATAAAAACTCTAAAAGGAGATGCTATAAACCGTAATGTCGCCAAAATAATAAGATACATAAATTAGACCCAATCGCGATGCCGAAATAATAGGATAAAGAAATTCGACAAAAACCGCATGCAAATGTTGCCAAAATAATAAGATAAATAAATTTGGCTTGTAGCATGCAAAGTTATTTAAAAAAATTCTGGACGCAGCAAGCGCGTTATGGTAGTGAATTTTGATAAAAATGTTTTTAATAGGCAAATATGTATTTTTTTTTAATGAAAGGGGATATTAAATTTAGTTAATACTAAACCTATATAGTAGAAATTGTACCATGTTTCATCAAAATAACTTTGTTTGAAAAAGTACAAACATTTTCCGAAAATAAACTCAAATTAAAATAAACTTATAATTTTCTGAAACGTTTATTACTCGAGTTTTAACGAAAATATATCAATTTTTACCAGGTCATCCCCCATTCATACCCTATCTCCTGGAGCGATTTTACCCAAAAACAACCCGAACCGTTTGTTTGTCGAGTGCTAACTGTTTACCAAATTTGAAGACGATATCTCAATTCGTTCTAAAGTTATCGTGGCTACACACAGACAGACATACAGACCGACGAAAAAAATTTCGTTCCCAAATTATGTTTTCTATATGTTTTGACACTTTTCATGACGTTTAAACGAAAAAAATTTTTGAAATTTTTGTCGCGGATGCGATATTTTCACACGTTGTGGTGTTGTGGAAGTAAAATGGCAATATGAGCCACCATTTAGTTTTAATAGTAGTGCGGTGCAATTAAAAAGGTATAGACGCAGCAAGTGCAGTTTGGTAGTGAATTTTCATCAAAATTAATAGTTTTTAATAGCAAATATGTGTGGCTTTTTTTAAGAAAGTAGGCATCAAATTTGGTTACCAGTGTATATAGTAGAAACAATGTGCCATGTTTCATCAACATAACTTTATTGTTTGAAAATGTACAAAAATTGCAGAAAGTCAACTTACAGTGTTCCCGAAAAAACTGGTTTCTTGGTTAACCTTATAGGTTAAAAGCAAATTGGACTATACAAATTTGGCGCATTTAATGAAAATTCGCTACCATAACGCACTTGCTGCATCTCGAATTTCTTTTCTTACAAACATGCACTATATTTCAATGTAAAATGCAAAAATGCCATAACATAAGGCGTGTTCGATAAAAAAAAAGAAAATTTATATCACCAACGATATGGGCCACCCTGTGATTGTAGAAATATTTTTTAAGATGTAGCTCAAGACAATTAATGTATACAATTTTTTTCGTATCTTCTATAATAACGGATATATTGAGCTTCATTGATTTTTTACAAAAATTATATACCATTAAACGATAAACTCTATAGCTAAGACTAATGCCAAAGCATCAGAGAAAATTCATTTCAAATAGACCCTATTTGAAATGAATTTTCTGGAAATACTTTAGTAAAATGAAGGACAATCACGGTTGGAGCTAAGACTTCAGGCTTTGTAAAACATTCTTGAGACATTTTCTTTCCATAGCTCATATTAGTTTCAGGTTTTTTGCCTAAATGTTGCCAATTTTGACGTTTTAATTCGCGACTTTGATGTTTTGAGGAAAACCCGAATTTATTTTTCTTAAAATGCATATTACCTTTTTGTCTTTTAATCTACAGAGCTAAATTTTGGTAGGTAGTTTCCCTATAATTGTTTAACTCGCGTATCAACTTTGATTGCCCTTACTTTGTTATTTCCGGAGATATAATTTTTTTCGAAAGAAAACAAAATTTTCCAGGAAAACCTGGGCCGATTCTTCTGGCCAACGAACATATCCAAACCACTTGCAAAAGGAAGGTATTCATAAAATTTAATCAAAATGGTAGTGAATGTTCATGGAAATGATCTGGCACCAAATATTTTTGTATTTGTTTTTCTGGTAACCTAGAAATCTGTATTTGGGTGTTAAGTTTACTTTTAGTGAATTTTTATTTTAAAAAAATCACTAATAGAGAGGTACGGATGGTGAGACTTTGCAAAAATTTTTTCAAATGAGCGTGAACTAGGACCTCTAGAACCCATATCCAAGCTCAGTTTCATTTTTTATATGTTTATATATATATATATATATATATATATATATATATATATATATATATATATATATATATATATATATATATATATATATATATTCTATATAAATTCTCCAAAAATTACAAAGCTATTTTAATGGCATTTAGTGGATGTGTTGCCTTGGGAAAGGCCTTACTACATACCAAAATTCAACTTTCTAAGTTTATACAAAATTGAGTTATCCAAGTTTGAAACATTTAATAAAAATTCACTACCATAACGCACTTGCTGCGTCCCGAACTTTTTATACCGTAAACCTACCTAACAAATTTGCTTACCATAGCTTTTTTATTTTTTGAGAACAACATTTTTTTCGAAAGAAAACTCAACATTTTCCCGGAAAAGCTGGTTCGATTTTCCTGGCTAACGAACTTATCCAAGCCATCTACAAAAGGAATGTACGTGCCAAATTTGATCAAAATCGGCGTATTATTTTTTGAGTTATCGGTTTGATACATTGTAACCGTTTTTATGTAAAAAGACCGATAAAAGACCGAGAGTATTTATTCGATGGTTGTCCACGATTGATATCTCGCGACTCACTTCAAGTGGATCTAAATCCGAATGATAGTGAGGTCACCATTATCCAGCAAACCTAATCTAATTGTACTTTATCTCTCAGATTTATAATTTTATAAGATATAGAACACGTTATATGGTTTGAAGATGAAAGGTAATTAAATACTTACTCGGTTTTAGTCCTGTTCTGCCCAAAGTCCTAGATTCATGAGATCTTCGAGTCAGAACGCCGTTACTACATTACTCAGTTAATTTGAAGATATCTAGGTAATAGATATTAAGAATTTCCTGCTACAATGCCACCAGAGTTGAAAAGGTTTAGTGCGGAATTGTTATTCATTCAAACAGGTACTTAAATTTATTGACATTAATTATTCGTGGGAGTTGCTTAGTTTAAGACTCCTGGTGAAACAAATAAACTTTGCACATAACAGGAAAGAAAATGATTATTATATGTTACAAGAAAGAAAGTAAACATTAAATGTGAAAGTAATTACTTTTCTATCAAATCTACCAATGCTCTCAATTTTTATATGTTGGGTAAACTTTTAATTGGTTTGTTTATTTACTTTAAAAGAATTTGTGAGGGAAACTCAGGTATTGCAAATTTTAAGTTACTGTTTACTATTGGAAAATGAAAGTTTACAGGCTAGTCTTTGTATTCTAAAACATTTGGGGTTTAGAAAATTTCATGAGCAAAATATTGACTAATTTAAATAACACAGTAATGGTTCTGATTAACATAATTGACAAAACATTAAGATAAAATACAAAACACATTTATAGTTTTCGACAATCTCACTGAATATGGTTTTAATTTTGACTGAATTAAAGTTTATGCTGCAGGTTAATGAAAGATTTAACTGACGTAGGAAGGTTGTATATGTTTAGTTTCAAGGGTCACACACACAGAAAACTGAAAATGACTTACATGTCGGGCAGTCGAATTTCTGGACCTACACCTAAGATCTCAAAGGTCCCAATTCACCTGTTGATTGATTGCGGAGACTGCACAGGATGAGATCAGCATTCGGCGCTCACCATATGCGCTTAGTTTCTCCCAAGAGAGAAATCAGGAAGTGATGGAAAACATCTTCGTGGGTGACCACCAGATAAATTGTACGACCATGTACTATAAAGAGGTCAGGCCGACCTGGGGCTGGAGCTTGATACACTTAAGAGGAAACAGTAGGAGGTCTTTCACTTGAGATTTCTGCGATCAAAGATATACCTGAGTGTATACGGGAATATCAGACAAGAAAACTAATTTGCTTCGGAGACAGAGGTTGAAAATCTGCTATAGGAAATTTTTTTTTTCGTTTAAACGTCGTAAAAAGGTCAAATGTATAAAAAAAAATCATTTGGGAACGAATTTTTTTTTTGGTCTGTCGGTCTTGGTCTGTTTGTAGCCACGATAACTTTAGAACAAATTGAGATATCGTCTTGAAGTTTGGTATACAGTTAGGACCCGATAAACTAACGGTTCGGATTGTTTTCGGGTAAAATCGCTCCAGAGGGTGGGGATCAATGGGGGGGTGAGTTGGTGAACATTGACATTTTTTCGTTAAAACTCTGGTAATATAACGTTTTAGAGTTTGTATTTTAGAAAATTTTCAATTTCATAAAACATCTGGTATTCTGTGCTGAAATTAAATTAGGGGTTGAATTTGTGGGGGTGGAATATCGGTGACAGAAATTTCGAATTTTTTTTCTGCTAAAACGGGGTAAAAAGTCTTATAGCATACAAAAAACTTGATTTGGGAACGTTTTTTTTTACCTGTCGGTCGATCGGTCGTTCGGTCTGTCGGCCTGTATGTCTGTCTGTTAGTAGGCAATTTGGTACACAGTGAGAAACCGACAAACAAACGGCTGAGATTATTTTTAGTTAAAATCTCTTTAGGGGGTGAATATGGGGTGAATAGGGGGTGACTTGGTGAAAATTGGTACTTTTTTGTTAAAACTCGAGTAATGTAACGTTACAAACGTTTGTGGATACAGGAATACAATTATTTTCTTTGTGGTCAAGTCGTGGGCCCGAAATTCATTCCATGAGAATATCTTTCCGAAGAGAATAAATTATCACAGCTATGTGGAAGTTATGATTCAATTTGCAGCAGTATTTTCTAAAAAAAAATCACTAAAATCGGCTCCAGTTAATACATTCACGAATAAATGATATTGGTGGTTACCAACAATATGTGGGTTGTCTTCTTCTTACGAAAGCTTATTATAGCTTCCCTTGAAAAACTCGCTGATTCAGTAAATAGTAATAGTAATAGTAATAGTTTATTGTGACAATAATAGTACAAAGCGCCTTACAAATAAGTATTCTACAAATTGGGAACTATATAGCGTGCAAGCTTTCCAGAGAATCATACACAAAAGAGTGCGAGATATAAAATCATAGAGCAAAATTCTTTAACACGTTGGTTATGTAATAAGTACAACTACTATTCCTTGAAAATCGTCCATACATTATTGCATGACACATTTAAAGTGATCGCCATTTTTCTATTATTTTTGTCCAGCTTTCCTCAATAGTATTGAACCATGCTTCCTCCATGGCTTAAGTGGAAGCTTTTCGATGGCGCCCATTGTTGAAGTCTCTTCTAAATGTTTCCCTGTCACATAGACGTCTGTGAGAGGATGGTGTGATGGGATATTTTTTTTTTAATTTTAACAACACACCACGAGGGCTTACAGCCTAAATACTATCGTACCGTGGGTGTTGACAAGGAGGAAAGAGGCAACTTGTTAATTCTGGACTTGAAGGTTTGGAGGTTCGGAGCAGAAGGAAAAACATGTGCCGGCAAGGAATTCCACAACTTGGAAGTCCTCGGGACAAAAGAGCGGGCATAACAAGATGTTCTATGTCTGGTGACCTGGACAGTAAAAGGGTGCATTCGCTCTGTTCCCCTGGTAGATCTGTTGGGGGCAGCAGGTGGGGGAACTATGGAGGAAAGCTCCTCTGAGCAGTGCCCGTGCAGATATCTATAAAAGAGAGAGAGGTCACCAACGGCACGTCGGTGGGCAAGGGATGGCAGCCTTTGGGTGAGGGTAGGGTCACCGATGAGACGTATAGCTCTCTTTTGAATGGAGTCCAGGATAGCGAGTGTAGAAGCGGCAGCTGCACCCCAGATGTGGGAGCAGTATTCGAGGTTTGGCCTTATTTGTGAAGTATATAAGGTATAGAGATTAGCTGGTGAAAAGTATTTGCGAGCCCGGAAGAGGAAACCTAATTTCTTAGCAGCCGCTTCTGCAATTGATGTGACATGTTGGTGCCAGTTAAGATTTCAATCCACAGAAATGCCAACAAGAGAAAAGGACTCATTACTTTGAATAACTTGGTTGTTCATTGTGATATGTCTAGGGCTGGTGTATCTCTTATGAGAAAGAAAGCAAGACTGAGATTTGGTGGGGTTGAATTGTACAAGATTTCTACTTCCCCAGTCTAATATTTTTTGGAGATCCACGGAGACAGAACCCTCCATGAGTCTGCGATCCTCATCTAATTGGGCTAAAGAGACAGGCTTAGAATATTGTATATTTGAGTGGAGGGTGCTGTCGTCCGCGTAACTGTGAACTGGGTTGGATGTACTAGAGAGGAGGTCATTGATGTGGAGAAGAAACAAAGTAGGGGCTAAAGCTGAACCTTGAGGAACTCCTGCATTAATTGGATACAGTTTAGAGGAATGGCCATCCACAACAACAGAAATGTTCCTGTTGGAGAGGAAATTTGCTGTCCAGGTACAAAGTTTTGGTGGTAGGCCATAGCCGGAAGTTTATTAAGCAGCGCTGCGTGCCAGACCTGGTCGAATGCTTTGGATATGTCTAGAGCAACAATCTGAGATTCACCGTGTAGTTCCATAGACTTGTTCCAAGAATGGGTGACAAAGGAAAGGAGGTCGGCAGTCGATCTGCGCTGACGGAATCCATACTGCCTGTCGTGGATTATACTGTGTTTTTCAAGAAATTTCAGTAATTCGGTGTTTATATACTTTTCCATCACTTTAGAGACGACTGAAAGGAGATAAATAGGCCTGTAGTTGCCTGGAAGCGCTTTGGATCCTTTCTTGGGGATGGGTTGTACTCGAGCAGTTTTCCAGTTACTAGGGAATATGCCTTTATTGTAAGATATCTGAAACAGACGAGTCAGAACAGGAGCAAGTTCTGGTGCGCAATTTTTGAGAACAATTGCTGGGATCTCGTCAAGGCCAGAGGCTTTCCTGGTATTAAGTGAAGAGAGCATCTTTCGTACCTTTTTAGTTTTGAAAATGATATTCGTCATTTTATGTGCGACATTGGGGACTGTTGGTGGTTGAACATTTGGAGGTGGGTTGAGAGTAGAATTGCTGGCGAACAACGAAGCAAAAAGTTCAGCCTTGCCCAGGGCGGTAGAAACAATTTCATCCCCTGAGACAAGAGGTGGGAACGTGCTTTTGCAGAAATTATTCCCAATAGATTTAGCAAGAGTCCAGAAGGGTTTGCTGCCGTTGGAGCTTGAGAGGACTTTGTTTTTGATGTGGTTATTAAACGAGTTTTTTGCCTCAGAAAGAATGCGGACTTAGCGGTCTCTTGCGTCGTTAAATGCTTGACGATTTTCTTGACTGGGATTGTGTAGAAGCGTTTTGTGAGCTTTGATCTTTTCAAGTCTGGCCTTGTCACAGGATTTAGAGAACCAGGGCTTTTGAGTGGCTGAAGAGGTTTTCTGTGTACGTGGAATAAATAATTCCATGCCAGCTTGGATAATTTCGTGTGACGTTTTGTGAGATATCAGAGGGGTCAGGATGAGAGAAGCAGACAGACGCCCATGGAAATGAGGAAAAGTAGTCCCGCATTTCGTCCCAGTTTGCGGAGTTGTAGTGATTGATTTGATGTTGGAGATACCTTACAGCGAGAGACGTCTAGATGTCCAATGTATTTTCATTATATATATATATATATATATATATATATATATATATATATATATATATATATATATATATATATATATATGAACATATAGTCAGAAGTTCACCTCAGATAGGGGTTTCAGAGGGCCTAGTTTGCACTTATTTGAACTTTTTTTTTCAAACTTAAAAAGTTCCGACTATCTCATTGGCCAATTTTCGTTAAATTTGCGAAAACACTTGGCGAATTCCATACTTTCCACTAGGCCTGTATAACAACCCACACTGCTTCTCCGAGAAAACACTACCATCACATATAAAACAAGTCTTCAAACATCTGCTTATCCCATTATCGAACGCCTAATCTTGAGAAAACCTCGAACACAAAGATCAATAGCTTCATTTAGAACCATCTGTTTCTAAAAATCTCCCATTTCTCTTCTTTGCGGATGCAAATGAACGGTAAGAGAGAATTGAATGGAGTTAATGAGGGGACTCTGCCTTGTGTGTGAAGAACATTCGATTGCGCAAGTAATTAACGGTAAGTGTCGGATTTAGTGTTATTCCTTCTGAAATTATTATCACGTCGAGAGTGATAAATGACTTATTTGTTTCTGTTTGTGTAGTTCATTATGGACGGCGAGGCCGGAGTTACTATTTCCTGCACTGGTCAGCAGGTATACACAACCAGTGATTTATATCACCTCTGAGCGCTGTGTAACGTTTAAGAAACAACATAAATCTGATGTTATTATTTCAATCGTTATTAACGTTTATTTGGAAGTAAATTGTTCAAGGATCTTTATTCTTCGCCCGGGGTGGTATCGTGCTTATTTTGGAATTTATTCTCGATATAATACCGTGTCGTTGAACTGATGAACTTGAAAAAATTGGTATGAGGTTTAAAGATAATCAAGATGTATTTGTGAACTATATTTAGGTCACAAATTAATTGTGTGCCAAAGATAATTCTAACAATTTAATGGCAACCTCGGTGGTCTTGGAGTAAGAAAGTGTGCCTTGGGACGCAAGGATCCCGGTTTTAATCCCAGTAGAAACGTTAAAATATTCTTCAGTACATACTGTAAATTAACATCAACCCAGGTTGTGGCATTGTTTGAGCAAGTTGAATATCTGCACCTTCCGCCTTTCGGGAAGCGCGTTGAGCCGTCGGTCCTGTGTATCTTGCGTATACGTTAAAGATCGGTACCCTCTTTACAGAAAGGAAGGGATTCTGGAAATGTCCAGAATAGTTAAGTGAAATAGCTCCCTGACGTCGATGATTGGCCATAGTCGCGAAAATAGGACGACATTAAATCAAAATAAAAATATTTTGATATTTTTTATTAATTTTTGTTGCCCTTACTTGGTGAAATCGTTCTATACTAAATACAGACGTACATACTATTTCTCTGGCTTCACAAATGTTGTTGTCTTCTCTGTAACCGGTTACACTGCTTGACATCACCATCAGACGAGAGAAAATTGAATTGACTTATACGTATTCACGACAACGGACACTCTTTATAGATATGGTTAAATGGTCAATGAAAAGGCTTCATTCCAGACAATAAAACTTTTATTAAGTCCCTACGTGTTTCGTCCAGGTAGTCATCTTCAGGGCTAAATCTAAAAACACAATAAAAAGGACTGTCAGAATACATTGTTTTCTGGTAGGCAATTGTGCTGTTTGGAGTATAGTGGTCTCAAAACAATCATTACAGAAAACGTAAAAGTTAAAACAAGCTAAAAAAGCTACAGTAGAAGCTAGGAAGAACTACAGTAAAACCTAAAGGAACTACAGTAGTAGTTTAGTTCCATAAACTTGCTGCAAGAATGGGTAACAAAGGATCCCTTCCTTTGTCACCTCTTGGTCGGCAGTTGATCTCCGCTGACGGGATCCATACTGCCTGTCGTGGATTAGACTGTGTGTTTTCAAGAAATTTGAGTAATTCGGTGTTTCCATCACTTTAGCCACGACTGAAGGGAGAAAAATAAGCATGTAGTTGCTGGGAATAGACTCCTTTTCTGATACTTTAACAGTAGCTTTAGTTATAGAGTGCGTGGTTCAATAGCCTATAATTTAAAAAAAAATCGCTATTAAGGAGACCGCGACTTTTGAATTGTTAGAAGACTTCTTCAAATGAACGCGAGTTTGGCCCTCCTAGAACGTCCATACATACAGGGTAAATCATTTCTACGGTATAGCTCATTATCTATATATTAATACGTGAAGAAAAAAGTTTGTACCCTTTTATAAGCGCATTGCGCAAACGAAGGAGTGTAAGATATGTTATAGTTAAAGCTCATATGGAGAAGGAGTGCAGAAAGATTAAACATATGTACAATATGGTTCCTGGTATTAAGAGAAGAGAGCATCTTTCGCACATTTTTAACTTTAAAAATGATATCCGTCATTTAATGCGCGACATTGGGGACTGTTGGTGGTTGAACATTTGGAGGTGGGTTGAGAGTATAATTGCCGGCGAACAACGAGGCACAAAGTTTAGCCTTGCCTAGGGCGGTAGAAACAATTTCATCCTCTGAAACAAGAGGTGGGAATGTGCTCTTGCAGAAATTATTCCCAATAGATTTAGCAAGAGTCCAGAAGGGTTTGCTGCCGTTGGAGCTTTAGGAGACCTTGTTTTTAATGTAGTTATTAAACGAGTTTTTTGCCTCAGAAAGAATGCGGACATAGCGGTTTCTTGGGTCGCTAAATGCTTGACGATTTTCTTAACTGGGATTGTGTAGAAGCGTTTTGTGAGCTTTGACCTTTTCAAGTCTGGCCTTGTCATAGGATTTAAAGAACCAGGACTTTTGAGTGGCTGAAGAGGTTTTCTGTGCACGTGGAATAAATAATTCCATGCCAACTTGGATGATTTCGGTGACGTTTTGTGAGATATCAGAGGGGTCAGGATGAGAGAAACAGACAGACGCCATGGAAATGAGGAAAAGTTATCCCGCATTTCGTCCCAGTTTGCGGAGTTGTAGTGCCAAACGATATGCAGGTGTGATGACTGTGTCACCTGGGGTTGTTTTCCGCAGAAAGCAGTCATCATGCCATAGTCTGAGCGACCAGGGGGGGCGGTGACTGATGTCTTATAGCATTCAGGTTTTGTGGTAAGAAGCATATCCAAGGGATTTAAGCTGTGTATTGGGATGCGAGGAAAGTAAGTAGGTTCCTGAACCATATTGGCTAAAGAATTGCTGACTGCGAAGGTAATCCGCTGCTCTCCCTTATGGATCGGTTTTGAAGATCCTAGCGATTCCTTATTATGGACATTGAAATCACCAAGAATAGTGACCTCGGAGGAACAATATTCAGAAATCAGATGGTCGTTTTTTTTCCAGAAAGATAGTCGAAGAGCTGGACAAAGTTGTTGTCAGAAGGTGACCAGTATATGCACCAAATGAATTTAGTTGCGGCCGTGAGAGAGAGGTTCATCCAAAGTATGACTTTTCTTCCAGCTTTCAAATTTGGAAGTCTGGTGCAGGGTAGATTGCTACGGACGTTTGCGCACACACCTACATGCAATCTAAAGGAAGTAAAGAGCTCATACCCCGCGAAATTGAGGTGATTAGTGGCGGTTTTGGTACTGATTTGGGTGTCGGTGAGGAAGAGGAGTTGGGGCCTATTAGACTGGAGGAAATGTGGGGCGGAGATCAGGTTAGAATTTAGGCCACATATATTAGAGAAGGATATGTTAAATCTTGATGCCGGCGCCCCTTGCACACCCCTCTCCCGGAGATCCAAATGGAGGGGTATTTTATCTCCGGAATCTTTTGTACAAGGAGGAGCCTTCACCATTTTTGTTTATAAGGGAAACCGACTCGTACACCAGAACCGGAAACGTCCGTCGGGACTTCACCGGCCTCGTGATGTAAGGGGTGGTACCTCATCGGGCGTGAAAAAATCCTTTACTATCACATAAAGAAAAAGTCCACTACCACCTGCCCGTCTTGCTGCGTCCAAACTTTTTTACAAATTTGCACAATCATTCAGATACTGAATTCCTTTCATTTGGCTGTTTCACACTGTTGACGCCAATATATAGATCATGTTATTTAAAGCTATGTATAATAATTTTGTACACGTGATATATTTCAATTTTCTACTGTTACCACCGAATTATCCCTACATAATTTTTTTAAGCAACCACCTTTTAGATTGTAGACGGCCTTGTTTCTGACACGTTCTTTTTACTGACTTTCCACTTCTTGTGCATTCAAACTAGGACTAATAAGATCCTGATGTATTTCTAGCAACTTATCAACTTAATCTGATATAGATGACGTTATACTTAAGGTCAGCGAATCGCTATCACTGCACACTGTATGTAAATCGTAATCGATAATTTATTAAATGCATGCGAAACATAATTCAATCACCTATCGATTTATTTATAAGATATTGGTTTACTATATGATTATGTAATTTTTTTTAATGTAATTGTAGTGCAAAAAATCATCTGAAGGTTCTGGAAATCGAACGTGATTAAATATTAACAGGGTTTAAGTTTGCATAATAAAACAGTTTTAAATACATACAGGGTGCAGCACCTATGTAAAAGGGTTCGGACCATAGCTCGCCTACCATACAAGATCTTGAAAAATGTCGAAGAGCAAAATTGTGCATAATTACCATCGCTACGTTTCTAAAATATTTCTGGTCACCAGTGGCGTGCCGTATTCCAGTGGCGTATGAAACTTATGTTTTTTTTTAACAGAAGATCCTATATTTTGTTGCAGATTTAGAAAGTACTCGAAGAGTATCTACTACTTCCACATCGTCACAACGTGTAGAAGTATCGCATCGGCGACGAAAATTTCAAATTTTTTTTTGCTTAAACGTCGTACAAAGGGTTAAAACATATAGAAAACATCATTTGGGAATGATTCTTTTGTCTGTCTGTCTGTCGGTCTGTGTATCTGTCTGTTTGTAGCCACGATAACTGTAAAACGAATAGATATATCGCCTTCAAATTTGGTACACAGTTATTACCCGACAAACTAACGGTTTGGATTGTTTTTTGGTAAAATCCCTGTAGGGGGTAGGGGATGAATTGGGGTCTGTGTGGGGTGATTTGCTGAACATTTACATTTTTTCGTCAAAACCTGAGTAATATAACGTTTTAGGGTTTATTTATTAGAAAACTTTTAATTTCATCAAACATTTGGTATTCTGTCCTACAATTAAATTAGAGGTTGAATGTGTGGGGGTGGAATATTGTTGACAAAAATTTCGAATTTTTTTTGCTAAAACTGCGTAAAAAGTCTCAAAACACATAGAAAACACAGTTCGGATTGTTTTTGGGTAAAATCGATTTAAGGGGTGGGGGATGAATTGGGTGTGATTTGGTGAAAATTGACATTTTTTTCGTCAACATTCGAGTAATATAACGTTTTAGGGTTTATTCATTAGAAAACTTTTAATTTTATCAAACATCTGGTATTCTGTGCTAAAATTAAATTAGGGGTTGAATGTATGGGGATAGAATATTGTTAACAAAAAATTTGTTTTTTTTGCTAAAACGGCGTAAAAGTCTCAAAACAAATAGACAACTTGATTCTGGTACGAATTTGTTTTTGTCTGCCGGTCTGTCGGCATGTACGTCTGTCTGTTTATAGGCGCAATAACTTTCGAACGAATTGAGATATCACCTTCAAATTTGGCATCCTGTTAGCACCCGACAAAGGAATGCTTCAAATTGTTTTTGGGTAAGATCGCTTCAGGAGGTAGGGGATAATCAAGGGGTAATTTTTTCTACGAAAATCACTAAAAAGTATAAATAAAAAGCTTGCAAGCCGAGTTCAGTCCAACACCTGTTAAATGGAGGCTTTATTCGTTGTGTTGAGTTCACTCAATTGTTTTTGTTACAAATACGAGAGGATCATACTATCATCACAACACGAAATGGACTGATAAAGCAAAATTAACCAAAAACGGTCTACATAACCGCCATAACAGTCACTTTTGGAGGGCTGTCGTGTCATCACAACACAAAATGGACTGATAAAGCAAAATTTACCAAAAACGGTCTACATAACCGCAATAACAGTCACTTTTGGAGGGCTGCCATGTCCTGCAGCAAAGGAACTTTCAAAGCTTCTGGAGTTTTAACTTGTGTTGCGTCATCAAAGAAATATAATTCTGGCATTACATTTCTGCAAGAATCTTAATGGTTGTAGATCTTGCACTTTTCGACAGGCTGATAAATATGATACCTACCTTCCTTTTCTAAATGGATAGGTTTGTTAGACTGAAAAATTGGACTAGTTTTTCCGGGAAAATTTTGAATTTCTTTTCGGAAATTTTTGTATCCCCGAAAACAACGAAATTATCTCCACCAAATTAAGTACGCAGGTTTTTGTTATGAAAAGTATATTACGTAGCAAAATTTAGACTTTGAAGTTAAAAGCGAGAAAAAGTTAAAAGCATTTAATCAACACCAGTTGTGGTTGCCACTGGAGGTCAGAGCACTACACAAAACTAACATATTGTGTGTGGTAAACAAAATCTATCAAATATTACAGGCAATTTTTAATTTTTTTGGAGCATATAATTTTCGTAAAGAATTGGCCGATTAATTTTTATGAAAATTCACTACCATGACGCACTTGCTGCGATCAGACTTTTAAATTACTAACTGACCTACAATTCGTTTTAAAATAAGATACGTTATCTTAAACATGTACAAAATTGAATGGTATTACTCGCGTCCCATTCTTCTGCGCCGAGGGAGATTTAATATAATTATAACAAAGTTCACGATAATCTTGTTGCTTCAAGAGATAAAGGCCTATTCAGTATGTCGCGATTCATCGACTTGCTCAATATATAACCCCATTGTTATTCAAATTGTAGAAAATTACATGCCCACTTATTGTAGAACAAATAATTAATTTCAACATTTTTGTCGGAGGACGCAAATAGCATCTTGGGTGTTTCAAAATAAATTGATGAGATTGTATCTTCATTTTATGACGTTACTTGGTCTGTAGGCGTCACTTACCTCTCTGATTACTGAAATAAGGTTGTTTATTAATGAAATTTACATAACGACCACCTAAGATTAATGCTGACATTATCTATAGGATCTGTGATTTCATAACAGAACCAGAAACAAATTCATTGATTAAAAGTCTGGCCGCAGCAAGTTCGTTATTGAAGTGACTTTTCATAGAAACGTTTTTAAGAGGAAATATGTCTCTCTAATGCAAGCAGACATCAATATGGTTACAGGTATAGCCTGTATAGTAGAAACAATGTACAATATTTTATCAAAATTACTTATTGTTTTAAAATGTACAAAAATTTACCGCAATTAAACTTAAAATGTTTCCGAGAAAACTGGTTTCCTAGCCAACAAGCCTTAGGTTAATAGCAAATTGAGTTATTGAAACTTGAAGGATTTTATGAAAATTTGCTACCAAAACGCACTTACTGCGTCTCGATTTACTTTTCTTACAAACATGCACCATATGCAATATTATAAGTGTGTTCGAAAAAAACAATTGTATGGATCACCAATGACTTATGGACTTATGTGATGCAGCTTAAGATACCCTATAATTAACGTGTAAAATTTTTTCTCGTATAACAAGGCGTCACCTTGTATATAGGGTGGCGCATTGAAAACGAAACAGACCGGTTTGCGTCCAGAGAATCATTTTTTTTTAAGAAACGCTGAAACATGTCAATTTTAATATTGAGAGGGACATGTTTTGACATAAAACTCAACTTTGTCACATCAACCCCTTAAGGGTGGTGATAACAACCCTTATATTTTAAATAGGGAACATGGGTCAAGTGTTACATCATTTGAAAGCTCTTTCTTTTCTGAATTTAGCACACAATTTTTTTTTTGAAGTTTTATTAAGTCGTTTAAAAATTATTCACAGTTGGAGTTGCAAGAACGTATATCATTCATTGTGATAAGAAATTCACTAATTAGTCATTTTTTCGTTAAAAAAATAAAAAACAAAATCAAACCTTCAAAAATGTTTATTATTCAGTTAAGTAAGTGTTCAAATTGTTGACCACCAGCTTTTCTATACAAAAGTACAAATTTTGTTCAAAACGAGCTCTGACATTCTGGAGCATTTGTGGAGTTATTAGACGGCATTCTTCAACAATGCATCGTCGTAATTCTTCCAGAGACTCCGTTTCTGTTGCGAAAATTCTACTCTTTAAATTACCCCATAGAAAGAAGTCTAAAGGAGTGAAATCCGGTGATCTAGGGAGCCACTCAATAGCACCTCTACGTCCAATCCATTGCTCTGGAAACTCTCTGTTCAAAAACTCCCTAACACGTTGTAAAAAATGCGGAGGAGCTCCGTCTTGTTGAAACACTATTTGATGTTTTAGATAGCGATAATCATTTTCAACAATGTCAATTAGTACAGGGTAAACGATCTTCTAGTAACTCCAAATACGTTTTGCTACTCAAATTACCATCAAGAAAAATTGGTCCGATTAAACGGTATCCAAAAATTCCAGTCCAGACATTCAAATTCTGTGGAGTTTGAGTGTGGAATTCGTGAAAATTTCTTGGATTATTATCTGCCCAATAACGACAATTATGACGATTGACTGTAGAGTTTAATAAAAACGTACACTCGTCTGAAAAACAGATATTGAACAGAAAGTTCCCGTTATCAGCTATTCATGCAGTCATAACTTCACAAAACTCCAGCCGCCGATCAAAATCATCTTCATTCAGTTGTTGTACAAGATGAATTTTATACGCGTGAAATTTATGATGCTTCAATATTCGCTGAATAGTTCTTCTTTTGGTGTTTGAAGCAGTGGCCAATTTTCTCGTGCTCAAATTGGGTCTGCAGCAATTTGTCCTAAAACTTCAATCTCAGTAGTCTCATTTCTAAACGGAAATTCACGTTCAGGATCCCGTTTTTTGTTGGCTACTGAACCACTTTGTCGAAACTTTGCAACTAACTCCAAAATGTGTTCTGTTAACATGTCTGTTCGGATGTTGTTCATTAAATTTGCGGAACGTTTGGCACAGTCATCGTTTAAAAAAAAAGAGTAATTATTTCAACTCTTTCTTCTACAGAACACACCATTGTGAAATTAATTTTCGGTAGTACTATCAAGTATCAAACCGACCGATAAACTGAAATAATAAACCGCATTCTCTCATTCCGATAAGAAATGTTCTGATAGTAATTTTTTTGTTTACAAACCAACAAAACATTGACTATCAGCACATTTCTTATCGTAATGAGCGAAATGCGTTTTTGCATCTTCAACTGTAAATAATTTTTAAACGAGTTAATAAAACTTCCAAAAAAATTAGTGTACTGAATTCAGAAAAGAAAGAGCTTTCAAATGGTGTAACACTCAACCCATGTTCCCTATTTAAAATATAAGGGTTGTTATCACCACCCTTAAGGGGTTGATGTGACCAAGTTGAGTTTTATGTCGAAACATGTCCCCCTCAATATTAAAATTGACGTGTTTCAGCGTTTCTTAAACAAAAATCTCTGGATACAAATCGGTCTGTTACTTTTTCAATGCGCCACCTTTACTTTTTCTTAATGGGACACCTATATTTTATTTTATTTTATGGTAGAGCACTTCACGGCGAGTAAAACGGTGCCCCACAATTTTATTCCGATTCAACACGACAGTGCTGCCATGTCGTCGCAAAACCTGTCAAGCTCTGGTATTACCATGACTATTGACTCAATATAGCATAATAAAATATGATTATATAGCGTGCGGAAATATCCACTTATACAGAGTGTTACATTTTACAAAGCTCAATTGTTCTCGAAGATTTCAAATGGAACATCCTGTATATGACTACGGCATCAGATAGCGGGTTTAGTAAGCTTTCTCCCCATACCATATCTGCTAGGGTTCAATTGGCTGGTTCAATACATACTGATGGATCATTTGTAAACGTCTGGGCTTTCTTCTTTCTAAAGGTAAATTACAATTTGTATCGGCTTTTAATGAAAATCATAGACATGGCATTTTTTGTTTGTTTGTAAATTGTTACATCGTTTTTAGAAAATAGTATGGTGAAATTTATTATATACTTAATTTATAAACAACAAAAATTAAATAAAAAGAATAGTTCCACATTAATTTAATACATAAAAGAAATATTTCAAATAATTGAAGTAATCAACAACCAAAATAACAGTTTTAATAACAAGTCTAATCTTCGTATGATCTGCCTAAGGGTAGCAGCATATATTTACATACTCAGAATATTTCCGATTTAAAATAATTATCACTGAAACGCTCAAGTTGTTGCCTAGCCACGAACCACTGAACTTTTATTAAAAATAATAAAGCTGTCATGTCACTAGTTTAACAACAAAATAGTAAATCTACGTGCATGGGATTTTTTTGTCAATACAGTAGTTACTCGATATCTGCATTCAGTATGGATTATTTAGTTCAGGACAGAAAGGATATGTTGGAAACTTACATTGAATGCCAAATAGTGGCGGGCCGTGCATCGCGAAGATACAGGTACATTTTTTGGTTAATTTATCCTGAGTTTTCATCTAATTGTTACAATAATTATTTAGGGATCGATATGCAGAGCGACGACATCCGGATTATCGATGATTTCTGCGTATTTACAATACATTTTAACAATTCGGAAGTGTAATAAGAAATCAGACAATAACCCACGTAAAGCCAATTACCAATTGAGAAATTTCGTTAAATACTTTACTTCATTTGCAAGAAAACCCAGGTTTATCAGCAACACAACTAGTTTCAGTAACCGATATTTTAAATATAAGTGTTCGCAAAATAATGAAAATGTATAATTGTAAGCCTTACCGGTGTCATTTTGTCCAAGGCCTCAGAGATGGCGACTATGTGAGGCGCTTAGAGTTTTCGAATTTGATGAATAAAGCTTTAAATATAGATCGTGAAACTTTAAGCCATGTCCTTTGGACGGATAAGTCAAAGTTCACAAATAATACTGTGTTGAATAAGCATAACAGTGTAAGACGGGCAACGGAAAATCCACACTGGGTTTTTTCGAGGAACCACCAAACTGATTATAAAACCAACGTACGGTGTGGGCTATTAGATAATAGATTGCTGTTGCCCGTATTTTTTGAGGAAAATTTAGACGCGACGACTTAACTCGATCACCTAAACTTCCATCTGCACGATTGGTTGGATGATGTTTCACTGAATGTCCGACCTAGGATTATTTTTCAGCACGATGGATGTCAAGCTCACAACAGCAGGATAGTTGTGGTCTATTTGTACGAAGTTTTTGGCCCTAATTATATAGGTACAAATGCCCAAATACGATGGCCTGCAAGGTCACCAGATTTGACTCCCATGGACTATTTTTTATGCGGGGTACATCAAGGACTAGGTCTATTTAGATTTTGGCATAGATCCTGTAGCTATCGTTCAAATTCTACAACAACGGATAAGAGATGCATGTCGGAATGTTGATCGGGAGATTATTCATGCTGCTACGCATAGACAAATTATGGAAAGATTAGAACTTTGCGTTCAGCAAGGGTGGAAAGTGTTCGAGCATCTGATTTGAGATTTGTTATTAAAACTGTTATTTTAATATATTCTTGATTATTTCGTTTATGTATTAAATTAATGTGGTACTATTATTTTTATTTAATTTTTGTTGTTTATAAATTAAGTAAAAAATAAATTTCACAATGCTATTTTCTAAAATCGATGTAACAATTTACAAAAAAATGCCATATCTATTATTTTCATTAAAAGCTTGTACAAATTATAATTTACCTTTAGAAAGAAGAACGCCTAGACGTTTACAAATGATCCATTAGTGTGTGTTGAACCAGCCGATTGAACCCCAGCAAATATGGTACAGGGAGAAAGCCTACTAAACCCGCTATCTGATGCCGTAGTCATATATAGGGTGTCACATTTGAAATTTTCGAGAAAAATTGAGCTTTGTAAAATGTCATGGTAATATCAGATCTTGACGTTTTGCGACGACATGGCAGCATTGTCGTGTTGAATCGGAATAAAATTTAGGACAAACAATTGAATAACTTACAAACCGTTGATCTCAGGCCCCTATTGTGGAGCATCATTTTACTCGTAAAGTGCTCTACCCAAAAATAAAATAAAATATTGGGTGTCCCATTAAAAAAAATACAAGTTTGGTGTGGCACATGGAAACTGATCACTCTGTATACATGAAACTAATTTTCGGTTATGCGGAACAATGGTATACCTATGGATACCAGATTTGACATTTCTACGTAGAGCGGTTGTGAAGAAAGATAATTATGTGATCCTCTCAACTTGTCGGGCCCTATATATATATATATATATATATATATATATATATATATATATATATATATATATATATATATATATATATATATATATATATATATATATATATATATATATATATATAATTGTTTTTAGTTTTTAATTAGATCTTATCTGTAAAATACTCTCTGAAATTTATTGTAAAAATGTGTATATTAAATATATGTGTATTTGACTTACACCCTGGTGTATCCACTGCCTTTTACTGCTGCCTGAGACCTAAATAAATTGTAGCATAAATGAACTTACTCTCAAATCAGGGAGCTTATTAAGCTGGTGGGTTCAAGTCCTATCAAAATTTTTATTATTATTTTCGAAAGTATAGTTAGATCTTTAAAACACTGAATCTGTTGTTTATAAGTCCGAAATATATTTGTTTATTTTTTTAAATTTTGTCAAATATTGCCCTATCTGATTTTAGTTGTTCTTCCAAAATATTTATATATGTATAAAAACAAAATAAAATAAGGCACTAAATTTTCAAATAACACAAAACTTAAACTTTTATTCATAGTAAATCGTCTGACAAATACCTATAAGTACTAACTCTCTATAATTTAACTTATTTAATGAATTTAAAAGCTTTCAAATTCCTAAGAAAGAACTGGCTAGTATGTCGTCTTAATAAAATTTTAAATTTAAACACTTTGTGTTGGAAATTCTTAATCTACTAAACTTGACACAATGGTTAAAGATAACTTTATTCTGCAGAAATTTCACGTATCGTTATTCAATGGATCTTCTAAATGAGGCTGAGCAATGATCCCTGCTGTGAACAGATGGGAAGGCTAGCTCCTTATCATGAATTGTTAATTGAACATGACTGCTTTTAACGTATTGGGACAACTTATATCTGATTTTTGTCACACTTGTGGCTTTAATTAGTTTATATTGATAATCTTTGTACTCGTTATTCTCTGAGATAGTTCGTATGCCACATAAAAACGTAAATATTACGGTTTTTCAAAACTTACAATTTCTTGTCCATTACTTCCTTCCTGCCGTTTCTTCTGCTGCTATTACTTGAAATTCCAAGCCTTGTTATTGTCTCTGCAAAACCTTTACTTCAATATCTCCTATTCAAATCCTTTTTCTAATAAAATTTTCAAATTTGTCTTTTAATTTTACTACCCAAAAATTCCCATCTAATAATTTTATATAAATTTCTACGTCTGTTTTTTTTTACGTCACCAGCGTAACTAACTAAAAAAACTGCTTTATGCCTTCTTCCAAATCAAAATTCATAACAAATTTGTATACAATACTAACCCCCTTCATTATTGCTACAGATACCTAATTTATCATTGTTGTTGCCCTGACAGATTAGTTAACCTATATTTTACATTTTCTGTCTGTTTGACATGTGGTTCTTATGTGTTAACCTATACTATAATTTTGTTGTTAGTTTGACATTTGTCGTAACTGAACAGCTGATCTTATATCTAGGTTAAGGCTATGACATGACATTTTTTACAATTAGCAAATAATATCGTTAATTCTAACTAACAACTAACAATTTTAACAATCTTAAGGAGTCAAAGTTATATCAAGGACAGAAAAAGACTGCATAAAACATGATATAACGTAGTGCGGGTAAATAAAAATGTATGACAAGTTTAATTAGATCGTGTAAGGTATTGTTGTTTGCTAGCTGTTATGTACAGCTAGCAAACAACAATACCTTACACGATCTAATTAAACTTGTCATACATTTTTATTTACCCGCACTACGTTATATCATGTTTTATGCAGTCTTTTTCTGTCCTTGATATAACTTTGACTCCTTAAGATTGTTAAAACTAGCAACAAACACCTTAAAACTATTTTAACAATCTCTATAAAGTAATTTAGACCTTCCTTACCTTATTTAAGCCCATATATATGACGTATTTGGGAATCAATTATGATATGGATTTTTGGCTGCCAAGACATCGTACACAGCAGAAATAAGTTCTTGTTTGTATATATATATATATATATATATATATATATATATATATATATATATATATATATATATATAAACATATACAAATTGAAACTGACCCCGGATATGGGTTCTAGGGGTCCTAGTTTGCGCCAATTTAAAGAAAATTCAAAAGTCGGGATCTCCTCATAAGTGTTTTTTTTTTAAGAAAATTCCCTAAAATAGCACAGTCAATATCATGCTAATAAAAATTCCTTAACATTTTATATGAAATGGTCTTATTTAAAGACGAGAACAACCTAATAAAGTTTAAGGATAAGTACAAGAAATTGCCTTATTTAATTGTTATGTAATTTTTCTTAGCTATTAGATAAGGAACCACTGGGCGTGTCTTTTAATATCTGTATAAAGTGAGCTAAATTGCCCACTTTTAAAGGAAAACTCCTATTTTTAAATGAAATAGGTAAAAACTTATGTCTGTATTTGAGGCTCAGTTTTCATGAAAACCTAATGGTGAAAATCGCATATCGATCTGTATCACCGTTTCAGAGATACGAAGTATTCGTCGAAACTGTGCATTTTTCGGAAGTGGCTATAAGTTTTTTTATTTCTATGAAACATTCCTAAAGGACTTATTCCCGTAAAATTTAATGGTGTAGATTACATTTTTCTTAATTTATATTTTTGTAGTTATAAATATAAAATTTTATTTTTTAAATAAGACACCCAATATATTTTGGCATATTTTAGTAAAGCTTGAAATTATCATTAAAAAAATACACCACACTTGATGTTTTGCACAAATCTTTGCAAAACAGAGTATTCAAACTTTGTTACATATAACTTGTAAAATGCGTCATTTGACAAGTAGCCTCTGGATGACGCAGTGACAAAATAGAGTGCTACTGTTTATTGCTAGCTGTCAAATTTTGAATCATGTGAGAAGGACGCTGCTTGTTTCTTAGTCTTTGTCGAGATTTTGTTCAATTTTCGAACGAAATTTACCACGAAATTTAAAAATTTATAAAAGATGGGACATGATTGTCTGTTTCATATAAGCAAATGAGCATGCAGAGGCTGCGAGCAGCATCCAGAGAGGAAACAACCCTTCAAAGCTATTTCCGCAAGATTGCGACAAAATATTACTGGTCACTTTGAGAAGAAAAGACCTAAAAGATGTGCATCAAGTTAGGATAGGGAGTCGGAAGAATCAGTAGTATAAAATGTTGAAAATAATTAGGGAACCTCAACGCGAAAGTTAACGACATTACTTATGTGTACTGCATACAGGGTGATTCATAAGTGGTGACCAAAAATAAAACCTCATGTTCTTTGAACAATTTTAGAGAGGGTATGTCTTATAAAAAATTCTCCTATAATGCTTCATTAAAAAGATACAGGGTGTTGAAGTTGAATTTCAAAAAATAAAATTTCCCAATTTTTTAAAAAGTAGCACATATATTTTGCTGAAACTTCGCATGTTGTAGGCTGCTATGTAAGGCGCGTATTCTACCATAGCAATTGAATCGGCTAATTTAGCAGTGGCGCGCGTACCCACATGTCATTGGTTATCCCTTAAGAAAAAAACGGGTAAGCCAATGAAATATTTTTTATTTTTCATTTTTTGAATCTTACTTTCATTCGTGAACAAAATGACTCTCCTGATGATTTTCTGTACGACGCTTATTTTACGAGTAAGCAATGAATCAGTTAAGTGTTTTAGAGCACAGTTCATGATTTTTAACCAGTCGTTGTTTGGTAGAAAATCGCAATGATACCCTTTTATCAGGCTTATAGTAATTTATTTATGACAATAAATGTTCAAAAATGCCTCCATTGACCTGAATACACGCACGACATCTTTTTAATATGGAAAATTTAATGTCTTGAGGATTCATTGTTGCTTGAATATGACGAAAAGCATTATTTATCAGTTGTTGTAGCTGCTCTGGTGTATTTATTTGTTCACTGTAGATCAGTCGCTTAAAATCACTCCAAAGATAGAAGTCAAGTGGGTTTAAGTCCGGTGATCTTGCAGGCCAATGTATTGGTCCAGTTCTGCCAATCCATCTTTGATTATAATGTTCATGTAGCCAATTAACAACATTTCGACTATGATGCACTGGTGCACCGTCATGCTGGTACCACATTATACCTCTTGCTGCTAGTTGAATGTCATCTAGAATGTTTTCTACGCGGTTTTCTAGGAGCGCTAAGTACGAAGATTCAGTTAAACGTTGTGGCAGGACTTCCATGAAGAGTGAGCCGTTAAAAATACTCACCATAAATTAATGGAAAATCTATGTTGAAATGTGCGAGTCCTTGTTGCATGTGGATTTTCCAGTGACCAGACATGCTCATTATGAGAATTATAAATACCATTTCTTGTAAATGTTGATTCGTCAGACCAGAAGATTAGATTAGGGAATAAGATATTTTGATTGTTCATTTCCAACATCTATTCACAACGTCGATGCACATTATCTCCAGGTAGAAGGCAATGAACATTCTTTCGATGATATGGATGTAAGGCTTCTCGATGTAAAGTTCTCCAAACAAAGCTTTGAGAATATTGTAACTGCGTGGCAATCCTCCGAGTACTTGTAGAAGGTTGATCCATCACTGCATCCACCACTCTCTCTTCGTCTTCAAATTGTTGTTGTCTTCTACCATTGGCTCTAGCGTCAGGACGTTGTCCAATACCGCACTGCCGAAGTTTTGAAAACGATCGACAAAAAACTCTTGGTGTACGTTGACGGCGATTGGGAAACATACGTTGATATTCCCGACAAGCAGCTAGAGCATTTCCATCAGCATATCCGTAGATAAAAATTATATCTGCATACTCTTCTGTAGTGTACTCCATTATAAGAAAGAGTAGAAAATTTTGCAATTTTATAAAGTTTACCACTTACACCTATTCAAAATAATAATTTGTTAACCTAAATGTCAAGTGACACTTAATGACAACTTTGGCAAACCAGACTACTACTTACTAAAATACAACAAAGATAATCGTCGTACAAAAAATTATCAAGACATTAAATTTTCCATATTAAAAAGATGTCGTGCGTGTATTCAGGCCAATGGAGGCATAAAAGTGTATCATTGCGATTTTCTACCAAACAACGACTGGTTAAAAATCATGAACTGTGCTCTAAAACACCTACCTGATTCATTGCTTACTCGTAAAATAATCGTCGTACAGAAAATTATCAAGAAAGTCATTTTGTTCACAAATGAAAGTAAGATTCAAAAAATGAAAAATAAAAAAATATATAATTGGCTTATCCGTTTTTTTCTTGAGGGATAACCAATGACATGCGGGTACGCGCGCCATTGCTGAATTAGCCGATTCAATTGTTATGGTAGAATACGCGCCTTACATAGCAGCCTACAACATGCGAAGTTTCAGCAAAATATATGTGCTACTTTTTAAAAAATTGGGAAATTTTATTTTTTGAAATTCAAATTCAACACCCTGTATCTTTTTAATGAAGCATTATAGGAAATTTTTTTATGGGACATACCCTCTCTAAAATTGTTCAAAGAACATGGGGTTTCATTTTTGGTCACCACTTATGAATCACCTGTATATGGTTATGTTATGTAGATTTGGCTTCGAATCAGCTATACGAAAAATATAATAAACATAAAGTTATTTTATTTTCTCTTGTTACAGGTTGTAAATATGTGAGAATAATGGCGACAATCGATAGTGGAACAGAGACATTGTTTTCTGACGATTCGCCATGTGAACTGATCGGATCCCCAAGTGGCTGCTCCGGAGATGAGTTGGAACACCATCAGGAGTACAATCGAGCAGACATCAATGGCCGACTGGCTCCTCCAAATATACAGCCTTACAGCGGGGTACTAGAAAAGGTAGGATGCAATAGTATTAAAACTACAAAAAAGTTTATGATCTAATTAGATGGTTTAGTATATAAAAAAAGTAAGAGAAATTTAATGAATGCTTTAATGCACAATTATTTATACCAATCGTCTGCAGTAGCAAGAATACCTAAAAATCTATTTACGTTATAACATAACAAACCGAACTCAAGTTTCTGTTAAATATATATATATATATATATATATATATATATATATATATATATATATATATATATATATATATATATATATATATATATATATATATATATATATAATTTCAACAACACACCACGAGTGCTTACAGCCTAAATACTATCGTACCGTGGGTGTCGACAAGGAGGAAAGAGGCAACTTGTTAATTCTGGACTTGAAGGTTTGGAGGTTCGGGGGAGAAGGAAAAACATGTGCCGGCAAGGAGTTCCACAACTTGGAAGTCTCGGGACAAAAGAGCGGGCATAAAAAGATGTTCTATGTCTGATCACCTGGGCAGTAAAAGGGTGCATTCGCTCTGTTCCCCAGGTAGATCTGTTGGGGGCAGCAGGTGGAGGAACTATAGAAGAAAGCTCCTCTGAGCAGTGCCCATGCAGATATCTATAAAAGAGAGAGAGAGAGGGGTCACCAACGGCACGTCGGTGGGCAAGGGATGGCAGCCTTTGGGTGAGGGTAGGGTCACCGATGAGACGTATAGCTCTCTTTTGAATGGAGTCCAGTATAGCGAGAGTAGAAGCGGCAGCAGCACCTAGATGTGGGAGCAGTATTCGAGGTTTGGTCTTATTTGTGAAGTATATAAAGTATAGAGATTAGCTGGTGAAAAATATTTGCGAGCCTGGAAAAGGAAACCTAATTTCTTAGCAGCCGCTTCTGCAATTGATGTGACATGTTGGTGCCAATTGAGATTTCGATCCACAGAGATGCCAACAAGTGAAAAGGACACATTACTTTGAATAACTTGGTTGTTTATTGTGATGGGTCTAGGGCTGGTGTATCTCTTATGAGAAAGAAAGCAAGGCTGTGATTTGGTGGGGTTGAATTGTACAAGATTTCTATTTCCCCAGTCTAATATTTTTTGGAGATCCGCGGAGATAGAACCCTCCATGAGTCTGCGATCCTCATCTAGTTGGGCTAAAGAGACAAGCTTAGTGTATTGTATATTGGAGTGGAGGGTGCTGTCGTCCGCGTAACTGTGAACTGGGTTGGATGTGCTAGAGAGGAGGTCATTGATGTGGAGAAGAAACAAAGTAGGGGCTAAAGATGAACCTTGAGGAACTCCTGCATTAATTGGATACAGTTTAGAGAAATGGCCATCCACGACAATAGAAATGCTCCGGTTGGAGAGGAAATTTGCTGTCCACGTACAGAGTTTTGGTGATAGGCCATAGGCCGGTAGTTTATTACGCAGCGCTGCGTGCCAGACCTGGTGGAATGCTTTGGATATGTCTAGAGCAACAATCTTGGATTCGCCGTGTTGTTCCATAGACTTGTTCCAAGAATGGGTGACAAAGGAAAGGAGGTCGGCAGTTGATCTGCGCTGACGAAATCCATACTGCCTGTCGTGGATTAGAGTGTGTTTTTCAAGAAATTTTAGTAATTCGGTGTTTATATAGTTTTCCATCCCTTTAGAGATGACTGAAAGGAGAGAAATAGGCCTGTAGTTGATAGGAAGCGCTTTCTATCCTTTCTTGGGGACGGGTTGTACTCGAGCAGTTTTCCAGTTACTAGGGAAAATGCCTCTATTGTAAGATGTCTGAAACAGACGAGTCAGGACAGGAGCAAGTTCTGGTGCGCATTTTTTTAAAACAATTGCTGGGATCTTGTCAAGACCAGAGGCTTTCCTGGTATTAAGAGAAGAGAGCATCTTTCGTACCTTTCTAGTTTTGAAAATGATATCCGTCATTTTATGCGCGACATTGGGGACTGTTGGTGGTTGAACATTCGGAGGTGGGTTAAGAGTACAATTGCCGACGAACAACGAGGCAAAAAGTTCAGCCTTGTCCAGGGCGGTAGAAACAATTTCATCCCCTGAGACAAGAGGTAGGAACGTGCTCTTGCAGAAATTATTCCCAATAGATTTAGCAAGAGTCCAGAAGGGTTTGCTGCCGCTGGAGCTTAAGAGGACTTTGTTTTTGATGTGGCTATTAAACGAGTTTTTTTGCCTCAGAAAGAATGCGGACATAGCGGTTTCTTGCGTCGTTAAATGCTTGACGGTTTTCTTAACTGGGATTGTGTAGAAGCTTTTTGTGCGCTTTGACCTTTTCAAGTCTGGCCTTGTCACAGGATTTAGAGAACCAGGGCTTTTAAGTGGCTGCAGAGGTTTTCTGTGTACGTGGAATAAATAATTCCATGCCAGCTTGGATAGTTTCGGTGACGTTTTTTGAGATATCAGAGGGGCCAAGATGAGAGAAGCAGACAGACCCCCATAATAGGAGGAAAAATAATCTTGCATTTCGTCCTAGTTCGCGGAGTTGTAGTGCCAAACGATACATGGTGTGATGACTGTGTGACCTCGGGTTGCATTGCGCAGGAAGCAGTGACCATGCCGTGGTTTGAGCGACCCAGGGGGCGGTGACTGATATCTTATAGCAGTCAGGATTTGTAGTAAGAAAGAGATCCAAGGGATTTGAGCTGTGTGTTGGGATACGAGGAAAGTAAGTAGGTTGCTGAACCATATTGGCTAAAGAATTGCTGACTGCAAAGGCCCCCGCTGCTCTTCCTTGTGGATCGGTTTTTGAAGATCCTAGCCATTCCTTATTATGGACATTGAAGTCACCAAGAATAGTGACCTCGGAGGAAGGATATTCAGAAATCAGATGGTCGCTTTTTTCAGAAAGGTAGTCAAAGAGCTGGGCAAAGTTGTTGTCAGAAGGTGACCGGTAAATGCAACAGATGAATTTAGTTGCAGCCCTGAGAGAGAGTTTTATCCATAGTATGTCTTTTCTTCCAGCTTCTAAATTGGGGAGTCTGGTGCTGGGTAGATTGCTACGGACGTACGCGCACACGCCTCCATGTAATCTAAAAGAAGTAAGGAGCTCATACCCCGGGAAATTAAGGTGATTAGTGGCTGTTTTGGCACTTATTTGAGTTTCGGTCAGGAAGAGTTGGGGTCTATTAGCCTGGAGGAAATGGTGGACGGAGTTCAGGTTAGAATTTAGGCCACATATATTCGAGAAGGATATTGTAAATCTCGATACTGGGGCCCCCTGTACACCACTCTCCCGGAGATCCGAATGGAGGGGTTTTTGCCTCCGGAATCTTTTGTACAAGGAGGAGCCATCATCATTTTTGTTTATAAGAGCAACCGACTCATACACCAGAACCGGAAACGTCCGTTGGGACTTCAACGGCCCCTTGATGCAAGGTGTGGTATCTCCTCAGGCGTGAAAAAATCCTTTACTATCACGTAAAGGAAAATTCCACTACCACCTACCATATTGCAAGTATACCACACCAGCCAACTATTAAAGAGCTGACCAGCTTTGGAACTTGCTTGAATACACAGACTTCCAAAAATTTTAATAAAATTTATAAATATTGTGTGTCTATGTTATAAAATAGAGACTGTACCACCAACTACCAGTTTTATAAATTGTCAGCCCTGGCCCATTTCTTCCCTAATATAATGACAATGTATGTAAGGCTACAGGTATTCTCACCATAATTAGAACCGCAGACTAGCTTCGCTTCAATTAGAACTCGTCAGTGCGATATACTAACTATAGCGAGAACACACCTATAAAGTAATACGTCTATGGTAGACCGCCTCCTAGAACATTGTGAAATGTACGACAGGGTCGCCATCTCGGTGCAGAACCAGATAGTATGTTAACACAAAATGTTAGAAAATAGAGACTGTGTACAACCAACCAACAATTTTGTAAATTGTCTGCCCTAGCCCATTTATTCCCTAATATAATGACAATGTATGTAGTGCTAGATGTATTCTCACCATAATTAGAACCGCAGACTGGTTTCGCTTTAATTAGAGCTCGTCGGTACGATATACTAATTACAGCCAGAACACACCTATAAAGTAATACGGTTATGGTAGTCAGCCTCCTAGAACAATTGTGAGACCCTGTCGTACATCTCACAATGTTCTAGGAGGCTGGCCACCATAGCCGTACTACTTTATAGGTGTCTTCTCGCTGTAGTTAGTATATCACCCTGACGAACGCTAATTAGTGCGAAACCGATATGCGGTTCTAATTATGGTGAGAATACAGCTAGCCTTACATACATTGTCCCTATATTAGGGCAAAAATGGGCCAGGTCTTATAATTTACAAAGTTGGTTGCGCACGGTCTCTATTTTATAATATTTTGTGTTAATTGGAGCTGTCGTGACAACATACTACCTGGTTTCGCACCGAGATGGCGACCCTGTCGTACATCTCATAATGTTCTAATATTAAGGAGTTATAAATTTATAATCTATTAGTAAGTTGAGAATATTTACAAACATCAAGACGTACATGTGTACGTCTTGATGTAAGCATTCCTTAACTCATTTATGCCATCGATACGCATACTAAGGATCTAAAAGGCCGTGTAATACCGACGGACTTGTTAATAATAATAATAAGGTAAACATGTCATGATCTATTTGAGCTTATAGTTAACTATCTGCAAGCAACAAGTAATAAATTTCCATTTCCGACGACAATGTAGCTTGCATGTATTTCTTATTTCTCGCAATATAGGCGTGTTACCTATTACGAGTTTAGATCTCTTGTTGCTTCAGTAATGATTACTGTAAGCAGTCTACCGTGCTAATTACCACATGCAATAATTATCTGTCAAAGAGCGATTTAATAGCTTTTTGACGCTAAATTTGTTATGGTTATCAAAACGACTAATACAGTTATCATATTATGAAAAATCGGATTACCTTACATCTGGGTTTATAAAAATAGAAATTCCATATTCTAATAAACGATTTAATTGCAACCATTTACCACATATACCTTTAATAAAGTATACTTCAACATTTATGGTTTCCTTCGTGCACGACAGACATTAAATTTTAATTTTACACTACATGTTTGCTGCTTGTTTTATTATTTGTAATATATTAATTTTATGTATGTAGGGAATCCAATCCCAAGAATTCGGGATCCCGGTATCCCGTTTAAATCAGACAATCTCGCGATTATGTACCTAATTATGGAGTTCATGATTTAAGCGTAGCACGTACCGACAATTGAAGCAACAGCACAGCGTCAAGCATACACAATCACTTATCAGTTGGTTCCTTCGCTCAAATGAGTCGACATTTGTGATTTCCCGAATTATCTCATCCCGCATAAGTATTAACAGAAATCTTGGAACGCACAAGAATAACCGCCGAAACTTTATGCACCTAAGATATGAATTTAAAAAAGAACTGGGCGCAGCAAGTGCGTTATGGTAGTGAATTCTCATGAAGTGATCTGGCACCAAACTTTGTGTTTAATTAAATGCTTTTTTTCCTTTTAACAGAGATATCGGATTTTTGGTATGTAACTTAATTTTTATAACGTAAATCTACGTATCCAATTTGGTTACCATAGGTTTGTTGTTTTCGGAGATATAAAATTTTTTCGAAGGAAAACCCAAAATTTTCCTGGAAAGCTGTGTCCTATTTTTCTGGCTAACGAATTTATCCAACCCACTTCAAAAAGGAAGATACCTACTCCCAAAATCAATCAAAATCGACCCATTATTTTTTGAGTTGTCGGTGTGGTATATATATATATATATATATATATATATATATATATATATATATATATATATATATATATATATATATATATATATATATATATATATATATATATATATATATATATATATATATATTCACAGTTGAAGATGCAAAAACGCAATTCACTCATTCCGATAAGAAATGTGCTGATAGTCAGTGTTTTGTTGGGTGGTAAACAAAAAATTGACTATCGGAACATTTCTTATCGGAATGAGAGAAATGCGGTTTATTATTTCAGTTTTTCGATCGGTGTGATACTTGATAGTACTACCGAAAATTAATTTCACAATGGTGTATTCTGTAGAAGAAAAAGTTGAAGTAATTACTCTTTTTTTCAAAAAGGATGACTGTGCCAACCGTTCCGCAAATTTAATGAACAACATCCGAACAGACATGTTAACAGAAAATACATTTTGGAGTTAGTGGTTCAGTAGTAGTAGCCAACAAAAAACGGGATCCTGAACGTGAATTTCCGGTTAGAAATGAGATTACTGAGATTGTAGTTTTAGGACAAATTGCTGCAGACCCAACTTTGAGCACGAGAAAATTGGCCACTGTTTCAAACATCAAAAGAACAACTATTCAGCGAATATTGAAGCATCATAAATTTCACCCGTATAAAATTCATCTTGTACAACAACTGAATAAAGATGATTTTGTTCGGCGGCTGGAGTTTTGTGAAGTTATGACTGCACGAATAGCTGATAACGGGAACTTTCTGTTCAATATATGTTTTTCAGACGAGTGTACGTTTTTATTAAACTCTACAGTCAATCGACATAATTGTTGTTATTGGGCAGATAATAATCCAAGAAATTTTCACGAAGTCCACACTCAAACTCCACAGAAATTGAATGTTTGGACTGGCATTTTTGGATACCGTTTAATCGGACCAATTTTTCTTGATGGCAATTTGAGTGGCGAAACGTATTTGGAGTTACTAGAAGATATTGTTTACCCTCTATTAATTGACGTTGTTGAAAATAATGATCGCTATCAAGAAAATCAATTCGTGTTTCAAAAAGATGGAGTTCCTCCGCATTTTTCACAACGCGTTACGGAGTTTTGGAACAGAGAGTTTCTAGAGCAATGGATGGGACGTAAAGGTGATATTGAGTGGCCCCCTAGATCACCGGATTTAACTCATTTAGACTTCTTTATATGGGGCCATTTAAAGAGTAGAATTTTCGCAACAGAACCGGAGTCTCTGGAAGAATTACGACGACGAATTGTTGACGAATGCCGTCTAATAACTCCACAAATGCTCCAGAATGTCAGAGCTCGTTTTGAACATAATTTGTACTTTTGTATGGAAGCTGGTGGACAACAATTTGAACACTTACTTAACTGAGTAAACATTTTTCAACGTTTGGTTTTGTTTTTTAGTTTTTTTAACGAAAAATTGACTAATTAGTGCATTTCTTATCACAATGAATGAAATACGTTCTTGCAACTCCAACTGTGAATAATTGTTAAACAAGTTAATAAAACTTCCAAAAAAAGTAGTGTGCTGAATTCAGAAAAGAAAGAGCTTTCAAATGACGTAACACTCGACCCATGTTCCCTATTTAAAAGATAAGGGTTGTTATCACCACCCTTAAGGGGTTGATGTGACAAAGTTGAGTTTTATGTCAAAACATATCCCCCTCAATATTAAAATTGAGGTATTTTAGCGTTTCTTAAAAAAAATATCTCTGGACGCAAATCGGTCTGTTTCGTTTTCAATGCGCCATCCTGTATGTATATATATATATATATATATATATATATATATATATATATATATATATATATATATATATATATATATATATATATATATATACCTTATCTTAAGAGCTACAGAGTCACTTAAATGGACAAAGCTTCTCAAATAACCCTTCCGATCTCTAATATGTCACCGGAAATCGCATTGCGCGACAAATGACGGAGGTGTAGACATGACCTCATTTTTCTCAAATTGAACCATAATGAGATTTTCTCAGGGATTCTTAGCATCTCGACCGACCTTTGCGATCACGCTATTTCTTCTCTAACGTCATGTATTCTATGGATAACTGGACCACGGATCTGATCGATCACGGTAATCGGGAACAATAGCCAAGTTTATCTCCCAAGTTACAGAGGTTATGGTTAAATGTACAAAGTTGCGCAAATAACCCTTCCCATCTCTAATCTGTCACCGGAAATTCTATTGCGCAAGAAATGTCAGTGGTGAACGTGTCGCCACCTAGTTGCGGAACCAAGTAGTATGTTGTCACGCCAGCTCCAAATAACACAAAGTGTTAAAAAATAGAGACTGTATACAACCAACTAACAATTTTAGTAAATTGTCAGCCCTGGCCCATGTCTACCCTAATATAGGGACAAAGTATGTAAGGCTAGATGCATTCTCACAACAATTAGAACCGGAGCTGGCGTGACAACATACTACCTGGTTCCGCAACTAGGTGGCGACACGTTAACCACTCACTTAGTGTTGGAAGGCTGGCCATCATAGCCGTATTACTTTATAGGTGTATTTTTGCAGCAATTAGTATGCCGTACTGACGAGCTCTAATTAGAGCGAAACCGGTCTACGGTTCTAATTGTTGTGAGGATGCATCTAGCCTTACATACTTTGTCCCTATATTAGGGTAGATATAGGGCTGACAATTTACTAAAATTGTTAGTTGGTTATATACAGTCTCTATTTTTAGTGAATTTTCTTTAAAAAAAATCACTAATGAGGAGATCCCGACTTTTGAATTTTGAAAAAATTTCTTCAAATGAGCGCCAATTAGGCCCCCAGAACACATATCCGGGGTCAGTTTCAATTTTTATATGTTTATATATATTTATATATATATATATATATATATATATATATATATATATATATATATATATATATATATATATATATATATACATATACATATATATATATATATATATATATATATATATATATATATATATATATATATACATATACATATATATATATATATATATATATATATATATATATAGATATATATATATATATATATATATATATATATATATATATATATATATATATATATATATATATATATATATATATATATATATGTATGTATCACACCGATAACTCAAAAAATATTGGGCCGATTTTGATTAAATTTGGTGAATACCTTCCTTTTGCAAATGGCTTCAATAAGTTTGTTAGTCAGGAAAATCGGCCCAGGTTTTCCCGGAAAATTTTGTGTTTTCTTTCAAAAAAAATATATATCTCAGGAATTAACAAAGTAAGGGCAACCAATTTGGTATGCTCATTTATATCGTTATAGGTGAGCCACCTACCAAAATTTAGCTCTGTAGGTCAAAAGACAAAAAAAGTTATGGGCATTTAAAGAAAAATAAATTGGGGTTTTCCTCAAAACGTCAAAGTGATAATTTAAAACGTCAAAATTCTCAACATTTAGGCACAGAACTTGAATCTAATACGAACTATGGAAAGAAAATGTCTCAAGAAGAATGTTTTACAAACCCTGCAGTCTTAGATTCAACCGTCATTGTCCTTCATTTTATTAAAATATTTCCAGAACATTCATTTCAAATAGACCCTTTCTCTGATGCTTTAGCTATAGAGTTTATCGTTAATAGTATATAATTTTTGTCGAATTTTCGTAAAAATCAATAAAGTTCAATATATCCGTTATTATACAAGATATAAAAAAATATTGTATACATTAATTATAGTGTGTCTTGCGCTACATCTTAAAAAATTATTTCTACAATCACAGGGTGGCCCATAAGTCGTTGGTGATACAAATATATTTTTTTTACTCGAAAACGCCTTATGTTTTTGCATTTTTCATCGAAATATAATGCATGTTTGTAAGTTAAGAAATTATGGACGCAGCAAGTGCGTTATGGTAGCGAATTTTGATTAAATGCTTCATATTTGAAAAGCTCAATTCGCTATTAACCTATAAGGTTGACCAAGAAACGGATTTTTTCGGTTACTTTCGGAAATTTTTGTACGTTTTCAAACAATAAAGTTATTTTGATGAAACATGGCATATTGTTTTTACAATATATGTTATACTGGTAATCAAATTTGATGCCTGCTTTCTGAAAAAAAAAACACATATTTGCTGTTAAATTTTTTTGTATGAAAATTCATTACCATAACGCACTTTCTGCGTCCCGAAGTTTTTTAACACTTTGTCTTATTTGGAACTGGCGTGACAACATACTACTTGGTTCCGCAGCTAGGTGGCGACACGTTCACCATTCACTTAGTGTAGGGCTCATAAATTTGTGGACCAGAAGATTAAAGGAGGTCTTCGACCTCGTAGTTTCACTACACAATAAACAAACCTTGGGTCTTCGACGACAATTTAACTTCGGACTAGTTCGTTTACCTAGACATGATATAAATACATTGTAGCTAGTAGTTTAATTTAAGGAATTTTTCTTCCTCTGAAGATGTTGACATGGTCAACGAAACGATCGTAAGGTCTCTGAAAGATGTTGTGGTGATTTGGGTTCTCCAAGTGTACTTATTAGTGCTCATCACAGGTTCCAGTTTTCACATAGTGTACCAGCTCATGACAAATAAATCTATCTATCTATCGATCTACCTACAAAGCTGGATATACTAAATCATTTAGTCGTTAATAGTTTTGTGATCAACAGAATATCACATCGTTTGAGTAACATATCACATTGACAGAAAAAAATAGTATGTTTTGGAGTGAATTGTTTAAGAAGATCAGCTACTTAAATTTAATTTGTGCAGAGAAACGGATATCATCGGCATGTTATCCATCAATCACAAATTAAATGTGTCATAAATAGGTAGAAACGGGTCCAGTGATATGCTTAAGAGATAAATTTAGTAATTATGTATTACAAAACTTATGAAAATGTACTATTATAAGGAACTTGCTGCGTTGAGAGTTTTATCAAGTTATATCGACGTGTTGGAGGATTTAAAAAAAATCGGTTCGCTTTTCCTCAATTTATTTTATAACTTAGGCGTACCCTGTATAGATTCAACTATTGATTATATTATGTTATTAGTGAGTTAAAAAATACCCTGAAATAATATCTTTTTAAACGTGAAGTTATAACGGCAAACGACAAGTCAGTAAAAACCTTTGTATTTGTCTTGTGTTCGTGTTACTGAATTATACGCCTGATAAACTTAAAACACTAAGTGAGTAGCGAACGTGTCGCCACCTAGTTCGGAACCAAGTACTTGTTGTCACGCCCGCTCCAAATAATACAGAGTATTAAAAACAGAGACGGTATACAACCAACTAACAATTTTAAAAAATTGTTAGCCCTGGCCCATTTCTACCCCAATATAGGGACAAAGTATGTAAGACTAGATGCATTCTCGCAACAATTAGAACCGTAGACCGGTTTCGCTCTCATTAGAGCTCTTCAGTACGGCATACTAATTGCAGCAAAAATGCACCAAAAATAACACGGCTATCGTATAGCCAGTCTTAAAACACTAAGTGAGTAGCGAACGTGTCGCCACCTAGTTCGGAACCAAGTACTTGTTGTCACGCCCGCTCCAAATAATACAGAGTATTAAAAACAGAGACGGTATACAACCAACTAACAATTTAAAAAAATTGTTAGCCCTGGCCCATTTCTACCCCAATATAGGGACAAAGTATGTAAGACTAGATGCATTCTCGCAACAATTAGAACCGTAGACCGGTTTCGCTCTCATTAGAGCTCTTCAGTACGGCATACTAATTGCAGCAAAAATGCACCAAAAATAACACGGCTATCGTATAGCCAGTCTTAAAACACTAAGTGAGTAGCGAACGTGTCGCCACCTAGTTCGGAACCAAGTACTTGTCACGCCCGCTCCAAATAATACAGAGTATTAAAAACAGTATGCCGTACTGAAGAGCTCTAATGAGAGCGAAACCGGTCTACGGTTCTAATTGTTGCGAGAATGCATCTAGTCTTACATACTTTGTCCCTATATTGGGGTAGAAATGGGCCAGGGCTAACAATTTTTTTAAATTGTTAGTTGGTTGTATACCGTCTCTGTTTTTAATACTCTGTATTATTTGGAGCGGGCGTGACAACAAGTACTTGGTTCCGAACTAGGTGGCGACACGTTCGCTACTCACTTAGTGTTTTAAGACTGGCTATACGATAGCCGTGTTATTTTTGGTGCATTTTTGCTGCAATTAGTATGCCGTACTGAAGAGCTCTAATGAGAGCGAAACCGGTCTACGGTTCTAATTGTTGCGAGAATGCATCTAGTCTTACATACTTTGTCCCTATATTGGGTTAGAAATGGGCCAGGGCTAACAATTTTTTAAATTGTTAGTTGGTTGTATACCGTCTCTGTTTTTAATACTCTGTATTATTTGGAGCGGGCGTGACAACAAGTACTTGGTTCCGAACTAGGTGGCGACACGTTCGCTACTCACTTAGTGTTTTAAGACTGGCTATACGATAGCCGTGTTATTTTTGGTGCATTTTTGCTGCAATTAGTATGCCGTACTGAAGAGCTCTAATGAGAGCGAAACCGGTCTACGGTTCTAATTGTTGCGAGAATGCATCTAGTCTTACATACTTTGTTCCTATATTGGGGTAGAAATGGGCCAGGGCTAACAATTTTTTTAAATTGTTAGTTGGTTGTATACCGTCTCTGTTTTTAATACTCTGTATTATTTGGAGCGGGCGTGACAACAAGTACTTGGTTCCGAACTAGGTGGCGACACGTTCGCTACTCACTTAGTGTTTTAAGACTGGCTATACGATAGCCGTGTTATTTTTGGTGCATTTTTGCTGCAATTAGTATGCCGTACTGAAGATCTCTAATGAGAGCGAAACCGGTCTACGGTTCTAATTGTTGTGAGAATGCATCTAGTCTTACATACTTTGTCCCTATATTGGGGTAGAAATGGGCCAGGGCTAACAATTTTTTTAAATTGTTAGTTGGTTGTATACCGTCTCTGTTTTTAATACTCTGTATTATTTGGAGCGGGCGTGACAACAAGTACTTGGTTCCGAACTAGGTGGCGACACGTTCGCTACTCACTTAGTGTTTTAAGACTGGCTATACGATAGCCGTGTTATTTTTGGTGCATTTTTGCTGCAATTAGTATGCCGTACTGAAGAGCTCTAATGAGAGCGAAACCGGTCTACGGTTCTAATTGTTGCGAGAATGCATCTAGTCTTACATCTGATAAACTTAGTTATGCTTTGTAACACGTACAGTCACCAAAACAGTGCTTGTCTTGAAAATGGTAATCAATATTGAATCATGCATTAAGTATCAACGACAAAAACAAAAGGAAGCAGACCAAGCAAACTGCACTGGATGCAGGGTTGTTTGCTTGCGATGAGAATAAATAAATACAGTGATAGGTTCCTCGCATGACTCACCGTTGAGATCACCGCTGAATATGGTATGTTTGAACAACCATACGAAGAAATAAATCCACTTTAACATAACAGTTACTGTTTATATCGTATTTTGCAATTAAAATTAGCAAAAGGGAAGTATGTACGAACGCGTTTGGTATTATCTCTGATGTATATATTATGGAAAAATATATAAACATAGGTATTTGAACTCCTATACCCATGCTTAAAATCAGCTACACGTACACTTAACTCAAACTATTATCGAGGACCATCCTAACATAATGTAAAGATTGATGATTTTAAACTTTCACGGCCGGTGTTGCTTGGAACGGTAAATAATTTCCGGGCTGTTTTGCCATGGTCGAACTCACTTGGTGGGTTACTAGAGGTTTCGGCAATCAAAGCTGACAGTGTATTCGGTAGCTAGGCTGAAACCAAGCAGACAGCGCTTTTTTCCGCTCAGGGCTCGTCCGGGGCCTTGCCGCCCCGATAGTACTGCAACCTTTGGTTGATTGTGCATACCCTTAGTCTTACTCCTCCTATTCCAAAATCACTGTGCCTTGAACTAGTATGCACAGCGATTGGTTGGGTGAAGTTTTACATTGCCCTGTGTCTGGTCTAGACTGACCGTAGATCAGTTGTCTTTTGCGGTCCCCTTCTTATGCAGGTGTTTCTTGACCGTCATGTGTCCCGTCAAGAGACCTGTTGTGTTTCTGAGCTGTCCTCTGCTCCACAGCTCTCTTTGGACTGGGTTTGTCAATTATTGACTTCCCATGTCTGAGCCCTGGACAGTCTGCCCAGTACACCTTGTGTTGGTTTCTGACCCAGAACTTAATGGATCCCCTGGCAGTGCTCTTTGTCACGCCCAGAGGAGCCGGTTCTGGTCGCATAAATGATTCTGCTAACCCTCTCTTCGAGAGACTGTCAGCTTCTTCATTGCCTTTGACCCCCGAGTGACCCGGCACCCAGATGAGGGTCACCTCATTCTGTCCAGCCAGGTCGCTCGTCTCGTCTCGGCACTCACTCACCAGCCAGTAATTTACCCGTGGGCTACTTAGTGCCTTAAGGGCTGCCTGGCTGTCTGTGGCTATGAAGATCCGCTTGTTGGTGTAGTCCCTCCTCTTTTTCTCCCGCACACAGTGCAGGATGGCATACATTTCGGCCTGAAATGGCCGTTGCATGGACTCCGAGGGAAATACTATGACTTACCCTCGGTCCTTCCGAGTAAACACCTGCCCCCGTCCCACGCTCCCCGCCGGATTCGTCCGTGAACCAGACGAGCGGGTCCCGTGGTATGCCCGGCGTCTCCTCCCGCCATGCCTCGCGGTCGGGGATTTCCACTGTAAAGTTGTTGTCTCTGCAGATTCGCGGGCTCGCGAAGTCTGACCTCATTTCAAGCATGGGCTCCTTCATGATCTCCTGAATTTTTCAGTGGCCCTTGAAGCCTGGGTTGATCTTCAGTCTACCATTGCAGGCTAGTGTGTATAGTCCTAGCCTGGCCTCCCCCATAATAACTAAGTGTGTGTGAGGGGGGGGGGGCAGATCCAGCAACACCTCCATGGCGGCTGTTGGGGTTGAAGACATGGCCCCTGTGAAGCCTAGGCAAGCCATCCTTTGGATCTTGACTAGTTTTTGTTTGGCACTGGATTGTGTCACCTTAGGCCACCAGACCAGAGCCGCGTATGTTAACGATGTTATGACCAACCTTGTATACAGTCAGTGGGCCATACTAGGTCTTAGTACACACGTTTTTTCATATAGCCGCCTAGTGACGGCTAAGGTCATGACTGCTTTACGAAGTATTTTTCCAATGTGACCATTCCAGGTAGACAGCTCTTTGGTAACTGTTCTTAAATTTGTGGATGATCCAAGCGCCTGTCGTGATTGATTGCCCATACCAGGCAGGGATGTCGTTGTAGATGACGTCACCATTATTGATTTTTCCAATGGTATGTACGTTGTCAGAAGTTGTATAATAATTTATATTTTAAATTGCTGAAAGCCGGGCTTGATTTAATTAAAACCGCATATATCCGTCATTCCTCCAGCCGGGTTTTGAGATAGTGAAACCTCACCGGCAACGAATTTTCAGAGCTAGTTGAATCCTAGGCAATCATTTGCAGGCATAAATAGAGGCAAATGTGTTTATAACAAAAACATAAACTCGCCCTATGAGCGAAGCATAGTCCTACCGCCCCATAGCCACACATCCTTTCTCCTAGAGACCATGTAGAAAGCATTAGATCAATACATTACCAACCCTCAACAGAAAACGGGTTCATGCACGACAATTCGCCTATCAAATCGACATTAGATGCCCTGCAGTGTTTAGTGAGGGGTATAGAAAAAACTCCCGTAGCCAAGGAGGTAGCCCTCAGTGCATTCATTGACATAAAGTGTGCCTTTGAAAACACATCATATCAATCCACCAAATGGACCCTACAAGAAAGGGAAGGGTAATTTCCCACTGTAGAAATGGGGGAAAAGCCGTGTCATTACGGCTACTACAAATTAAACCAACGCAATAGTGAGGACGTCAAAAGGTTGTCCTCGGGAAGGATTGCTTCATCTCTGCTATGGTAGCTTATAACAACATTGAGCGGAACAGGATTTACAGTCCAATGGTATGCAGATGATATTGTCATAACAGCAAAGGGCAAGCATGGTGCTGCAATATCCAGCCTAATGCAAACAGCCCCAAATCCAGTAAGGAACAAATGTGAGACAGAGGAGCTTAATGTCCCATTCACAAACAGAATAAAACTAAATTTTAAAGCTCCTACTCTGAATTGAAGACAGATACAGTTGTCAATTAAGTTAAATGTTTAATGATCATCTTAGAGGAAAACCTGAACTGGAACACGCACTTGAAAAAACTCTTTTGAAAACCACAATGTCAGTCTGTGGACTCGTAGGAAAGTCATGGGGGCTGAATCCCAGGATGGTATATTGGATATATCAACCTGTGGTTTAACCCATGGTCACATAGGCATCTATAATATGGTGGCCAAAAACGAAACAGGCCTCAGCACCAAGGCAACTGCAAACATTGCAGAGGTGATTTGTCTTGACAAAACGGGGGCTATGGCATCATGTCCTACAGCTGCAATGGATCCAATGCTGAATCTGACTCCACTGCGGATATTGGCAACGAAGGAAGTAGCACTTGGTGCCTCTAGACTATTTCAAGCAGGCAACTTTAAACCAGGAGACTTAGTTTCTATCAGGGCATCAAGACATTGAATGAAATGAGAAAGCAGATAGCGGTGCAAAAAGGGACAACACCATTCTATGGTCCAGTGCCCTATTGTAGATTAACAAAAAGCCATGTACGTAATGAACTCGGTACTGGCGAGTGTATCACCATAATAACAGAAAAGTTTAAAAGGTTCTTTGAATTGAAGAGAAATCACACGACTTTTCATAGGACACTCCCAAATAATATATTACCTTATGAAGATGGGTAAGATGGACAGTGAAAGCTGCCAGGTCTAGTACTCAGTGAACAATCTACAATCTAATTAATTAAAACCGCCACCTCGTTTATGATTTCTGGGATATCACTGTATTTGAAGGCATCTCTACTGATTTGTCACCGAAATTATCCGAGCTGGCATGGAGTTATTTATTCCACGTACACAGAAAACCTCTTCAGCCACTCAAAAGCCCTGGTTCTCTAAATCCTGTGACAAGGCCAGACTTGAAAATGCTTCTACACAATCCCTGTCAAGAAAACCGTCAAGCATTTAACGACGCAAGAAACCGCTATGTCCGCATTCTTTCTGAGGCAAAAAACTCGTTTAATGACCACATCAAAAACAAAGTCCTCTTAAGCTACAACGGCGGCAAACCCTTCTGGACCCTTGCTAAATCTATTGGGAATAATTTCTGCAAAAGCACGTTCCCACCTCTTGTCTCAGGGGATGAAATTGTTTCTACCGCCCTGGGCAAGGCTGAACTTTTTGCTTCGTTGTTCGCCAGCAATTCTACTCTCAACCCACCCCCAAATGTTCAACCACCAAAGGTCCCCAATGTCGCGCATAAAATGACGGATATCATTTTCAAAACTAAAAAGGTACGAAAGATGCTCTCTTCTCTTAATACCAGGAAAGCCTCTGGCCTTGACGAGATCCCAGTAATTGTTCTCAAAAAATGCGCACCAGAACTTGCTCCTGTCCTGACTCGTATATTTCAGATATCTTACAATAAAGACATATTCCCTAGTAACTGGAAAACTGCTCGAGTACAACCCATCCCCAAGAAAGGATCCAAAGCACTTCCTAGCAACTACAGGCCTATTTCTCTCCTTTCAGTCGTCTCTAAAGTGATGGAAAAGTATATAAACACCGAATTACTAAAACTTCTTGAAAAACACAGTCTAATCCACGACAGGCAGTATGGATTTCGTCAGCGCAGATCGACTGCCGACCTCCTTTCTTTTGTCACCCATTCTTGGAACAAGTCTATAGAACTACACGATGAATCCCAGATTGTCGCTCTAGACATATCCAAAGCATTCTACCAGGTCTGGCACGCAACGCTGCTTAATAAACTTCCGGCCTATGGCCTATCACCAAAACTTTGTACCTGGACAGGAAATTTCCTCTCCAACAGGAGCATTTCTGTTGTTGTGGATGGCCATTCCTCTAAACTGTATCCAATTAATGCAGGAGTTCCTCAAGGTTCAGCTTTAGCCCCTACTTTGTTTCTTCTCCACATCAATGACCTCCTCTCTAGCACATCCAACCCAGTTCACAGTTACGGGGACAAATAAGGCCAAACCTCGAATACTGCTCCCACATCTGGAGTGCAGCTGCCGCTTCTACACTCGCTATCCTGGACTCCATTCAAAAGAGAGCTATACGTCTCATTGGTGACCCTACCCTAACCCAAAAGCTGTCATCCCTTGCCCATCGACGTGCCGTTGGTGACCTCTCTCTCTCTCTTTTATGGATATCTGCACGGCCACTGCTCAGAGGAGCTTTCCTCCATAGTTCCCCCACCTGCTGGCCCCAACAGATCTACCAGGGGAACAGAGCGAATACACCCTTTTACTGTCCAGGTCACCAGACAGAACATTTTGTTATGCCCGCTCTTTTTTCCCGAGGACTTCCAAGTTGTGGAATTCCTTGCCGGCACATGTTTTTCCTTCTCCTCCGAACCTCCAAATCTTCAAGTCCAGAATTAACAAGTTGCATCTTTCCTCCTTGTCAACACCCACGGTACGATAGTATTTAGGCTGTAAGCCCTCGTGGTGTGTTGTTGAAATTAAAAAAAAATTTGCTTGTTATATGCTTTTACGCTGGCCAGAATTTCTGTTTTATTAAATAGCCTGTGGTTTTTCAAAATATCAGGCTCAAGTTACGCCGACCCTTCAGGTTGCAGTCACCGTAAGTGGCGTTGATGCTCCAGTCGCCTTGTATTCATGGTTTTTCTTAGCAATATAACAGGATCATTTCTAGCGATTTTTTTTAATGAAAAGGTGTCTATGGTGTGATTTAAAAAAAAAATTCAAATGAGCGCGAATTTAGGCGCCTAGAACCCGAAACCAAGGTTCTACAAAAAAAAATTATGTGTATATATATATATATATATATATATATATATATATATATATATATATATATATTATATATATATATATATATATATATATATATATGTATGTATCCGACAAATAACTCAAAAAATACTAAACTGATTTGAACGAAACTTGGCAAATATCTTCATTTTGTTAAGACCGATAGAGTTCGTTAGCCAGCCCGGTCGGACCAGTTCTAAAAAAAAATTTCTAAAAATTTCTTAAAAAAATTTGTATATCAAAAAATAACAAAGTTATTTTGATAAAATTTGGTAGTTATGTTGTCTTTGTAAGACCTCAGTATATACCAAAACAAACTTTCTACGCTTATAGCAAATTAAGTTATTCAAATTTGAAGCATTTGTTGGAAAATCGCTACCATAAGGCACTTGCTATATCCCGAATTTTTTTCTATATGAAGATGCCCTGGTTCTATTTAGTTTATATTTCTAGACCTTTTTGAAGTCTGGTTAATGGTTGAAATGAAACAACAGAGCACTCGGGGTCATTAGGGCCAGAATTTTGCTATCTATCTATGTTTTATATACTCTGGTAGACTTACTACTGTGTATTCTAATTTAATGAAGCGATCTTAACTTGTTGCTCTTCAATAAAACAGCGCAGAAGTTAAGATATTACTTTAACTAATTCTAAATGAACAATCGACACACAAGAAAGAATAACTAAATCTAACAAGGTCCTTGGGTTATTTGTGTGAACCCTCCATAAAATAAATCCTTATAGCAATTAAATGTTCTATCACACAAAACACTTAGCTTAATAAATAAAACCAACTTTACAGTACTTAAAACAACCAGCACTCGCTTGTAATAAAAGAAAACCATAAATTTTTTACATGAGGCTTAAAATATGTTTAATCCAAGATTTTTTACAGGATGGCTATTCCCTTATCGGCTCAATAACACTGACACCACTTGTAAGTTGATGATGTTAGTTACGTGCAGGGTACTTCTGGATTTTTAAACCAACCGTGAATGTTTCCGCATTAGTTTTGTCTTCATCTATGACAACCCGTAATTTCCCTTAAATTGTTTGCTTAGTTGTCTTATGATTATCCCCATCTCTTTTAAGTCGTCTTTTCTTTTGACGCTTTTCACCAGGTCTGCATAACTAAGTCCTTCTCACCATGAGTTCTGCTTTGGGAACTCCCTTGGTTATACTGCTTTGTTCTTTTTTCTTGATATTCGGAACCATGACAATAATATCCAGTTATGGGTATCTAAACTCGCACTCAAACACTTTTCTGAACAGGTCCATATATGTTTTTGTCGGTGCCACCACTGCAGTACTGTTGCTGTGGTTTTCTTCCAGACAACTCCGCAAGTCTTCTGCCTGCCTAAACATTTATGTTGCATTCTGCAGCTCCTTCTATTCCGTCTGGCGTGGCAAAAATAGAAGACATTTTTTATTATATTTCTCCCCTTTTCCAGTAGATATATAGCTCCTTCTTATAAGGAAATCTATTTGTCCTTTTTTTGCTGTTTATTTTTCGATGTCATTAAGGATATTTATCCAATATTTGTTTGATTAGTTCTTTATCCCCGTTCTGTCCTTTATTGATTAAAAGCACAGTGTCCTTGCCACAGACGTTTGTTTAAACTGAGTTTCCTATTTCCACTCTCGTTTTTGTGGGTCGCCTCAGGCCATTAATGTAACATTACTTCTCACCACTATTCGACGGTTTTCCCTTTTTTCTACAAACCTGCGTATCCGTGCTGTTTCCTTGGCCTCCTCTTGAGTTATCTTGTCCTCCACTTTTTTTCCGTCATGGGTGTCGTTGCTTTTTGTAGCAGACGGTGGTTCAACTGTTTTGGTGTCACTTGGGTATATTTCCCATTTTTTACACATCTTGTTCCGAACTTATATGATACGTACCGTATCATTTATTTGCTTTTAATTTCGCTCTTAGTATTTGGGATAGCCTAAACATGGTTATTGAGGCTTGTCGCGTTTCCTACCACCATCTTACGAAACTGCAAATTTCTTCACTGTTGGACTTATTTCAGCTTTTATTTTCCTCGCTGCTGTCATATCTTTATGGCTTTCAGCAGCACTCGGCGTCTTACCTTCTTGGTGGAACAAATCATCCATTGAGGCACTTCGATGGCAGGGTGGCGACAGTGTGATCGAGTCCCTTCTTATAAAGTGGTCGAAGCCCCGCCACTCGACTCACTGGAGTTCTTTTTTAGCGCTCCTTGGCTTAATTACCTTTTTAATTATTTTTTTTCCTTTCCAGTAGTCATATCCAGAGCACCGGTCTGGTCTTTTACGGAGTGCTCACAGCAGAAGCAGTCTAACAGTCGGAAGGAGGCCGTTTTCCCACTCCCCTCTCCGACCTGTACTGGGGAGTCCCTTCCCTGCACCGTAGACTCTTTTACTTTATACGTGTCTCCCATATTTTCTGTTTATTCTTCGTATCAAATCCATTTTCATGACAGTCGTCATTGGTTAATCAATAATTTTTTAAGTGTTAAGCTCAGGGGTGAGCGTGCATAGGTGCTCATGTGTATGTGAGTATGTGTTTATGATCACGTGCGAGAATGCCCCGGTGGTCGTCTATGTACTCACCAGGAGTGAACCCCTGAGGGGTGGCGGGTGATAGTAGTAGTAGCAGTGGCAGTAAACTGTTTTCAGATGTTTTGTGGCTGAATAATAGGGCAGAAATAGTGATTTTTTAACTATATATTATATATATATATATATATATATATATATATATATATATATATATATATATATATATATATACTTACTTTTTTTATCATATCAATAAAATCTTATTGGTATTATGACAGTTTAAAAATTTTTTTAAACATTTACACTTCAATATATGCAGGTTGATTTTTCCAGACAGTTACAATAATACAAAGAAAATATTCTAAGTAGTATTAACATTCCTAAAGGTGTACTTTCTCTGTTCTATTCTCAATTTACAGAGACTTACAATAAATTATAATTAAGCGAGACAATTTTTTTTGTAATAAAGCTCCGGGTTTGTGCAATGCTATAGACTAAACATGTTATTAACCTTGTAGGACATTGATTCTGATTTTTTCCCCGGCGACCTACCGCCCACTGCGTATTGCTCATGTTATTATTCTAAAAACATTGTTCCGTCTTAGTACCTTAACATGTATTGATTTACATGTTAAGGCAACGCTTAGATATACGATTCTAAATCCAGTGTGTAACATTCTGAGCCAATTTACCTTTATCGAAAAATACACACATTTCAATATATAACCGCTTATAACAAAGCTTCCCTGAGGTATATTCGTATACATAATTAAGAAGTCTGTACGCACCAAGTGCATTATGGTAACAAATTTTCATAAAAGGATTGCCAATCACCAAAAATAACCAAATAATTCGTTTTGGAAACACAAATTTGTTTGGAAAAAAAACATCCCTTGCGAAAAAAGCGGTTTTATGAGCTGACTAGCAAACTCATCCAAGCAATTAACGAGGGTAAATTTATAAATATGGCGGGTAAGGACATAGATAAGTTCCCAACTACACCAAACTGATGGAAACTCAGATCGGAACTTGACATGAGCAGTTATTACGTGATCGCCAAGTTCTAGGACTTGGTGTTGAAAATAATACAGTGAAAATTACGTAATATTCACCACTTATAACTACTTGAGAGTGTTGCAACTTCTTAGCTGCTTTCAAGGTATTAAGAACGTCGTTGGGACTCATAAAACGACTTGGAAATACTACATGAAACTTGCAACCACATTCAAGTAATATTAGTAATTGCCGCAACGTTCATATTATACCGGAGAGTTGTGAAAATTTTTTGGTAACATATTCTGGTGGTAGCCACGTTTTCGCTATCTAAAGATGTGAATGTTAATGTTTGTGGCTACTATAAAGTACTAGTAACCTTTCAAAATCACTATAAAGTGTTTTTCACCCTACATTCCCACTGATTCATAAAGGATGATTGTTCCACCACAACAGCATGCGATGCGCCGTTGTGCAAGTTAATTAGAGTGGGTTATGTGTGTGATCCAATAATAATATTATACGTCAATCAAAACAAGTGACTTGACCAATGTTTAGGAGCGGAGGATATTTCGGAAATAACTTGCCGAACTATGCGAATTTAGACTTATTAACGATGTATAACTGAATTTTAATTGTAACTTGAATGATCTTAACAAATATATTTCCACGCCTACGATTGCCCTGCTGCATAGCTTATTGTTCTCTGAACATTCTGCCGAGTCAACAGGAATGACGACTCTCTGGATAGCTCTGACCGGAATGTTTAATTTACCTTGACCTAAGTTTGGCACTAACTATAATAATTGAAAGAATATTAATTTTTATACTACCCTAGGATGATAATTGAAATAATAATAATTGAAATAATATTTTTGGATTCAACCCTAGGTTTGATAATCGGAATAATAATAATAAAAATAATATTAATATGTATACAACTCTAGGATGATAATCGGCATAATAATAATTAAAATAATATAAATATGTGTACAACTCTAGGATGATAATCGAAATAATAATAATTAAATAATATTAATGTGTATACAACCCTAGGATGATAATAAAAGTAATAATAATTTAAATGATATAATAATATATGCCCATTTTCTGGTGATGGGACACGTAATTTTGTCTTCCCTCTGGTATATCTCCTCCATTTGGCGGTTGTGGTTGCTTTCCATGCTTCTTACCATGGCTGCTTGTGAGTTCCTTGTCTGTTACCTCTGTCATTATGAAGTAACTGTACAGATGACTTGAAGAATTGTCTCTGCTTTGCTTGCAAAGCTCTTCCAACTCCACAAAATCCAGCCCCGCCGACCCTGAGTCGTTTTGAAGTTTTTTTTCTTTGAACCTTGACTTGATTTGACTTGTTTGGTTGATACCATGTGCCCTGCGTGTACTCTCTTCTTCTTAAACTTCCATTTAAACCTGTGCTTCCATTGGCGAAATTGTACCTTATACCCAGCGTCCCAATAATATTGCTGGGTTTGTTTTGTTGGTGAGCCTCTCATTTTTACTGGATGGCCCTTGTATAATTTGTGGCCTCTGCCCATTTTAGCTCGTACCTGAATCTGACCTGCATACTCCACCCCAGTGTGTGTAAATACCTGGGTGGTTGTACTTCTTACTGTTCTCAATTTACCCATCAACTGTTTCGTTTTTTCTTTCTTGGAAGTATCGGTCAACCTATTAATTCTTACTTCTGATGTGGTCGCTGTTTCTTCCCACCTTAGTTGATTCATCCATAATTTGGAAATTTTCAGCTTGGCTTTAATTACCAACGGTGATAACCGCTCCAGTGGGTCAAATAACTTGGCTATTGCTGATAATATTGCCCTTTTTGTTACCTTCTCTGTATTTTTTAATTCTAGTTTTAATTTGAATGTATCTTCCCTTCGGCGTCCAGTAGATACCAAGCGATTTGTCTGTTCCATTGTCTGGTAGCTGCAATATTTTTTCATTCTGCAATTCTTTTGGTAGTTTTGCCATAATCTGCAATTTGTTGCTGGACAATTTACTTAAATTGAACCCACCTGATTTGATCGTTTCGTTGAGTTCTGTCTGTACTAATTTTGTTGCTTTGGTTCCGTTCCAGATTGAATATTCTCCATATAATAATCTTCATTTTCTATCTTCGTTTCTATTGGAAATTTTTCTGTTTGTACTAATGCTTGTTCTACCTCTTGTACCTCTTTCTTCACTTTTGTCATTGACGTCTCCAAAATTGATAAATTGTTTTGCCTACTTACATTTGTTTTAATTTCCCCGGCTGATTCGGCTCCAGCTAGAAGATTATCTGGATAAATTTTTAAATTATATATTTCCTGCTCGTCTCTGGCTTCTTCTACTTCTGGTACCTCTTTACTTAACTTTAGATTAAATCTGTTTTGCTCGTTTTTGGCTTCTTCTATCTCTGGTACCTCGTTTTCGAATGGAACTTCAACTTTTAAATTAATTTTTTCATCTTTGCTTCTTGACGCTGTTTTAGTGTAGAATTCCTCAACATTTAAATCTATTGCCTTCTGGACTCGCTCTTGGAATGCTGTCCGTTCCTTGTACTTGCATGTAAAGATTGGTATTTTTATTTTTGGCAGTTTGAATGCTGGAAATCTAACCCCTGAATCGTGGTATGTTTGTTTCTTAATTGCTCTTTTCAGCTTGACCATGGCGTTATCGTACCATTGGCTTAGCGTCAAATGAGCTTCCTCTAGATTTTCTGATTCTGTTATTCTATTTATATCCATTATGTTCTTTTCTAGTTTTTCCATTGCATATCTAATATTTCTATCATGACTTCATACTTGTCAAGTCAATCGTTATCCTTCATCATTTCTACCTCTTCTAATTTTTTGATAAAGTGGTTTACCCGTAATTTTAGTTCTCTCGAACGTCTTCTGATTTCTATTTTTAGTTCCTCCATTGCTTCCTTACTTTTACATGATTTAATAAATATTTGTAGTTTTTTGTTACCTTGTTTGATGCCTAGTTCTTTTTTGATTTGGTTTATTGGTCGCCTGTGACCTATATTTTGCCTATAACCCTGTTTTGGTGCTTTTTGTGGACGCTTGTGTCCCTGATTCTTTTTAACTTGACCCTGTATAGAAGCTTGATTTGGAACTGACCTTATTTTGGTACTTTCCTGGACGCTTGTGTCCTTATTTGACCCTGTATAGGTGCTTTATGTGGAACTGACCTTATTTTGGTACTTTCCTGGACGCTTGTGTCCTTATTTGCCCCTGTATAGGTGCTTTAATTGGAACTGACCTTATTTTGGTACTTTCCTGGACGCTTGTGTCCTTATTTGACCCTGTATAGGTACTTTATTTGGAACTGACCTTATTTTGGTACTTTCCTGGACGTTTGTGTCCTTGATTGCTTTTAATTTGGACGCTTGTGTCCTTGATTGCGTTAACCTAAAATAAAAAGGTATTTGGATACTTGGGTTAAAGGATGTTTGATAAGGATAATTGATTTTTAGTGAGCACTGTATTTTCAATAGCACTGGTTACTTTTTCGTCGAAGGACCATGTTCTTCAACTACTGTTGGCTTCAAAGGACCATGTTCTTCAACTACTGTTGGCTTCGAAGGACCATGTCAAGGAGCGGAAGATATTTCGGGAATAACTTGTCAAACTAGGCGATTTTAGACTTAGTAACGATGTAATAAACTTTAATAAATAACTAAACTTTAACAATGCTCACAACTAATTTAGCTGAATGAATTTTAAAGCCGAAATCTTTACACACTGAATCTTAATTGAAAACTCTCTACTTATATCCACATGATTAAAATCACAAGTCTCGCGTCTTTACATCTTAAGAATCTAATCAAAAGTCTCGCTAATGTTTATCAACAATACTACTTATAGCTTTTACTTGGTTTACATCATACATAATTGCAGACCTCAGCAGTCAGCTTTCCTTGTGCTGTACGCTGCAATTTCAACTTGTTTACTATTTAGATAAATATGTAATAGTTTTTCAATGCCAATGTTATTGATACATCTGTGACCTACTACTACATGAAAATTTACATTAATTGTTATAGCAAATTTTCTTATAACTGAATTTTAATTGTAAATTGAATGATCTTAACAAATATATTTCCACGCCTACGACTGCCCTTCTGCATAGCTTATTGTTCTCTGAACAACCAACAAACAAAACTCTACACACATTCTACCACATTTTATAGGAAGTGAAAGATGCTAAACCAGTACTTTAAAGCAGTATAATGATGTTGCAAACTCGCCGTTATTGTCAACAGCCGTCAGTGAAACATTTTCTTAAAAACATGAAGAGTTAAACAGGTTTCACTTACTTTGATGAGGGTCTCATCCCCCCTGAAGATGACAATGGCTTTTATGGTGAAGATCAAGAACAAGATTCTATCGATTCTCAGATTTCACCATTGCAACAACTGAATACATGGTATCATTGTCATAAGATATGCCCCAGCGTGTTTACACATCTAATGCAGATATTAAAATCAAATGGAATGAATTTAGCAACCGATAGTGGAACTTTATTAAACACTCTGTGGACCGTTGATGCCGTAAGAATGGAAAACGGGAAGTTTTCGTACAATGGCGTTAAAAATTCTTTGAACACAGCATTTTCTCGGCTTGGCAGATTCGTAACACTTTTACTACTTTTTAGGCAATGAAGAAGCTGACAGTCTCGCGAAGAGAGGGTCAGCAGAACCAGTGGCGTCTCCTGACCAAAATGTTCGGGTGTGCGGTAACGAGTTGCTGTTAGTGGTGGTTTTAAAAATTATTAACACTAAATGTACATATATATATATATATATATATATATATATATATATATATATATATATATATATATATATATATATATATATATATTCGACCTATATGGGAATGATACGTAGATAAATAAATTAATTTCCCACTGCAACACTAACAAATTAAAAAGTCACTTAAAACTTTAAAACACGAAAAGAACATGGAATTATTATCAAGCTCTTCTCTTCACACAAATTTGTGTTAGCGTTAGCACTGTCCGGAACGGGGTGAAAACTGTAAACATTAAAAGTAGTTCAATGTTAATATGGTACTAAATAATAAAATGTGTAAAAATCCTGGATGCAGCAAGTGCGTTATGGTAGTGAATTTTCATAGAAATGATCTGGTACAAAATATTTTATTATAACTTTTTTATCTTGCAACATAGAAATCTAAATTTTGGTGTATAGTTTAATTCTTATATCGTAAACCTACCTACCAAATTTGGTTTTCTTATCTTTTTTATTTTTTGAGATACAAATTTTTTTCGAATAGAAACTCAAAATTTTCCCGGAAAAACTCGTCCGATTTTCCTGAATAACGAAATTATCCAATACATTTACAGAAGGAAGGTACATGCCAAATTTTATCAAAATCGGCCGATTATATTTTGAGTTATCGGTGTGATACCTATGTATATATATATATATATATATATATATATATATATATATATATATATATATATATATATATATATATATATATATATATAGTTTATAGTTTATTGTTATATAAATAGTACAAAGCATCTTACAAATAAGTCTAAACTTGTGGCTGCAAATGATGCAATTTTGACTAAATTTTAATCTAAATGTCAATTGTTCTAAAGTTCTGTCATCTGATTTCTAATCTCCAAAATTACCTCACCTCATTATGTACCATTACAATTTCTAGAAATATGGATGGTACTTGAAATCAGTTTCTTCATTTTAATCAAAAATTTCTATATTTTAAAACTTGACTCAAATTAAATTCTTATATATAAAAATTGAAACTGACCCCGGATATGGGTTCTAGGGATCCTAGTTCGCGCTCATTTGCAAACAATTTTTCAAAATTCAAAAGTCGAGATCTCCCCATTAGTGAATTTTTTCTACGAAAATTTACTAAAATGTATTATAGTCTTTAATTCTAGAATACTGTGGTCCAGGCAAGCGCAGTTGTAATGTTTGTAAATAATGCTATCACAACGTTTGTTAAACCGGCGTTCCATTCATTTGTCTTGAGCGGTATTTTTACCGCTCACTGCAGTGTTAAAAGCAATGGTATTTCCTTACTATTTTAAACACATGGGTGTGGGACTGTATTGTATACCAATACAGCTCTGTCGAGTGAAGTTGTTCGGAAATAACAACGCACACCTAACCCGACCCGAATTCATTCCCAGTTGCTATTGACCTACTCATATTTTCTGAATGAAGACGTGGTGCCGACTTCATTCCAAGTCACTATTAACCGACTATTTATGAAATCAAATAAGTAAATTAAATCGATTGTCATAACATATGTAGTGTATTAAGGCTAAGGGAAAAAGAAATAAAACATATTTAACTGTGCACATTTTAATTATATTTTAGGGTGTGCGGCGCACACCTAGCTCACTAGGAGAAATCGCCACTGAGCAGAACCATTTATGGGACCAGAACCGGTTCTGGGCATATCGAAGGCACGGCCAGGGGAACCATCAAGTCCTTGGTCAGGGAACAGCACAAGGCATATTGGGCAAATTGTCCAGGGCTCAAACACGGGAAGTCATTAATTGGGCAACCCAGTCCAAAGAGAGCTGTGAAGCTGGTAAATCTTAGCAGAGGACAGTTCAGAAACATAACAGGACTCTTGACGGGATACATGGCCGTCAAGAAACATCTGCATAAAATGGGGCGGTTCGAGGGGGACCTGGCATGCAGACTCTACGGTGAGAGGGAGGAATCAGCACAGCACATCTTGTGCGAGTGTAAAGCTCTGGACCGCAAAAGGCAACTGATCTACGGTCAGCCTAGACCGGAGACAGAGCAATATAAAACTTTACCCTACCAATCGTTATGCAGACTAGTTCAAGACACAGTGATTTTGGAATGGGTAGAGTAGAGACAAGGGGCATGCACAATAAGCCAAAGACTGCGGTGCTATCTGGGCGGCAAATACGCGGACGAGCCCTGAGAAAGAAAAAAAACTACCTGACCGTCTAAGATGATTTAGATCTCCGTTGTATGGACCTGTGTACACAGAGATTTATAGCAAGCCATTCTACTTGGAAGATGGTGGAAGATTTTTACTAGGGACTTGAAGTTAGATCCTCTTACTCCCAGTCCTACTCCCTCCATTTATTTACCCGCCTGTATACCATACAGATGAGTTGGTTGCCAGCCATTTGCTGTACCTGTTCCATACTTGACGGTTACTTATGACCACGTCAAATGGGACTATGAATTTCATTTTCGCTGGCAGTTGATCTATTTGGTTTGGCGAGTGACTAACTGAATGAGTTCCAGGATCTTCAAGTGGCCAACCAAGCAAGGGCGTACCCAGTGAGGGGCAGGGGGAGGGGCAGCTGCCCCCCTGGAAAAAAATCCTTATAAAAAAATAATACCACAAACAAATAGGATAATTATCGTACATCTCGCAAAGCTTTACACTGATCTAGAGCAATCTAGCAGCTGGTAGCGAAATCTCTCAGCCAGTTAGTGAGATTCGAGAAAGACTGAGAGATCGCTAGAGTCTACAGGTGGCAGCCAATGAGAGAAAAGGAAATCTTCTAGAAAGGTCTCCGCCTTCCCCTTAGATCTAGAGAGTTCCGCATGTCCGCATCACTATATAAACTGACCCGCCCGCCGCTACTTGATCAGTATTTGTATGTTAGTTGAACTGTTGGTGTTTACTACTAAGTATTTTTTTTAAACAACCAATTATTATAGTTTATTAGTTTACTTTCTTATTTACGTTTGGAGAACACTGAGGCTGCCTAAATGGATATAAGAAACTGGTTTCAAAAAGGTAAGTTAAGTAATTTCTCAATTTATGTAGAAAATAAAATTTTACATTAAATTTATCACATAATATAATGAAAATTACTTCAAAATGAGATTTACACTTTATCAAAATTATGATTTTCATTTCTTAAGTGAGTCGCGTAATGTGAAATACCATTATCCAAATCAAAACTTCTTTTGTACTCTGAAATACGAGTTTAAAAAGTTTTTCCGATACAAAATTTATCGCAACTGCCGCAATTTAGTTGATAGACGCCTGATTTATTTTCTTTCAAACTCCTTGCTTTATTGTTCTTAATGTATTTACTGAGATTATTGTTTGTTCTGAACGCAATATTTAAATTAAAATTTGATAAAAATGATTTCAATCTATTGCTGGATTTATTGATATAGGTTAAAGCAGTGAATTTCGTATTGTCTTCAACTAACGGATAAGCCTGTTTTATTGAAATTTGAATTATGTCAATTTATATTATTTTCAGGCAGAAAACCTCTCAAACGGAAAAAGGATCAAGATAACAGTAGCGGAAGTGGAAGCAGTAATGGTGATGAAGATGGAACTAAACTGACCGAACCATCGGATTCTGTGTCTATTATGGAACAAGGGTCTAGTAGTTCTTCACCTCTACACGTAGCTGTTCCTGGAACACCTAAGACGATTGAAGGATACGATGGCTACCATGAAAATGACATTGATCGTTATGTTGTTCATGCCCTTAAGTTTCGATCAGAAAAAAGGAAGGATTTGCTTACAAATCTCTGGGTTCCACCATCAAATTACGATTGTGGTTCTGATGCCAGCCATTTGAAAAGAAAATTTAACCGCCGCTGGTTAGATCAATATACTCCTTGGTTGGGGTACTCAAGTCGTTTGAAAGGTGCTCTATGTATGCACTGTGTTCTTTTTCCTCCTAGTATTGCTACAGTTAAAGGAGTTTTGGGGTCATTCATGGTAAGGTCATACGTGAAGTTTAAAGATATACATGAAGATTGTAGAAAACACGTCGGCAGTCAGTACCACAAAACTTCAACAGCTGCTGCAAAAGCGTTCCTTGAAAATGTTCCAGTTGATGTGCAGTTGCAAAGTGGTCACCAGAAGATGATTGAAGAAAACAAACAAATATTGTCATCAATTATTTCTTGTATCATATTTTGTGGAACTCATGATTTGCCACTTAGAGGAAAGGAAGGAGATGAGTGGGTTTTCTTTGACCTTTTAAATTTGAGAATTGACTGTGGTGATGTGAAGCTAAAGAATCATTTGGATACAAGTCTAAAAAATGCAGTCTACACTTCACCAAAAATTCAAAATGAGATTATAAGATTATGTGGTGAAGTTGTCAAAGAAAGAATTATTGAAGATTGTATACAAGCAAAAGCTTACGCTGTAATGGCCGATGAAACAGGAGATATCGCTGGAAAAGAACAGCTTTCTATCGGATTGCTGTTTTATGATGAGAATCAAGAAAAAATCAGAGAGGAATTTGTAGGCTATGTTGAGCTCAAATCTCAAGATGCCCCTACAATCGCTAGCACAATTCAGAGTTTTTTAGTTGATCAGAATCTTTCAGCAGAGAATTGTGTTGGATTTGGATTTGACGGATGTTCTACGATGGCTGGAAAAGAAGGTGGTGTGCAGGCCATTTTGAAGAAAAAGTACAATAAATCTTTATTTTTCCATTGCTCAAGCCACACACTAAATCTTGTGGTCAATGATGCTAGCAAGAGCAAACTACCGGAAATAAGAAACTTAATTGCAACAGTTAGGGATACAATATCCTTCTTTCGTGATTCGTCAGCCCATAGGAATTTGGCTCCTAATCTATCAAGGCCCAGTGAGACCAGATGGTCTGAGAAATACAAGAGCATTGGAAAGTTTTCAGGCAGATTCCATGAAATCGTCAATGCGCTAGAACATCTCTCGGTCGAAGGAAACTATGCTACAAGAAAATTTGCCTATCAATTGCACTGTGCAGTTACTAAACCAATTTTCATCGTAGGTTTAGTCATGATTGCAAAGTACTCTGCGATTTTGGAACCCGTTGTGAACGTTCTACAAAGTAAAAATATGGATTTGATTATGGTGAGGAAACATATTGGTGCAATCCTTGATGTCATCAAGAAGGATCGACAAGAAATTGAACATGTTTCTGATGAATTACTTGAAAAATCACATGATATCGCGGAGAAAGTCGGCGTTGAGTTAACAGTCCCACGAATTGTTCAAAAGCAAATACACAGAAGTAATCCGCCATCTGAAACTGCGACTGAATATTGGAGACGGTCGTTGATCATCCCTTATTTTGACTCTTTAACTTTATCATTGAATGTTAGATTCTCACACGAAAATACACCTGCTTTTGCCTTATCCCATCTTCATCGTTCATACATGCTAAAAATGACTTCAAAAGATTTGGAGAAAAATGCAGAATCTTTCATGGAGTTTTATGAGCTGGGTGATATCTCTGCAGAATTAGATTTGTGGTATAATCTGTGGAAAAAGAAGGATTTAGCAGGAGACTAATTAAAGGATATTGAAGTGGCTACACATTTGGAGGAGGAGAATATTTTTTTCCCTGCAACAAGGCACGCACTCCTCGTTTTAAGTGCTTTCCCATCAACTACGGCTACTGTTGAACGATCTTTCAGTACCCTTCGAAGGGTAAAGACCTGGCTGAGAAGTACAGTGGGAGAAGACAGACTGACTGGGTTGTGTTTGATGAGCGTCCATCGGAAATTCTTCAAAGAAAATCAGGACTGGATTGAAACGAGAGTTTTGAACAAGTTTTGTACAAATCCAAGAAAAATTATACTACTATAAGACATGTAAGTAGAATAATTTTTTTTCAAGCAAATAATTGTAATAACTTAGTTGATAAAGCACTGCTATAATTATAGATAATTTTCTTAAAATTTTGGTTTCATTCACCTTTTCCGTGATAAGATGTTACAACCTGAACGACCATGGCTTCCCCCCCCCTAGTTTTGATCCTGGGTACACCCTTGCAACTAAGTCTCCTGGTTTAAATTCGTCTGCTTAAAATAATCTCGAGGTGGTTAGTGCTGCTTTCCTCTTCACGCTTATCTGCAGTGAAGTAATATTCAGCATTGCCTCTAGTAAAGCTAATGCTGTTATCTATCTTATACATAAGTTTTTATACAATGTTAATATAATTTATTAATTATGATGCACTGGAAAATAGATTTTATCACTTTTAACAAGACACGAACAGGAAACTCCGTTGCAAAAATCTCTACTATTTATAGAACACGTTCACAAAGTAGTAAAACGCGTGGCTACGGCACGTAAGCTGCTGCTATGAGTCTTTTTAATGATTTCATTTAAATTTTTATGTGTCTATGTAGACAGTAACAAGCTGAGATGTAGCGGTCGTTATATACGACATTGTTTACTATCGTTATATAGATGAGGATGAAGCGACACAATATATTATCATGATAACATTATTGAGACCACACACGGGAGAAATAAAAGAACATACGGTCTATGTACAAGTAACAGCAGGACAAATGCGCGCTTAACGTCTCAATTAATGCCTCAATAAAATGCGCAACACTTGCATTCTTTGAATCTCTACAGATATATGAAGAATTACATCGGAATTTCTAATTTACACTTTTATCGTAACGATGCTTGTGCCGGACACATAATACATAACTATTACCGCACTGTTATGCCGCTTCTCACATACTTGAAAATTCCGGACGCAGCAAATGCGTTATGGTAGCTAATCTTCAAAGAATGGGTTTTTACAAAACAAATGTCACTTAAATAATAAATAACAGTTGAAAGAAATAATAGGGGAGACCATTGCACCTTGGATTACAATTTACAATTTATATTTTATAATCCATTTATAAAAATATAACAACAGAAAGTCTCTCCTGACAGCACCATTATTTTTACACCCTATGCATGTTTTGAGAATCTAGATATGAAACAGTTATAGAAAAAATATATTTTATTGATATGTGATCAAAGAAAGTAGTGTACCGCTGATCACACCACGGTATACATTGGATCATTAGGAAAGAAAATTAAAAAATTCTGAACGCAGCAAGTGCGTTATGGTAGTGAATTTTCATTAAAATGTTTTTAATAGCAAATATGTGTGTTTTCTTTAAGAAACCAGGCATCAAATTTGGTTACCAGTATAACCTATATAGTAAAAACAATGTGCCATGTTTCATCAAAATAACTTTATTGTTTGAAAATGTACAAAAATTTCCGAAAGTAAACTTAAAGTGTTCCCGAAAAAACTCGTTTCTTGGTCAACCTTATAGGTTAATAGCAAATTGAGCTATCCAAATATGAAATATCTGATCAAAATTCGTTACCATAACGCACTTGCTGCGTCCAGAATTTTTTTTCTTACAAACATGCATTATATTTCGATGGAAAATGCAATAACATAAGGAGTGTTTAATTTAAAAAAAAAAGAAAATTTGTATCAGCAACGACTTATGGACCATCCTGTGATTGTAGAAATAATTTTTTAAGATATATCTTAAGGCACCCTATAATTAATATATACAATTTTTCTCATATCTTGTATAATAACGGATATATTGAGATTTATTGATTTTTTTACGAAAATTCGACAAAAATTATATACCATTAAACGATAAACTCTGTAAGGCTAGATGCATTCTCGCAACAATTAGAACCGTAGACCGGTTTCGCTCTCATTAGAGCTCTTCAGTACGGCACAATAGTTGCAGCAAAAATACACCTATAAAGTAATACGGCTATAACCTTACATACTTTGTCCCTATATTAGGATAGAAATGGGCCAGGGCTAACAATTTACTAAATTGTTAGTTAGTTGTATGCAGTCTCTATTTTTTTAACACTGTGTTATTTGGAGCTGGCGTGACAACATACTACTTGGTTCCGCAACTAGGTGGCGGCACGTCCACCACCCACTTAGTGTTGAAAGGCTGGCTACTATAGCCGTATTACTTTATAGGTGTATTTTTGCTGCAATTAGTATGCCATACTGAAGAGCTCTAATGAGGGCGATACCGGTCTACGGTTCTAATTGTTGCGAGAATGCATCTAGCCTTACATACTTTGTCCCTATATTAGGGTAGAAATGGGCCAGGGCTAACAATTTACTAAATTGTTAGTTAGTTGTATACAGTCTCTATTTTTTTTTAACACTGTGTTATTTGGAGCTGGCGTGACAACCTACCACTTGGTTCCACAACTAGGTGGCGGCACGTCTACCACCCCCTTAGTGACGATAAACTCTATAGCTAAGGCTACTGCCAAGCATCAGAGAAAGGGTCTATTTGAAATGAATTTTCTGGAAACATTTTAGTAAAATGAAGGACAATGACGGTTGAAACGAAGACTTCAGGGTTTGTAAAACATTCTTCTTGATACATTTTCTTTCCATAGCCCGTATTAGATTCAAGTTCTTAGCCTAAATGTTCCCAATTTTGACGTTTTATATCGCAACTTTGACGTTTTGAGGAAAACCCCAATTTATTTTTCTTTAAATGCCTATAACATTTTTGTCTTTTGACCTACAGAGCTAAATTTTGGTAGGTAACTTACCTATAATAAACCCGCGTACCAAATTTGTTTGCTCTTACTTTGTTAATTCCGGAGATAAAATTTTTTTTTTTTAAAAAC